>CM038222.1:70553018-70950833 GCA_021442155.1 Cymbidium sinense
TGTGCCTTGTAAATTCATGGAAAACTCCAACCACTCCTATCGGACGGCCCGGCGATCCCCATCATACGGTGTATTTTGATGATCGGGTGCCTTAATGATGTCGAATTGGGTGATCTTGATCGCTGGATTCGCCTCTGACGACGCCGACCGACTATAACGCTTTGATCATTTGGCGGATCGATCCATTTTTCATGCATAGTTTGAGAAGTCGTCGTGCTCGGATCAGACTATGCTTGATGTTGCTATGTTCGTCTCATCGAGACGGTCAGTTTGACTGTAAGTTTGCTGAAATTGGTGATTAGATCGAAGCATTTCTGAAAATGCCTTGAGATTCGTGCTTGATCAGATTAATTTTCTGAGGACGTATCAAGCATAATTAACTTTGAAGTTCTCAATAAAAATCCAACAAAAAGAGACTTAATATTGAAGTTGCTAATAATAGTTAGAGATTCATTAGAAATTTCAAAGTCAAGTATGCTCATACAAGAGCACTCTTAAAATGGGAGGCCAACTAAGAGGTTTCACAAGGATACAACACTATAAGGATTGTTAGGTCAGAGTGAATAATATCTAAATGAATGAGAGTTTAGACTATAATAGCTCGCTCAAACATGATGAGAGTTTGATGCTCAACTAGAACAACCAAAAAATACCTAAGCCATTCAAAATTATCAATCGATCTCCCCAATCAAACTGTGACATGTATTTTGACGATAGAGAATGAAGGCAATGATAAATTGGTATAAGTTAGGTTCATTAGAATAATGCCACAAAATTGTAAAAGCTCAAGATGAAACAAAAGATAAAAAAAAATTTAAAACAATGAAAAGGAATCTCACCCAAGCGCTCAATATCTTTAAATATCCTTCTTATATCCATATCCTCATCTTCAAGTTCCGAGTTTCTTAGTAATTCTCTAGGCATAGTTTTATCATACATATCTGCTACCTTTGATGACTGAAAAGAGGCAAAACAAGTAAGAAGCACGTCATGATTTTGAAAAAGAAAAAAGGACAAAAAAAACAAGAATGTCCAATTAAGTGCAATAATCAATAAACTCAAAAAACTTGACTTCAGTATAATACAAAGATTGCCTTAACTATTAACTCCAAAGCTAACAAAAGCAACAAAAAAAAAAATCAACAATTACTGTACACAATGAAAGATCATCTATCACCAAGTCAAAGAATTTAAATAGCACTTTGGCCTACAAGTACTAAAGGATAAAATAACTTTCCTATTGAGTGGCAATTTGATGTAGAATTAGCTACTATTTTAGAGTAAATTGAAACTAATTCTTCATATTATAGGTTTCTTTCACATAGAGTTTACACTCAAAAACATGTATTGTAGATCTGTACCACAATTTTCACATTTGGCCTTATCCTTCACCTTAGTATCTATCTTCACAGTTCTTGAAGGAAGATGCATTAATTTCCTACAAGTATGAACCGGGAATTTTAAAACAAAATAAACCAAATATGCTAAACCTTAAAGCTCTATACATTGAGACATTTATGTTAATTTGTTATTGATAACATCATCAATTCTAGTGGTTGAATGCAAGTGGAGAAAGAGTGAATATACCTCATCTAGCGAATTCCTTAATGGATGATTTCACTTATGTAAGCTCTCACCATCCAAGCCCAGTGTGAAGAAGATAAAAACAATTACAAATTTATTATATAAAAAAGTAAACACTTGAGTGCATTACTTTTGTATATATCATCATAATATAAACGTGTTATCCCATACAAATATTATATTGTATTTCTTCCAAAACCCCACAGAGCTTGCCCTAGCCAAATAAATTAAGATCCTAGCGGTATAACCATGAGTGAACAGAAGCGAAAAGGGATCTTAGTCATTAACAATTAAGTCAATATATATATATATATATATATATATATATATATATATATATATATATATATATATATATATATATATATAATCTCGTGATCAAGTATTAGAAGCAAAGATATAATTTGGCATGCATAGAAAACAAAATATAAGGAATTGAGTAGATTTCAATTTGTATCAAGATTTGAAGTCTCATTTCTATCAAGTTGTAAAAACCTAATGCATAGCTCAAAATTAGGGACATAATACAAAGATTTTGTTAAGCAAGAATAAAAGATCTCAAAAGGTATTGATCAACATTAAGGATGTTGCTTTGGTTTTAGAGTAATCACAATTATATTTGGCTACCAATTTCCTAAATATTTTTCAGAAAATTTTGCGGTAAAGAGTTGTTTTTGAAAATCCGAATTGTTATATTGTTGTCTATCAAAAAGCTATTATCTGATTTCTTTTTAAAAAAAAAAATTTAACACCTATAATAGCTTTATAAAAAGGTGAATTTCATCTTTATAAAAATTATAGCTTCCCCAAACGGATCCTAATTCTTAAATTAGCTCCATACCGATCGAATCTTGTTACCTTCCTTTTTTTAATAGACCGATAATTTGTTAGACGGGAAAAATATTCATAAAAATTATTTGTATTCAAACAAACCAACCTCAAATAATTAATAACAAATCTGACATCCAAATATAGAAAACTCCGGTACATAGAATGGGTATTTATACTAAAAAAATAGTTGACTTCTACAAGAGCCATGTATACGATCCAATTGAGTAAAACTCTGGATGCTTAAGCTCAAGAAGTCCAGAGTGGAATAGTCGCTTTGCTAGAAAAATCAATACCATTAGAATATAGGTGGCAAAGAAAGCACCAAAAAACATGAGAGAGAAAAAGAGAGAAGAGGGAGAAATTATGCCTGGTTGAATAACTACTAGATCGAGAAACCAAAAGAAGTTAAAAATAAAAGACAATACATAATGAAACACTGCTGGTATTACATAGATGACGTTTGAGAAATAAGACCAAAAATTTCTTAAGAAGTGACCACGAGACTAGGGACAGCCACACAAATAATAAGGTAACATAGGTACCATTAATGATATTACATGTAAATATACAAGCTACGTTGGACCAAAATTACTATTATTTTCAATTGTTTCGCAGCAAAATAAAGTAATTTGGATGTGTCGAACTACATTCGGATCCAACTCCATGGTAACTAGGACTCCAAAGATGAAGCTAGTAATGACAATGCATGAAATGTTCTTGGAAAATCTTGCAAACTAAAAGAAGTGTAAATTAACGTCATCGACAATTAAAATTTTTTATGTATCAAGATAACGTAAATATTTTAAACTAGATACAAATATGTTATAGCATATAACCACAATAGTCAAGCAAGAATAGACAACCCTACTTTATAGTAACATATAATGTTGTTTGTGTAATTTGGTAGTCCCCAAATAAACATTAAAATAATGTTATATGAAATAAGGTATAGTAGAAGCAAAGTAAGAAGGCTCTTTCATACAGGAAAGAATAACTCAACAAAGCAAGTTTAATATGTGACTACAAAGACAACCGTGGAATCACAATGCATAAAAACACCAACAAACTCATCGGGCATAACAAAGAGTAAGACAGGTTATTTAGATTTTGAGAAAGCATATAAAAATATGAGACTCAAGTTGTATAAAACATATTCACAAAACATCATCATCATTTAGCCTTATCCCAACTACGAGTTAGCTCTATGAGTCATCCTTCTTCATTCACTCTTGTCATCTGTTGCTTGAGATGTTAAAATAATCTTTCACAAATCTTTTTACAAAATTTATATCAAGTAATTTAGATTACCTTCTATCCTCCCCACTCCTTTCAAATTAACTTTACAAATTCATCCTACTAATGCAAATCCTACCCTTACTTGTGCATGTGCAAGCCATCTAAATCTATTTAAAACTATTTTATCCATTGTAAGTAATAATCTCATAATCCTTTTCATGAAATCATTTCCTTAATCTATGATTCCTAGTCACCCACACATCAATCTTATCATTCTCCACTCAATGGTATTAGTTCTTTTCATGACTAACACTTAAATTCATAAGACGTAACTAATCTAATCATAGTTTTGTAAAACTTACCTTTGAGTCTCGCAATACTAAGTTGCACTTCTTCAATTTAATCACCCAACCTTAACTACAATACTTGCCTAAGGTGACATAACATAATAGAATAGTTATAAGTGCCATAATAACAAGATGATCTAAAACACATAGCTTATGACAAAGTTATAAACATAAGTAACCCTATGCATATTTCAGAAGTGACAACCACCACCAACGCGTCTAAATCGTTTTCACCAATTCCCACTGAAAATGAGATTGTGTTCCCCACAATTTTATAATCACAACAACTAACCTTTTACTTTGTGCTTAAGAAGGTTTGAAACCCAAAGACAATTGAAATTTTTATTTTCAGCTATCAATTAAACATTGAATCTAATCTAAAGATGAGAAAAGTCTCCGAATCTACATAAATTTACATGAATATGAATACAACTCCCATGCTCACCGAAATCTTTATAACAATTTTATTTTGTCACTATATTAATCTTTTCAATATCTCGAGGAGACGGGTTATGATATAAGTAAATTGTTTCCAAGCTAAAGCCAACCATTAACAATATCAGCACATAATGAGTCCAAGGTGCATCCATCAACTCTGCATAAAGAAGAAGAGATAAACAAGCACTTGACGTACTTCATTAATGAATACAAAAAATGAAATGTAGATGATCATTAAAACAATAATCATTAGAAAACATTTTTTTCTTAGCAGAAAACAAATATGAACATAGCTAAAGACACAATTAATGAGAAACTCGCAAATTGAAACATTGGCACAAAAGGCTCGGGGTAATTCAAGCATACCATGAAGCTATGGCATTCTTTATGGATTGCCTGGATGCGACATGTGAGAACTTGAAGGATTATGTACAATAGTCTTTGCGACCTTCGATCTCACCATATTCGATACACATGGAAAACACTTATAAGTTATTAAACATTCCCTAGAATAAAGCTAAGGCATAACCAAAAAAAAGAATAGCTAGTTTGTCAAATAATTTGTAAAAATACAATTCATTTTCCCAATGCTACACTAAGTACTGAGGAGATCCAGAGTTTAGCAGTAACCAAAGTTCACTTCATAAATTTAAAATCTAAAACATGTGTGTGTTCATTACATTCTAGTTGAAGAGATAGCTAATCACATGCAAATGGATTGAAATATTTCCTTTAACTAAAATGTTTGATTTATATGACAACAAAAAATGAAATAGAAAATAGAAAAGAAATAACAATGTACTACTCTCACTAAGAACTTCAATTTTATATTATAAGATTATAAAAAAATTATGGGGATGTTTGCTCACGACATTTCAATGTTATATAATGTAATTAGAAGATGATAAGTGTTTGTTAGGTTGACATCATCAAAAAACAAATTAAAAAATAACTTTCATACCCCAATCTGATGGCATCTATATTTTTCCTAAAATCTAACAACATCTAGATGTTACAACACCTTTATACCCAAGTGTTTAAAGCTTCAAGTACCTTGCTCGCTTTTCTTAGATGTTGAGTTGCACTTTATTCCTCTCAAGCAATTGATGCTCCTTCGTCACCTCTCTTTCCCCTCAAGCAAATTCCTTAAATTTTTTTAATATCAAAATTTTCTAGTCATTTGATAAAAAATTCATGAGTTTATTTTTAAAGTGTTTTCCCTGAAATAATAATGGAAAGATAATCTTGATATATGTGCATGGAACAAGAAATAAAAAATTGAACCAAAAAGTTACAATCTAGAAAATTCAAACATCTTTAAATATAATAACATTGAATCAAACATAAAATATTTTTTGTATAGCACGGACATCTTAATAGCAAAGGCATTTGAATAACAACGAACCCGAATCCCTACACAAGACAAAGAAAATACGTCTTTGACATCATTTCTTAAGGTCGCAGTTTGTTATCCGGCACATTTTGGTATTAAATAAACTTGTTAGTATTCCTATAGAGATGGATAAGTTGCTCCATGATGTCAGATACAAGTGAATTATATCACCTTACAACAACAAAGCCTTTATCCTACTATGTAGGATCGCCTATGAACCTTGTGTCCTATAATATGTCAAATTCTCATTTAATTCTAATAAACTAAAGTCATTTTTTATACATCTTAACCAAGTCTTTTAGGTCTACCTATACCTTTCTTAACACAAGGCAAATCGAATACATCTACTCTCCTAACTGGGTCATCGGATGACCACACTTTATGTGGGAAACATCTAAGGTGACTCTCTAATCTTATCTTTGGAGCTAGTCCAACCTTTTCCGAACATACTCATATCGCATATTATCTTTAAGAGTAAAGCCACTCATGCACCTGGGCATCCTCATCTCTATACCACTTAACTTAGTCTTATGCTTCTCTTTTACTGGCCAACAAATTGCACCATAAATCATTCCAAGTTTTACCGCCATCTTGAGTGAATTATATCACCTTACGATAAAATTAAAATAGTTTTGTGTCACATTTCTAAAAAGCAAAGCAACTAAGGACCATTACTAAACAAAGCCTTCATTATCTTCTAATGTTTCTTAAATGTGTTTACCGATGATGGGAGAGTATAGGTGAACAAACTAAAGGTTGGGGAACCGAATAATGAGGGAAGTAACATTGGCCCTTTATTGGCACTCTAATTCTCACACTTGGGGGTGTTTAACAATTGATTTCATATAAATCTTTTCGAACAAAAAATAACAATTTAAAATGATCACCAAAATTGATAAAACTAAACCAAGAAAGGCTACCTAGCCACAAACCAACCAGGCACACAAGTAGTGATGGTTAGTATTCATGTATTTTATTACAAGTTAAGAAAATAGAAATCAATAATCACTACCTTATGTGATTAGTGAGGTTGTTAAAGTAATGCCACTTATCATAAGAAGAAAAGCTCTAATTTGGCAATCATGAGAAACAATTGATATAAGATAGTTTTTTGCACAAAAATAATTAATGAATAATATCTTCAAACTTCTTCCCTCTGCTTTCTTTCTTATCCCAAGCGCATATTCTCCTAAGAGTTGTTGGCTAGTCCTTAAATATATCAATATCATTTGGTGCTTGACATGAGCCTCCTGCCAAATGCCCCCACCTTCTTTGCTCTTCCACCAACATTGTTGCTCCTTCCCATGCAACTCTCTCCACCATAAATGCTCACCATCACAGACACCAATTGCCTCAATTCATGGTAAATGTGGTCATTCCACAATGAAGATGAATAGTTGCTTGAGCACAACAAAAGAGCAACTTGCCTCCATCAAGAGAACGCCCAACATCCAAACCCGCCTTACCGTCTTCAAAGTCAAACAAGAAAAAACTCAACCCCTATCAAAACCGCAAAGCAAGCTCCACCTCCTTTCTAGTAGAACCAAATATGAATAAACTTATGGGTGGTAATCCCTTCAAGTACATTACCAAATTCTTAAGTAGAAATTTTGAAACTTAGACTCAAAAAAGAGCAATACTATCGGTTTCACGAGCTCTGATGATGACAAGTCGTCATTAACTTCCGATCCACATGAATGACCCTACCAAGGAATGGTATCTACAGTTATTCAAACAAAGTACTTATCCTCCCCGTTGAATTTCATACTTACTCTTCGCAATCATCTTGGCCCGTCCAAGAAACAAGACCTTCACAATGAACTAGCCAAACTCATGCTCCTTTATAATGAAAAATTATAAATTGTAATTTCAATAACTCTCCAATTAGATATCCAGCACTAATGAAATCTTTCTAAATGGTTGCTTCAAATTAGCCTTGAAATCAGATTTTAACAAGGGGGCGTGAATCCATTACCTCACATATGTAGACCAAATAATCAAATTGTCCTAATTAATTGAAGATAAATTCATCGTTAGAAAGCAACAATAATTTTGACACCAACAACATGAACACCCCTACCCCTCTACCAACATTACCCAAATCGCTTCCACAAGCCCCAATGGCTCCAAATCTTATCCCTATACAAAATCTAACTACAAGAATAGTAGAATAATGAAAAAAAAGCCTTTTCTATAATTGTGATGAATATTTACAAAGTAATCACCGCAACAACAACAACAACAACCAAAAAAAAAAAAACCTATATGCACTTTTGATCAAGCAAAACAACTATCAACTTGAAACAATGATGATCACACCCCAAAAAATTCTCCATGAATGAGAAATATGACATACCAAAATAGAGCATCCAAGATCAATCTCCATGCCTCGAGCAAGCAACTCAAACCACACACTTTTTTCCTATAAAGCTTCTTAGCATCAAATAGTTCAAATTCTCATCGATAGTAGCTCCACATTTAATTTCATCCATTAATGCATTGTTGAATTTGTCTAACTGCCAATTGCAACAACAGTGAGCTCACATGTGCTTCTTAGCAATTGAAACCAATTGAGCGCAACAGTGTCTTAACACAACCTTGCTAATGTAGGGTACTCAATTCACCATAGACTTTTAGATCTTGCCAATTCAATGACTAACATTGCGCTTGATTATTGGTAACTCCAACATGTGGGCGATATAATGATAAATTACAACTCTCTGATCATAATTTTCTCGTGGCATGGCATACAATATACCTAAGGCTCTATCTCCTCGTGCTACAAATTTCTGGCAAGATTAACAAACAACTAGTGATGTAAGACGAGAGTGATTTTTATGATATGAAATTTATTACACCGATAATTATTAAATCCTCACAAAAGAGTAATGATAAATGTACACTACTATTAAGCACATTAGCAATATTATGAATTTAGTGAAATTGAAAATACTTGAAAAGTTATATTAACACTAGAGATCAATCTTATAAGTACAAAAAAATAATTAAAAAGTTGTTAACGATCTAACCTGTAGAGAATTTAAAATAACCAACAGCAAAGCGGAGATAAGTTGAAGTCGACCCCTACAAACAGTCCGTCATTGCGCAGATCATGTTCTATCCTTTGAAGTCATTCTCTAAGGGTTGTGAGCTCACACACTCAAATAGTCCGTCACTCGGGAGGAAGTCACACAAAAGAATAGTAAAAAAATTTAAGAAAATAACTTTTATTCTAAATCTAAGTGTCAAGCATTACAAGAGCCTCTCTATTTATAGGATTGAAAGAGAGAGTTAAGAATATTCAAACCTAACTCCAAACTCAAACCTATCATCATCATAACTACACCTACTACCAAATCTACCACTATTATCAAACCTATCACTCATTCCATATCTACCCAAAATATCATACCTACTATCATGAATCATGGGCCATGACATAAGAATAGCCCAATACATATAAGCCCAAAACATATACAAAATATAAAAGTCCAATAATGCATAGCCTAAATTATAACAAAAGACCCAATACATAGATTTTTTTCGATGATGACGTAAGATGATGCTCAATCACCAACCACCGCAGATCCTCACCATTCCTCCTATGATGGCCCGCATCTTTTCACTCCTACAACAATACTCCCACCTTTTGAGTCTCTAGCAAAACCACCTGTACTTGTGAGGACAATCACCAAACTCATTTAAACCCAATTACTCCACTTAATGTCTACTTATATTGATACCCTAAATTTTAAAATTAATAATAATTAGTTCTGAAATGTTAAATTTTGGATTGATTCACCCCCAAATGCTACTTGTAAAAAAAAGGACAACACATGATGCTTCTATGTGGACTACCATGCCTCAACCCCAAACTTTTTTTAATATTAATGATAACAAGATGCTCAAAATACTATAAAGTACAACAATATATTCCAAATTAGGCTTGAATGTCAATTACCACCAAGTCCAGATGATCGAAGCGGACATCCATAAAATAACATTCAAAACTCATGAAGGGCACCATGAATTCACCATCAAGCCCTTGGACTCACCTATGCACCATCGACTTTTCAAAGCATCATTAACAAAATAATCAGACAATATTTTGAAAATTTATTATGATTTTTATGACGTATTTGTATGCAATCAAACTATATATAATCACACCTAATACTTGATTATCTTTTAATTGTCCCGACAATAATCACTTTCACCTCAAACAAAGTAAACTATCACTTCATCAAATCGCAAATGAATATGTTGGCCTAAACCCTGAAAGATTCATGTCATCATTGACTAGCTATTTCTGATAAACCTTAAGGCAAAACAAGATTTCCTTGACCTCATTTGATATTACAACTTTCACCATGCCATTAACTACAATGCATTTGAAAGAGGCCTCCCATCAGACACCAATAATAAAATAGGCCTTTAACAACTTAAAACTCATCTTACCTAATTCATCATTTTAATAATGCCTAACTTAAACAAACCGCTCGAATAGATATTAATGCTTCACGCAATCAACATTAGTGTCATGACATATCAAGGAAACAAACCAATAGCTTTCAGAGCACAAAACTAAATTTCAAGATGCAATAGACCTCCACCAGGTGATATAGTATACCATGACAAAAATAGTGACAAAATGGTGGTAATATTTGTCGACTCTAATTTACTATTTGAATCAACCATACCGTGAACTCATGAATCAAGTAGTTTAAGTCTCAACAAAGCGACTTTCTATAAGTTCCACAAATAAGATCACTAATGCACTCTCACAAATGTATGAGCCAACAAACACCAAGCAGAATAAGCTTATATAGTAACTCAAAGAAAGAAACAACAATGATTGGGGAACTCTAACAACTACAACAGAATATGACAAAAAATCCAACAAGTCATCCGACCTTCACCTATCATGACAAACTACTACACAAAAATGGTCGAAGGGCCAAGACTACTAATCTCAAATGACATATTCTTGAGAATATAACAATTCATGTTTTATGTGTGGTCATTGGGGACAAACAAAGACCTTACATCATATCAAACAACACTTCTATTGATAGAACTAAATAGGATATCGTGGACATCATTCAAAGCTACTCATAAGTAAAGCAATCAAGTACTAATCATTGGCTCCTAGTTTAATACAAACCCTTTTAATCCAATTGAGAAGACCTTAAAATGGACTCCATTATCCAATCACCCTCATCCAAAGGCAAGAATACATCCTGATAGTTGTTAATCATATCACCAAAGTATGTGCATTTCACACCACAACCGCAATAAGTATCAACAATGATAGTGATCACCACCATCATTTTTAATATATGTCCTCACTATGGCATTCTAAAAATATAATCTCATCGCGTGATCACATATTTATAATGCCAACTATGGCATTCCTTCTTCAAGGAATTAGGACTATAGCATAACTCACACCGGAATGGGAAGTCACAAATAAAAGCTTCCAACAATATCTAAGGATATGTATACTAGAGTTAATATTAGTTATATTCAAGTAATTAAGGATATGTATACTAGAGCTATTACTTGTATCCAAATACAAGGAGGATTGACAAAACATTTTTCTATTTCAGTTGTATTACATCAAGGATCAGCTTTAAGCCCTTATCTTTTGCTTTAGTTATGGATGTTCTTACTAGACATTTACAAGAAGATGTACCTTGGTGTATGCTTTTTGTTGATGACATTCTTCTTGTTGATAAGACAAGAGAGGGAGTCCAAGAGAAACTTAAATTATGGAGGTCAACCTCAAAGTGTAAAGGTTTTAAGTAGATCTAAAATTGAATATATGGAGTGTAATTTTAGTTGTAGAAGTTCTAGTGGACGTGTTATGACAATAGGTGAACAAGTCATTAAAAATAGTGAGAGATTGATATTTAGGCTCTATTGTTCAAAATGATGGTGAAATAGATGGGGATGTTATTAGTAGAATTCAAGTTGGATGGTTGAAGTGGAGGAATGCATCCGCCCGTTGTGTGATAGAAAGTACCGCGAAACTTAAGGAAAAATTTTATAAGATAGTAGTAAGATCCAAATGATTTATGGTGCGTAATGTTGGCCAATAAAACGAAGCATAAGACTTTAAGTGTAGCGAGATGAGGATGCTTAGGTGGATGATTGACTTTACTCTTAGAGATAAAATGTGAAATGAGTATGTTCGGGAAAAAGTTGGAGTAGCTCCAGTGTAGATAAGATTAGAGAGAGTTGCCTTAGATGGTTTGGTCACATAAAGCACCGGCCGTCCGATGACCTGGTTAGGAGAGTAGATGCATTAGATTTGCCTTATGTTAAGAAGTGTAGACCTAAAAGGACTTGATTAAGATGTATAAAAATGATATTAATATACTTGAATTAAATGAGAATTTGACACTTAATATGACACAATGGAGACAAAGATTCATGTACCCACTTAGTGGGATAAAGGCTTGTTGTTGTTGTTGTTGGACTAGGTGTTATCTATATGGTTCTCCATTTTTATAAAGTTGTCGTGACTTAAAAATCTACTTCAGCTTGACCTTGCATGGTGAGAGTCCTCTCAAATCTAAAAGTAAATTTTTATGTTATGGTTTAGTAAGAAGGTGTGAAATTTGGTGAATGTGAGAATGTGGAGGAATTGTGAGCTTGTATGGGATCATTGTAATGCGCTCTTATATTATAAATGCATTGTAATATTATATAGTTTGATATTTCCATTGTTATGCATGGGCGTTGTTGATAGGGTTGTAACTTGAAGCAAGGTTATATCACTTGATAATGTCACGATGATTTTTCTTGGCTTATTGTTTCTTGTGGTGTTGTGTATGGAGATTGCAAGTGGTGTCTTGTTGTTGGAGCCACTTGTTAATAATTTTCAAGGCAAAGGAGTTATCAATATATGATTGAGGACGTAGGGTACAACAGTATAATTCTTGAAAGGGTGTCATTTATATGAAAGAATTGAGTTGGTGTTATGATAAAATTCAACTTATGATATCTTGAGTTCACTGCTTTGGGTTATCCGTTACATAATAGCATAGATATTGTTAGAAGCTTTTATTTGTGACTTCCCATTCCAGGGGTGTGAGTTATGCTATAGTCCTAATTCCTTGAAGAAGAAATGCCATAGTTGGCATTATAAATATGTGATCACGATCGGAGATTATATTTTTAGGAATGCCATAGTGATGACATATATTAAAAATGATGGTGGTGATCACTATCATTGTTGATACTTATTGTGGTTGTGGTGTGAAATGCACATACTTTGGTGATATGATTAACCATCGGGATGTATTCTTGCCTTTGGATGAGGGTGATTGGATAATGGAGTCCATTTTAAGGTCTTCTCAATTGGATTAAAAGTCTGGCGGTTTGTATTAAACTAGGGGAGCCAATGATTAGTACTTGATTGCTTTACTTATGAGTATTGAATGATGTCCACGATATCCTATTTAGTTCTATCAATAGAAGTGTTGTTTGATATGATGTAAGGTCTTTGTTTGTCCCCAATGACCACACATAAAACATGAATTGTTATATTCTCAAGAATATGTCATTTGAGATTAGTAGTACCGCCAAACACAATTTTGTGGAGTAGTTTGTCATGATAGGTGAAGGTCGGATGACTTGTTGGATTTTTTGTCATATTCTGTTGTAGTTGTTAGAGTTCCCCAATCATTGTTGTTTCTTTTTTTGAGTTACTATATAAGCTTGTTCTGCTTGGTGTTTGTTGGCTCATACATTTGTGAGAGTGCATTAGTGATCTTATTTGTGGAACTTGTAGAAAGTGCTGTTTGTTCGAGACTTAAACTACTTGATTCATGAGTTCACGTATGGTTGATTCAAATAGTAAATTAGAGTCGACAAATATTACCACCATTTTGTCACTATTTTGTCATGGTATACTATTGTGGGATCGAAAATTGCCACCCACATCTTCGATAAAAAAGGAAAGAAAGAGTTGTTTAAGTGTCGGTGATAATTTCAGAAGGCAGATGAATAGTAGATAAGACACTACCAGAGATTTCGCTTCTCATTTGGTGAGAACTTTTATATCTGGTTCGGTTTCTATAAAGCAAGCCCCTATAGTTAATTACCCCTCCCAATACCGAGAGCACTTTCGATGGCTAGTCAATGAATCATTAAAGAACCAGTATATAATTGGTGAGTGGAGTTTAGAACTTATGAAATTCATTATTTTAACTTAAAACTTTTGTGGGGAACGATGACGCCTCATCAAGATCCCATGGTTCCGTCATCCGTACGTCCCCGGGTCCGCTAGTCGAGGAGGTAGTCGACCCAACTCAAGGAAGGATCCTTGTCGAACACATGGGTTACGCCGCCCAAGGTGTCCTTGTAGACTGGGTGGAGTTTGTCTGGGGACAAATATAAGTCAACCTTATGAGGGCTTTTGCCAACCAAATACATTCTACATTTCACAAAGAGCAAAGCCATTGGGGAACATAGGGTCACCGTGACCGTAATTTAGTGGCCATATCGCGTGAACCACCCGAGGGCGTCGAACCGCTATTTATGGTGCCATATCGCAAAAACCACGCAGAGGACACGGGCCACGCCACGGGCTTTAGGAATATTTGAGTGTGAAGGTTATGTATTTAATTTGACATTGGCTCTTTGTGAGCAAAAGTTTTCTTAATTTGTCACCCGAAGATAAACAATTGTGGAGGGGTGGATTTATTTTATTTATTTTTTAGTTTTAATTTAAATAATTCATTTCATTTTTTTTATTTATATTTTGTTATTTTCTTTGGATTTTGATCATTTTATGATTGATTCAAATTTGAATATATGATCATTTATCATTGAAATTTTAATTATAATTACCCTTCTCGATCTTAGGATTAATATCAATTGATAGACCTTGTCTACTCTGTCCGGTTTTCTACAGAGGATCGGGTCTAAATTTATTATCTCAAGAAGTATAATCCTTCAAAACCTTGTCCACTCTAGTTTGAACCTAGAGGATCGGGTTTGGGACTTTTCTCCCTGAGAGTTTGAATTTTAAAAGCTATGTCAGCTGATTCATATCTTATATTATATGACAGAGTTAGCTTCTCAGATATTATTAATTTGAAATTCTTATAATATCAAACCGGGGTTAATGTAGCATCTGTTCTTTTGTATTTGACTTAGTATTTACTCCAACATGCATACGGATATCTGTTCTTTGGGAATTGTATGGACATTAAGATGTCTAATGTTGAAGTTTTGATGTCAAATTTTGATTTTTGAGTTTTGTTAACCCGGACCCGGTCCGAAGACCAAACCGGGATTATGTAGCATCTGTTCTTTTGTTTTATACCTAGCTTGCACGTGTCCCTATTGTTTGAACACTTTGACATACATACAAGTATCTGTTCTTTTAAAATGTTGTATGGACATTAAATGTCTAGTTGAAGCGTATGTGTCAATTTGCAAGTTTAGATTCTTGATGCGATATTTTTGGGTTTTGTTAACCCGGACCCGGTCCGAAGACCAAACCGGGATGATGTAGCATCTGTTCTTTTAAAATGTGGTATGCATATTATTGGCCAAAAGCCCCCCTTTTAAGTCACAAATCAGCAAGGATATAGGGGATGAAATAAATCATTTGGAAGCCCATATAATCATATGTAGTGCCATAGGCTTAAAGTGGATTTAGGCATTTGTTTTGAGCAAGATCACCTCCTTATGTAACAAAATCAGCGAACATAAGGGACTGAAAATAATTGATTTGGAAGCCCATATGATCATAAGTAAGGTAATGGGCCTAAAATAAATTTAGGCATTTGATTTGGGCCATAGGTCCTTTCTTTATGTGGCAAATCAGCAACATAAAGGGGGCTGAAATAATTATTTTTGAAGGCCCATATGATCAAGCACAAGGTAATGGGCCTAAAATGAGTTTAGGCATTTGATTTGGGCTAAAGACCCTTTCTTTATGTGGCAAATCAGCAACATAAAGGGGGCTGAATAATTATTTTGAAGGCCCATATGACCAAATACCCATAGCCCATTTATTTCTCTTGAAAAGGGAGAGGGGAATATAACAATATGAGTAGATGTCATATTTCATTTAAAAGAGGCAAGTGGATTAATTAAAATCCACCTCCTTCACATGCAAGCTCATGGCAAGTGGAGGGGACACAAACTCATTAAATTTATTAAAGAGGTATGGCAAAGACTTTATTTTCCTTTTTAAAGAAAGGGATAAGGATGCACAAGGGCATGCCACATGTCCATGCATGTGCATGCAAGATGACAAGTGGCATTACCTTAGATGGTTTCCTTACATGCAATTTATGACGAGGCGCCACGTGTCGATGCCGTAAGAGTGGATGGCAAAAGGAAAGGGGCCAAGAAAGCCTATAAATAGGAGGGGGTTTCCCTTTTACAAAGTACTTACATTTTCTACTCTCCTCTTCTCCCTTAAGCCACAAGTTTTAAGTTCTTTCAACCTTGCAAAGAGGATTAAGGTGTGTCACACATACTTGTGAGTTTCTTTTCTAACTCAACAATTTTTTTTATCTTCTTGATATATGTCAAGTTATATGGTAGATTTAGTTTATTTCATATGTGTTTGCTTCAAGTCTTTACTATGTCTTATGTATGTATGTAAATCATGGTGGGAATGACAAGTAAAGTAGGGGAGGTATGAGTATTCATATATAACTTAAAGAAGTATTTCAAGTCAACATGTGAGCCTAAGCATTTCATCTTTTCTATCTACTTTTTTTTTAAAGAAAATTTGGCCTCCTCGTCATCCCATAGGGGCTACTGGGACTCTTCCCACGCCAAGAAAGGTATGGTAGGTCGTGAGACACGCTGACCAATTTATTTACCCACCACGCCAAGAAAGGTATGGATGTATGCGCGACACATTTCACCACGTTGGAACGACGTGAACAAGTACTTATCATGATTTCAGCTTGGAACAATGTGAACTGTATATAGATAAATTTGCATTCACATGTATATGAAATTAAAGTATAAGCATTTATATATGACATTTCAACTTCTTTTTATTTTGAAAATTTCGGCAACCTCCCGGCGTCATCCCCGCATAGGGGGCTACTTCGGGAGACTAGGTCTTTCCACCACGCCAAGAAAGGCGTGTATGGTAGGTATCGTGAGACACCGCGACTAAAATTTATTTACCCACCACGCCAAGAAAGGCGTGTATGGGTTGCACAACACAGTATTTCCTTGCCACGTTGGAACAACGTGAGCAAGTACTTATAGCAACAGATTTCCCTGCCACGTTGGAACAACGTGAACAGGTACTTATCACAGGTTTCCCCGCCGCATTGGAACAATGTGAACGGGTACTTATAGCATAGAGCAAAAATAATCAAAATTTACAACAGCCTCCTCGCCTCCCCACATGTGGGGTTGCCAGAGATGGGCGCCCACCATGTCAAGAAAGACATGTATAGGTGTATGTCGTGAGACATCGCGGCCGAAATTTTGATAACATAGCATTTCCCTACCATGTTGGAGAACATGGTAGGTACTTATATCACAAATTTAAAGCTCACATTTGCATATAAATAAAAGGAAAGCTGTCTGCATGTAAATTTGATTAGGAAGAAAATAATCAATTACAATTTTCCGCTCCCACAAGTGGGGTTGCCATGAGAGACTTTCCACCATGTCAAGAAAGACATGTATAGTGTATGTCGTGAGACACATCAATTAAATTTTGATAGAGATTTCCTACCATGTTGGAGAACATGGCTTATATCACAAATTTAAAGCTGATATGCATATAAACATGTTTGCATATATATACTTAAACAAGACAAGATTTAATGAGCATTATGCTTTCATCACTATTTCACTGAATTTTGCATTTGAAACATTCAAAAGAAGTAACATAAGCTTTAAATCACATGTAAGCACACCTTCCATTCTTCTCATTTTGAATATAAAAGAGAACATATCTTTCTTAAAGCCCACAAGTAACATAGCAATTAAAGGTCAAGAGATATGCATATATTTCATCTTTTGCTGGCAGATAATCATAAAGAAGACTTTGCATATCCTATATCTTCAATTCTCAACATTTTCATATGCATGCAAGATAAAAGATGCAATAGAAAAGAAATCGGTATAAATCATACTTCGTCCCAAAATAAACTTGCTTTCTTTTCATTCTTCCTCAAATCAAGAGAAAGAAACATACATCACATATTAATGACCAAAGTGAGCTTTCAAAGATGAAGTCATGTAAGCTAATGGGATTAGGATTTCATTATCACAACATGCTTTCATAATTCAAGAGCAAGAAGAAGGCATAAAACAGTATATCTTGCATGATTTCAACCTCCAAATACTCATGGACAGCAAACATATAATTGTTTTAATGCAAGATAGAGACATGGAAATTGCTTTTGAGTAAAGTATGAACAAGCACTAGGCAAGATGCAACTTTAATGAAACTAAGCACCAAAATGAGAGCTTTAAACTTGCACAAAGCCACATTTCAGATTGTATTTCAAAGGCTAATTAACTTAGTGATCACAAAGAGAGGAAAACAAGCACAAAGTCAATCAACCCTTCCTCCTCTCCTCTTCCTTTAACATGATGATTATATGAAATTTACTCCACATAGATTAAACAATCACACTATGTTTAATAAGTCCGCAAACTGAACTCTTCCCTTTATAAGGTAGCCACTCTCATGATTGCAAGTAATCAAATAGTGGAAAGAGGCAAAGTGAAGCAAGAAATTCATAGGAGAACATCATATCTCATCAAACAACAAGCTAATTGATTTTTTCCCTTAGATAAGAAAGTTTAGCAAGCCTTATACTCATCAAATAACCAAATGATTGATTCCCCCTTTAGGGGAGAATATTTTCAGCAAGTATTTTACCCATAAATAGCAAGATGATTGATTCCCCCTTAAAAAAAAATAAATTTCAGCAAGCTTCATGCCTCTAGACCATATGTTAATGATTTTTTCCTTAGATAGAAATATTTTCAGCAAAGGAAACACATAAGGATCCATAAAAAAAAACAACACCATATTTGGGCCATACATCATCCCAAGTCATTTTTAGTAGGCTATGCATCACTAAATCCGTGAATAAAGGCAATAAGAAGTGAGATTTGGGCCATACATCATCCCAAATCCCTAAAGGAAACTCTTAGCATAATCCCAAGCATATGATATAGCATATTTAGCAAAAACCCTAACTTCCAAAGAAGCTTAAATGCATAAAACAAGCTTAGGTTAGAGAGAAACAACCCTGAGGTTTCAATGCTAAGAGGAAAGGAGGAAAAGCTGGGTCGTTAGGCTGCTCATGATCCCTCGGTTCTTCTGCGATTGACGGAAGAGAGGAAGGAAGAATTTGAGAGGGAGAAGAGCAAAGCCTGAGAACGAGGGAGTTCTTTCGAGGAGGAGCTGGTGTCGGCCCAGGTCGATCAGACAGATCCAGAGCTTCTACCGAGAAGGAGAGACCGAGAGCGAGACGAGAGCAGGGAAATGTCGAGTGCAGAAGATCGCACAAAGGGGAGCACGGACTAGAGAGTCATCGCAAAAGGGAATCGCGAGAGAGGAAGAGCAAAGAGGAAAAATGCGTGAATGAGAGGTCAACGCTTCGCCTTTGGGCGGTGGTCTCGATTAGGGGCGGTTAGGTAGGGATTGGCGGGATTTAAGGGGTAATTAGATTGTCAAGTTTTAATTGCGATTTTATTACTTTGATAAACCCCAGCAATATGGGTGTCAATTTAAGTTGTTCGCCGAATGCAACGCAGGGCCAGATCTGAGGTCGTTGACAACGCCGCGACGGCCGGCAAATTTAGGTTTAAATTGCGCGACGTCAGCCAAATTGCTCGACGCCGCGACACTTTGCCGACTGATCTAAGGCGCGTTGATAGGTCTCACGTTTGGCTGAGCGCGATCAATTTGAACGGAGGTCGTTTAGACGCCGAGGCTTCGACTTTGATATGCGATAATTTTATTAAAAATTTGATTTTAATTATTTGATTGATCCTTAATTGATTTGATACTTTCTCATTTAATTAAATTTGATGCTTTTCTGAGCATTATGAAGTTGAATTTTCAAATCGAATTGAATTTAATTGATTTGACAGGATTAGGGGCATTTAACCTCTATGTCATTTACTTAATTTTAAATGACACATAGTTGTAGGTCAACAACTATATCATCGGTGGAGGTCTATTGCATCTTGAAATTTAGTTTTGTGCTACGTAAAAGCTATTGGTTTGTTTCCTTGATATGTCATGACACTAATGTTGATTGCAGAAGCATTAATATCTATTCTGAACGGTTTGTTTAAGTTAGGCATTATTAAAATGATGAATTAGGTAAGATGAGTTTTAAGTTGTTAAAGGCCTATTTTATTATTGGTGTCTGATGGGAGGCCTCTTTCAAATGCATTGTAGTTAATGGCATGGTGAAAGTTGTAATATCAAATGAGGTCAAGGAAATCTTGTTTTGCCTTAAGGTTTATCAGAAATAGCTAGTCAATGATGACATGAATCTTTCAGGGTTTAGGCCAACATATTCATTTGCGATTTGATGAAGTGATAGTTTACTTTGTTTGAGGTGAAAGTGATTATTGTCGACAATTAAAAGATAATCAAGTATTAGGTGTGATTATATATAGTTTGATTGCATACAAATAATCATAAAATCATAATAAATTTTCAAAATATTGTCCGATTATTTTGTTAATGATGCTTTGAAAAGTCGATGGTGCATAGTGAGTCCAAGGGCTTGATGGTGAATTCATGGTGCCCTTCATGAGTTTTGAATGTTATTTTATGGATGTCCCGATCATCCGGACTTGGTGGTAATTGACATTCAAGCCTAATTTGGAATATATTGTTGTACTTTATAGTATTTTGAGCATCTTGTTATCATTAATAAAAAAAAGTTTGGGGTTGAGGCATGGTAGTCCACATAGAAGCATCATGTGTTGTCCTTTTTTTTACAAGTAGCATTGGGGTGAATCAATCCAAAATTTAACATTTCAGAACTAATTATTATTATTAATTTTAAAATTTAGGTATCAATATAAGTAGACATTAAGTGGAGTAATTGGGTTTAAATGAGTTTGGTGATTGTCCTCACAAGTAGGTGGTTTTGCTAGAGACTCCAAAAGGTGGGAGTATTGTTGTAGGAGTGAAAAGATCTGGGCCATCGCACTAGGAGGAATGGTGAGGATCTGCAGTGGTTGGTTGATGCAAGGCATCATCGTCTTCGACGTCATCATCAGAAAGCTTAAATCTATGTATTAGGTCTTTTGTTATAATTTAGGCTATGCATTATTGGACTTTTATATTTTGTATATGTTTTGGGCTTATATGTATTGGGCTATTCTTATGTCATGGCCCATGATTCATGATAGTAGGTATGATATTTTGGGTAGGTATGGAATGAGTGATAGGTTTGATAATAGTGGTAGATTTGGTAGTAGTGTAGTTATGATGATGATAGGTTTGAGTTTGGAGTTAGGTTTGAATATTCTTAACTCTCTTTCAATCCTATAAATAGAGAGGCTCTTGTAATGCTTGACACTTAGATTTAGAATAAAAGTTATTTTCTTAAATTTTTTAACTATTCTTTTGTGTGACTTCCTCCAGTGACTAGACTATTTGAGTGTGTGAGCTCACAACCCTAGAGAATGACTTCAAAGGATAGAATATGATCCGAATGACGGACTTTGTAGGGGTCGACTTCAACTTATCTCCGCTTTGCTGTTGGTTATTTTAAATTCTCTATAGGTTAGATCGTTAACAACTTTTAATTATTTTTTGTACTTATAAGATTGGATCTCTAGTGGTTAATATAACTTTACTCGAAGTATTTTCAATTTCACTAAATTCATAATATTGCTAATGTGCTTAATAGTAGTGTATATTTATCATTACTCTTTTGTGAGGATTTAAGAATTATCGGTGTAATAAATTTCATATCATAAAAATCACTCTCGTCTTACATCACTAGTTGTTTGTTAATCTTGCCAGAAATTTGTAGCACGAGGAGATAGAGCCTTAGGTATATTGTATGCCATGCCACGAGAAAATTATGATCAGAGAGTTGTAATTTATCATTATATCGCCCACATGTTGGAGTTACCAATAATCAAGCAATGTTAGTCATTGAATTGGCAAGATCTAAAAGTCTATGGTGAATTGAGTACACATTAGCAAGGTGTTAAGACACTACCAATTGGTTTCAATTGCTAAGAAGCACATGTGAGCTCACTGTTGCAATTGGCAGTTAGACAAATTCAACAATGCATTAATGGATGAAATTAAATGTGGAGCTACTATCGATGAGAATTTGAACTATTTGATGCTAAGAAGCTTTATAGGAAAAAAGTGTGTGGTTTGAGTTGCTTGCTCGAGGCATGGAGATTGATCTTCAGATGCTCTATTTTGGTATGTCATATTTCTCATTCATGGAGAATTTTTTGGGGTGTGATCATCATTGTTTCAAGTTGATAGTTGTTTTGCTTGATCAAAAGTGCATATAGGTTTTTTTTTTTTTGTTGTCGCGTTGTTGCAGATGTGATTACTTTGTAAATATTCATCACAATTATAGAAAAGGCTTTTTTTTCATTATTCTACTATTCTTGTAGTTAGATTTTGTATAGGATAAGATTTGGAGCCATTGGGGCTTGTGGAAGCAGCTGGGTAATGTTGGTAAGAGGGTGGGGTGTTCATTGTTGGTGTCAAAATTATTGCTTTCTATGAATTTATCTTCAATTAATTAGGACAATTTGATTATTTGGTCTACATATGTGAGGTAATGGATTCACTTGTTAAAATCTGATTTCAAGGCTAATTTGAAGCAACCATTTAGAAAGATTTCATTAGTGGATATCTAATTGGAGAGTTATTGAAATTACAATTTATAATTTTTCATTATAAAGGAGCATGAGTTTGGCTAGTTCATTGTGAAGGTCTTGTTTCTTGGACGGGCCAAGATGATTGCGAAGAGTAAGTATGAAATTCAACGGGGAGGATAAGTACTTTGTTTGAATAACTGTAGATACCATTCCTTGGTAGGGTCATTCATGTGGATCGTTAATGACATCATCGGAGAGCGTGGAAACCGATAGTATTGCTCAGTTTTTTGAGTCTAAGTTTCAAAATTTCTACTTAAGAATTTGGTAATGTACTTGAAGGGATTACCACCCATAAGTTTATTCATATTTGGTTCTACTAGAAAGGAGGTGGAGCTTGCTTTGTGGTTTTGATAGGGGTTGAGTTTTTTCTTGTTTGACTTTGAAGACGGTAAGAGTTTGGATGTTGGCGTTCTCTTGATGGAGGCAAGTTGCTCTTTTGTTGTGCTCAAGCAACTATTCATCTTCATTGTGGAATGACCACATTTACCATGAATTGAGGCAATTGGTGTCTGTGATGGTGAGCATTTATGGTGGAGAGAGTTGCATGGGAAGGAGCAACAATGTTGGTGGAAGAGCAAAGAAGGTGGGGCATTTGGCAGGAGGCTCATGTCAAGCACCAAATGATATTGATATATTTAAGGACTAGCCAACAACTCTTAGGAGAATACCGCTTGGGATAAGAGAAAGAAACAGAGGGAAGAAGTTTGAAGATATTATTCATTAATTGTTTTTGTGCAAAAAACTATCTTATATCAATTGTTTCTCATGATTGCCAAATTAGAGCTTTTCTTCTTATGATAAGTGGCATTACTTTAACAACCTCACTAATCACATAAGGTAGTGATTATTGATTTATTTTTCTTAACTTGTAATAAAATACATGAATACTAACCATCACTACTTGTGTTCTGGTTGGTTTGTATTGGTAGCCTTTCTTGGTTTAGTTTTATCAATTTTGGTGATCATTTTAAATTGTTATTTTTTTGTTCAAAAGATTTATATGAAATCAATTGTTAAACACCCCAAGTGTGAGAATTAGAGTGCCAATAAAGGGCCAATGTTACTTCCCTCATTATTTCGTTCCCAACCTTTAGTTTGTTCACCTATACTCCCATCATCCGGTAAACACATTTAAGAAACATTAGAAGATAATGAAGGCTTTGTTTAGTAATGGTCCTTAGTTGCTTTGTTTTTTAGAAATGTGACACAAAACTATTTTAATTTTATCGTGGTGATATATAATTCACTCAAGATGGCGGTAAAACTTGGAATGATTTATGGTGCAATATGTTGGCCAGTAAAAGAGAAGCATAAGACTAAGTTAAGTGGTATAGAGATGAGGATGCCCAGGTGCATGAGTGGCTTTACTCTTAAAGATAATATGCGATATGAGTATGTTCGGAAAAGGTTGGACTAGCTCAGTGTGAGATAAGATTAGAGTCACCTTAGAGCCACATAAAGTGTCGGTCATCCGATGACCCAGTTAGGAGAGTAGATGTATTTGATTTGCCTTGTGTTAAGAAAGGTATAGGTAGACCTAAAAGACTTGGTTAAGATGTATAAAAAATGACTTTAGTTTATTAGAATTAAATGAGAATTTGACATATTATAGGACACAAGGTTCATGTAGCTGATCCTACATAGTTGGATAAAGGCTTGTTGTTGTTGTAAGGTGATATAATTCACTTGTATCTGTGACATCATGGAGCAACTTATCCATCTCTATAGAATACTAACAAGTTTATTTAATACCAAAATGTGCCGATAACAAACGTACCTTAAGAAATGATGTCAAAGACGTATTTTCTTTGTCTTGTGTAGGGGATTCGGGTTCGTTGTTATTCAAATGCCTTTGCTATTAAGATGTCCGTGCTATACAAAAAAATATTTTATGTTTGATTCAATGTTATTATATTTAAAGATGTTTGAATTTTCTAGATTGTAACTTTTGGTTCAATTTTTATTTCTTGTTCCATGCACATATATCAAGATTATCTTTCCATTATTATTTCAGGAAAACACTTTAAAATAAACTCATGAATTTTTTATCAAATGACTAGAAAATTTTGATATTAAAAAATTTAAGGAATTTGCTTGAGGGGAAAGAGAGGTGACGAAGGAGCATCAATTGCTTGAGAGGAATAAAGTGCAACTCAACATCTAAGAAAAGCAGAAAGGTACTTGAAGCTTTAAACACTTGGGTATAAAGGTGTTGTAACATCTAGATGTTGTTAGATTTTAGGAAAAATATAGATGCCATCGAGTATGAAAGTTATTTTTAATTTGTTTTTTTGATGATGTCAACCTAACAAACACTTATCATCTTCTAATTACATTATATAACATTGAAATGTCAGTGAGCAAACATCCCCATAATTTTTTTTATAATCTTATAATATAAAATTGAAGTTCTTAGTGAGAGTAGTACATTGTTATTTCTTTTCTATTTTCTATTTCATTTTTTGTTGTCATATAAATCAAACATTTTAGTTAAAGGAAATATTTCGAATCCATTTGCATGTGATTAGCTATCTCTTCAACTAGAATGTAATGAACACACACATGTTTTAGATTTTAAATTTAGAAGTGAACTTTGTTACCGCTAAACTCTGGATCTCCTCAAGATTAGTGTAGCATTGGGAAAAATGAATTGTATTTTTACAAATTATTTGACAAGCTAGCTATTCTTTCATTATGCTAGCTTTATTCTAGGGAATGTTTAATAACTTATAAGTGTTTTCCATGTGTATCGAATATGGTGAGATCAAGGTCGCAAAGACTATTGTACATAATCCTTCAAGTTCTCACATGTCGCATCCAGGCAATCCATAAAGAATGCCATAGCTTCATGGTATGCTTGAATTACCCCGAGCCTTTTGTGAATTGCCAATGTTTCAATTTATGGAGTTTCTCATTAATTGTGTCTGCTTAACTATGTTCATATTTGTTTTCTCTAAGAAAAAAATGTTTTCAATGATTATTGTTTTAATGATCATCTACATTTCATTTTTTGTATTCATTAATGAAGTACGCCAAGTGCTTGTTTATCTCTTCGCTTCTATGCCCGAGTTGATGGATGCACCTTGATGCCATTATGTGCCTGGATATTGTTAATGGTTGGCTTTAGCTTGGAAACAATTTACTTATATCATAACCCAGTCTCCTCGATATTGAAAAGATTAATATACGACAAAATAAAATTGTTATAAAGATTTCAAGTGAGCATGGGAGTTGTATTCATATTCATGTAAATTTATGTAGATTGGAGACTTTTTCTCATCTTTAGATTAGATTCAATGTTTAATTGATAGCAAAAAATAAAATTTCAATTGTCTGGGTTTCAAACCTTCTTAAGCACAAAGTAAAAGGTTAGTTGTTGTGATTATAAAATTGTGGGGAACACAATCTCATTTTTTCTGGGAATTGGTGAAAACGATTTAGACGCTGCTGGTGGTGGTTGTCACAACCGCTGAAATATGCATAGGGTTACTTATGTTTATAACTTTGTCATAAGCTATGTGTTTTAGATCATCTTGTTATTATGGCACTTATAACTATTCTATTATGTTATGTCACCCAAGTATAGTTAAGGGTTGGGTGATTAAATTGAAGAAGTGCAACTTAGTATTGCAGAGACTCAAAGGTAAGTTTTACAAAACTATGATTAGATTAGTTACGCCTTATGAATTTAAGTGTTAGTCATGAAAAGAACTAATACCGAAATTGAGTGGAGAATGATAAGATTGATGTGGGTGACTAGGAATCATAGATTAAGGAAATGATTTCATGAAAAGGATTATGAGATTATTACTACAATGGATAAAATAGTTTTAAATAGATTTAGATGGCTTGCACATGCACAAGTAAGGGTAGGATTTGCATTAGTAGGATGAATTTGTAAAGTTAATTTGAAAGGAGTGGGGAGGATAGAAGGTAATCTAAATTACTTGATATAAATTTTGTAAAAAAGATTTGTGAAAGATTATTTTAACATCTCAAGCAAGATGACAAGAGTGAATGAAGAAGGATGACTCATAGAGCTAACTCGTAGTTGGGATAAGGCTAATGATGATGATGATGTTTTGTGAATGTTCTATACAACTTGAGTCTCATATTTTTATATGCTTTCTCAAAATGTTAAATAACCTCTTTACTCTTTGTTATGCCCTGATGAGTTTGTTGGTGTTTTATGCGTTGTGATTCCACGGTTGTCTTTGTAGTCACATATTAAACTTGCTTTGTTGAGTTATTCTTTCCTGTATGAAAGAGCCTTCTTACTTTGCTTCTCCTGTATATACCTTATTTCATATAACATTATTTTAATGTTTATTTGGGGACTACCAAATTACACAAACAACATTATATGTTACTATAAAGTAGGGTTGTCTATTCTTGCTTGACTATTGTGGTTATATGCTATAACATATTTGTATCTAGTTTAAAATAATTGTATCTTGGATACATAAAAATTTTAATTGTCACAAAGGACGTTAATTTACACTTTTTAGTTTGCAAGATTTTCCAAGAAACATTTCATGCATTGTCATTACTAGCTTCATCTTTGGAGTCCTAGTTACCATGGAGTTGGATCGAATGTAGTTCTGACACATCCAGATTACTTTATTTTCTAAACAATTGAAAATAATAGTAATTTTGGTCCAACGTAGCTTGTATATTTACATGTAATATCATTAATGGTACCTATGTTACCTTATTATTTGTGTGGCTGTCCCTAGTCTCGTGGTCACTTCTTAAGAAATTTTTGGTCTTATTTCTCAAACGCTAGTAGAGTTTCATTATGTATTGTCTTTATTTTTAACTTCTTTTGGTTTCGATCTAGTAGTTATTCAACCGTGCATAATTTCTCCCTCTTCTCTCTTTTTCTCTCTCATGTTTTCGGTGCTCTCTTTGCCAATATATTGGTGGTATTGATTTTTTCTAGAGCAGCAGCCACTATTCCACTGATGCGGACTTCTTGAGCTTAAGCATCCAGAGTTTTACTCAATTGGATCGTATACATGGCTCTTGTAGAAGTCAACTATTTTTTTAGTATAAATACCCATTCTATGTACTGGAGTTTTCTATATTTGGATGTCAGATTTGTTATTAATTATTTGAGGTTGGTTTGTTTGAATACAAATAATTTTATGAATATTTTTCCCGCCTAACAAATTATCGTGGTCTATTAAAAAAAAGGAAGGTAACAAGATTCGATCGGTATGGAGCTAATTTAAGAATTAGGATCCGTTTGGGAAGCTATAATTTTTTATAAAGATGAAATTCACCTTTTATAAAGCTATTATAGGTGTTAAATTTTTTTTTAAAAGAAATCGATAATAGCTTTTGATAGACAACAATATAACAATTGATTTTCAAAAGCAACTTTTACGAAAAAATTTTCAAAAATATTTAGGAAATTGGTAGCCAAATATAATTGTGATTACTTTCTAAAACCAAAGCAACATCCTTAATGTTGATCAATACCTTTTGAGATATTTTATTCTTGGCTTAACAAAAAATCTTTGTATTATGTCCCTAATTTTGAGCTATGCATTAGGTTTTTACAACTTGATAGAAATGAGACTTCAAATCTTGATACAAATTGAAATCTACTCAATTCCTTATATTTTGTTTTCTATGCATGCCAAATTATATCTTTGCTTCTAATACTTGATCACGAGATTATATATATATATATATATAACTCATTTATTTTTTACTTAATTGTTAATAAATCGAACGGATAAGATCCCTTTCGTTCTGTTCACTCATGGTTATACCGCTAGGATCTTAATTTATTTGGCTAGGAGCAAGCTCAGGGGTTTTGGAAGAAATACAATATAATATTTGTATGGGATAACACGCTTTATATTATGATGATATATACAAAAGTAATGCACTCAAGTGTTTACTTTTTATATAATAAATTTGTAATTGTTTTTATCTTCTTCACAGGGCTTGGATGGTGAGAGCTTACATAAGTGAAATCGTCCATTAAGGAATCGCTAGATGAGGTATATTCACTCTTTCTCCACTTGCATTCAACCACTAGAATTGATGATGTTATCAATAACAAATTAACATAAATATCTCAATGTATAGAGCTTTAAGGTTTAGCATATTTGGTTTATTTTGTTTTAAAATTCCAGCTCATACTTGTAGGAAATTAATGCATCTTCCTTCAAGAACTGATGTGAAGATAGATACTAAGGTGAAGGATAAGGCCAAATGTGAAAATTGTGGTACGATCTACAATACATGTTTTAGTGAGTAAACTCTATGTGAAAGAAACCTATAATATGAAGAATTAGTTTCAATTTATGCTCTAAAATAGTAGCTAATTCTACATCAAATTGCCACCAATAGGAAAGTTATTTTTATCCGCTTAGTACTTGTAGGCCAAAGTGCTATTTAAATTCTTTGACTTGGTGATAGATGATCTTTCATTGTGTCGTACCCCTGTAATTGTTGATTTTTTTTTTGTTGCTTTTGTTAGCTTTGGAGTTAATAGTTAAGGCAATCTTTGTATTATACTGAAGTCAAGTTTTTTGAGTTTAGTGATTATTGCACTTAATTGGACATTCTTGTTTTTTTGTCCTTTTTCTTTTCAAAATCATTCTTACTTGTTTTGCCTCTTTCATCAAAGGTAGGATATGTATGATAAAACTATGCCTAGAGAATTACTAAGAAACTCGGAACTTGAAGATGAGGATATGGATATAAGAAGGATATTTAAAGATATTGAACGCTTGGGTGAGATTCCATTTCATTGTCAGTCATTTTCTTTTTGTGATTTTATGTGTATGTGTTGTAACAAGAGATGTTGGGCAATGCATTATATAGAGTATTTGTCCTGTGTTCATATTATTTATATGTTTGGAGTTGCACAAGGATATGTCATGCATCTAAGGGTCACAATCATAATAAATCGAACAAGAGCCAAGAAGGGAAGAGGACAATATTTAGATGGATTTGGCCAGCCATACCATTGAAGTTTGACCTACAAATACACACAGATACTTGGAGACTTATTTTAAATTTTCAAAGGATGTCAAGGAGTAGACAAAGAGGAGTCAACTAATCTATTTTGTCATCAAAGTAGCATTCTCACACCACTCTTTGAAATAAGTAGCCCAAATGCTCTTGCAATAGGGAACCAACTCTATCCTTTTAGAAAATTTTAAATTTTAAATCTAAAATTTTGTTAAAAATTTTTAAATTATTGTGATTATTGTAAAGATTTTTTATGTTAGTTGGAATTGAATTTGGAAGTGTTTTAGTAAACTTTCCTCTTTATCTTAGTGGTCAAGAGAAATTCCTTTAGTGAGAAATTTTCTATGCTTTTTTATGTTAATGAATAAAATCTATCCTAAACTTCTTGACATGTTCCTATCCACTTATGACTTCATCTAGCCATTAACAAGAAAGAAGAAAATAATAATAAGAACTGCGACTTCAACCTCAAGTGGGTCAAATTAAGATAAGAGTGGCCTAAGCTTTACATGTGCTTTCTCAATCTAATTTTTTTTTATAAAAAAAACTCAAATCATATCTCTAAACATTCCTTGAGATCTTTGAAGTATTATTTTTATAAATCATTGCATCTCCATTTGAAAACCTTAATCTTTCCATTATCTCTGACCATGTTCTTAACCAAGGAGAAAAAGTTTCTCTTAGCCAATGAAAGTACCCTTAGTCGATCTTTAACATCTTTTGGGCCAACCTACATCCCATCCCTTTCAAGCCTAGGGACTTATAACACGTAAAGTAGCATCCCTGCAAGTTTAAGCCCTAGGGTAAATCTAGGATTTTATAAATTGGTATTGGAACAAACTTGAGTGAAGAAAGAAGCACACTATTTGGAGATTTGTTTGCACATGGAAGTTTTTTCATCTTGCAAATGAATAACTCTCCATTTCTTATATTTATTTCTTTCTAATGATTTTTTTCTTCATGTTTATGTATTAGGTTTGCTATATTGACACTTCATAAATAGGTTGTGTTAGGTTTAATGGTGAACTTTGAGTACTCAATTTAACCTTCGCCTAACTTACCACTATCAACCTCACTTGAGATTCCTAATTCTGAGTTTCGAAGTTCAACTATTCAAATGTTAATTGCTTTCATCTTTGAAATTTATCACTTATATAATTCACTTATATTACTTGCACACCTAGCCAATTTTATAGATCGTGTTAACTAGTTCAACTTGTTCACTCTTATTTATGTGTTGGCTAATCACACTTACTTGTGATTTTATGTATTTTTGTGTTTCATATCATTACAACCGAGTCCACACACATCACTCATAATTTAAATAAAATTATTTGCTAGCATATTTGTATTATTTACACACATTAAACACTTCAAATACATTAAACACATTTAACAACATGGCACCAAAATTAGCATCCATGGAATAATTTGGAGCTTATTACTTGTGGTACAAGATCTTTGTGCCTCGCCAATGATCATGAAGCTAGGTTAGACTAAATACAAGCTACTTTAGATGAGCTAAATTGCAAAACTTGTGTGATAGATTGTTGGGTTTAATCAATGAAATCCTAGGCTTCAAAACATGCCTCTAAACTCATGTTCACCTTTCCTCCTATTAATAATCTCTTAGGGTAAAATCATCCTATTAGAATTTTCTTAGCCAACAAAATTGTGTTTAGAGGTGAATAGACTAAAGGAATAGGGAGGATTTCAATGATTTAACTAAGAAAATTAGGGTATAAGTTCTAATTTTTTGTAGTATCCATGATCTCAATAAATTTCTAGATTAGCTTAGTCGATGAATGAATTCTTTTGAATGGTACAATATGGATGATTATCAATAGTGATGCTTACCAAAATCAAGTTAATTGACCATGCCAAGTTCAAATGCCATAGCTAAAGAAGAAAGGATAGGAATATTGATCATGAGATGGGTGGAGATGAAAGAAATGTTAAGGTCAAAATATTGTTCAAAATATCATGATAAAAAATTTGATGAATAGTTGATGACTCTTAAGCAAAGGAGGATGTAAGCAATTGAGCACCGAATATTTTGAGGACTTAGTAGCTAGTATTCGTATTGATATTAATTGGCAATTTATCAATAAATTTGTATTTGACCTTAGGATGGAGATTAGAAATGAGGTAGAGATACATAATTCTTAGACCCTTGTGGATGTATTTCATTTTGCTCTCCTCAATGAAAAATAAAAGTAATAGGTTTTGATTTGAAAGCTAGCCCAAGTTTTATTTATGGGATTGTCAACATTGGAGCTGGTCCAAATTGTTATTTGATGTCCTTGTGACATTGTTAGAGCACTAGACGAGCCTAGGAATTAAAGTTAATTTTATTGGATTGATGGTTTTGTGTTAGCTCAAATAATTGGTGTGGGGGCCTTGGGGTTTACATGAATATGAAGGCCCGCATGTGGTTTTGATTTAATGGGCTTGTTGGGTTTGTGATTAATTGAATTTGAGCTTACAACCTTGGGAAGGTGTGTGAATGGCACTTTACCACCATGGGAATGAGAGTGATGAATGGAATTTATAACTTTGAATGTAGAGAAGGTCGCCAAGTTAAACTTGCAACCTTGAGGGTGAGAGAAGCCTATTATTATGTCACTTAGGCTCTTGATTTGTGTTTAATATTTATAGTTACAAATTTCAAATCAAGTTAATCTTGTGTTCTTACCTTTATGATACCTTAAGTCTTTGTGGGTATCTTATTAAGTATTAGTTGTCATTTTCTAATTATTTTTCTAAATTGCAAATCATCATCAATTTGTCAATGCCCATAATGAGAAAGTTGTTGCATCTTCCATGGCTTGAAGGATGGTAAGTGCTTTTGGAGTCGAAAATTGAAAATTGCTAGTTGCAACTTCCAAGTGAGCTCAATGCAGATAAGTGGCTAGAGCTTGTGTGAATATATTTTCTTTGTTATTTAAACTAAATGTCCCACATGATTTTAAATTATTTTTTCAAGTTAGATGCTAAATAGCGCTTATTGTATGTGTGTGTATGTTAGGTAAATTAACTTCATCCTCATAAAGTGAAAAGTAGATTTTAATTAATACTCCTTATTTATATTATTTATTATTTGTGGATATGAATGTATAAGAAAGAAGTGACTAGGAAAGCTTAAAGGTCGGGGATGGGATCATTTTTTTATTTATTTATTTTTATTTAATTTAATTTATTTATCCTAAAAGCTATTTTGAGTGATTTTAAAACAATGTTATTTTTTTAAAAATGAAAAATATAAAAAATACTTAAAACATGCTAACAAATATATTTAATACATATATATATATATATATATAGACAAAACACAAAACAAAATTGATCCCAAATAGACCCTTGGTTTATTTATTTACTCAATGAATATTTATATAAATAATATCCACACTCATGGTCTTGGGTGAGAACAGCGAATAGAGTTAGACTCCCAAGTAATCTTCTAGACAAATAGGGAAGCAATGAAGGTGATTATATATAGTCACCAAATTTGGCGAATGCACTAGTCCAAAGAAGTTAAGCATGTCGAGCTTGAAGTAATCGATGGGATGTATAACTCATCTTGATATATTGTGTTGAACCTTTCATCCTCATGAGCAAGTTATAATTAAGTTTGTGTTTATGTAATAATAACCTATGAATGTCATATCCACCAATATTGTGGTTCTGCTTGAAGACTGTTACTTAGTGTTCAAGAATGTGTGAGTACAACTTCTTAAATCACTTATAACGCAATCACCTAAAGAAACAACTAGAAGCAAATATTCAACTTGCACAAGACAGTAGAAAGAAAAAAAAATCAATGGAAATGACAACAATGAATTATCCAACTTTCGGATAAATATTTATCGAGGAAATTTTTTTATTTTGAGGCAAAGACAAATCAACAATTACATGTACATATCTAAAATCCCCACCATTATTGAAACATCTTGCCAACTTTGGCACTCTAGATTTGACATCGCTTCAACTCGGCACAATCAAACAAACTATGCCTAACTTGCCAAATCGCCGAAGCATCAAATACAAGTAAATTCAGCACAATTGCACAAGTATAAAAAATGTTCAAGGCATGCAAAATTGAATAAAAGCCAAACTCGATAAATCAAATTTTATTATCATCAAACTCAATATTACAACATACTCATCACAGTCATTTCAACTCTTATTACAACATTATATAGAGTACATTTACTTATCAAAGAAATGTCTAAATAGTGGATCTAATATAATATATAGAGGAATCAATCTTTTTTCATTAGTTGTTATTAGGACAAATTAGCCATCCCTTTAACCCACATTCACTAGTTCTAGATTTCTATTTATCGTGGATGATTTTGGGTTGTGTAATATTATTGATGAGGGCACCATTTGCTTAAGTTAGGTGATTGTCGACCTCCTAGTGCAGCTTGAAATTTCATCAAGAGCTCTAAAATTTTGTCTTGTTCATAATGGAGCATTTCCAATATTGATGACCTTTGAAAAGCGCACTTAGGGATATAATAGTGCTAGGCTTGTTATGCCAAATAAAATAATAGTCAATGGATGAAGTTGTGTTGTTACACTAGTTAATGCCACCTAATTAGTAGGTTAGTGACTTTCTAGTTTTATGCTCATCTCTAATTACAAAATTTTACTTTGAATGACTCTTAATTGAAGGGAGGATTTTAAAACTTCGTGAAGCTTTAAATTATTTAACTAGTACTTTTCTAGCTAATTTATCATAATTTATGACTAATTCATTAAAAAAATGGTTACCCTCTTACTAGCTTAAATATACAAAAAAGTAGTGTATAGTAGTATCTTATAATTGTAATATTTTTTAAGAATCGGACTTTGACTTTTTTTCTTGCCTATGGGTTGGAAGGTCATGATATCTCAAAAGATATTTCCAATCATCTATATGGATGCCTCAAGTGAATAAATAGAATGTGGAATATTTGAATATGATACTAATTTTTTTCTTTTTCTTTGCTTAGGTATTTCCAATTTTTAAGAGGAAAAATTATGAATATTAAACCATTGACTTGAAATTGGTCACTCACCTAAAAAGGACCCCTCCTTGAGCTATCTCGATGTAATGAGAAGGCTTGAGAGTAGTAATTTTAGCCAAATTTGTCTTGACCTTAAACCAATATTTATGTAGATCTCATTCCTTTACATCTTATGAGTGCAAGTTGTAGTCAATTACTACTACTCTCAAAACACTTTAGGTTAAGGAGGTTGCTTAGGCTCACTTTTAAACTTATATTTGAAATTTTGGTTTGAACTGAATTCATGGGGAATGATTTTATAATAACCGTAAGTTTGATTAAGATCCTTTGGTTTTGTCATCCGAGTCTACTTGTGGACCCAATTTGTCAACTTTAATGGGCTTTGAGCCATAGACTTAGGCGTTAATTAAGAATAATGGGTTGTATTCTCTTGGCTATCATGAGCTAATCGGTGACAATGGGCTTTGAAGATGCATTTTTGAGGTTTTTTACAATTTTGGTAGAGGTTTTTTACAACTTAAATGAATGATACAAGGCATGTGGCATGATTGCTTATGGGTAAGAGGCACTATACATGATCAATAAATGCAAAGGCATGATAGGATCATCAATTTTGAACAAACTTCCTTTATTTTGGAAAAGCATGTTGAAGACTTATATGAGGTTTAAGTAGTAGGTTTTGATTAAATGGTTGATTGGCTTGAAAGTTGTCTCAAGTTTAATTGATGGGCTGCTTAACAGCATTAGACGGCAACAACAACAACAACAACAACAATAACAAGCCTTATCCCACTACGTGGGGTCAGCAACATGAATTATTTTTTTTCCAATGTGTCCTATTAAATGTTATATTCTCATTTAATCCTAGTAAATTAAGGTCATTTCTTATACCTTTTAACCAAGTGTTTTTAGGTCTACTCTTACCTTTCTTAACATAGGCATAATCTAATATCTCTACCTTTCTTAACATAGACTGTATTAGAACTAGCCCAAATTATTATTTGATGTTTTTGTTACATTGTGATGAACTTGCAAATGCTAGGAATTAAACTTGATTTCATTTTGATGAATTTATATTGATTCAATTAATTGGGGTGGGGTTTACATCAACATGAAGACCCACCATGCGGTTTTGATTTTGTGGGTTTTGTGTTTGCAATTAATTGATTTTGAGCTTACATCCTTGGGAAGGTACCTTAATTGGACTTACCACCTTGGGAAAGTGAAAACCCATAGGTGGGACTTATAATTCTTAATACAAAGGTCTTAAAATTATACGATCTTGAGGAGGGAGGCCTATTAATATGTCACTTGGGCTTTTGATTTATATTTAGGATTACTTGATTTGAAATTGAGGCTTATTGCTTTATTTATAATTTTTTCCAAGGTTAGAGATTACAATTATTGTTTTGGAATGCCCACATAAGGGAATTGCTCGTATCTTGGAGTCACCAATGGTGAGTGTAATGACCTCTAGCTAATGTAGTTCATTATTAGTTAATGTAATTTTGGAATCGAGGTGTTTTGTTGAAGTGATAATTAGTTGGCTCTGATTATGCATTTATTTAGAGCAAGCTAAATTCATTTGTTCTGAATTTTGTTCATTATTTGATTTATGCCTTTATTCATGTTTTTTATATGCATTGTTCCATTAATCTTTTAGTTCAAATTATAATAGTTTAGTTGATGAAAATTTTGAAGAGCTTGATATGATCATGATTAACAAAAAGTGGATCGAGGATTTTGAAATATATATGAAGTTTATGATTGGTATTTATTTACCAAACCTACAATCTTTGATATTACCAAATTAGTTAAAGGTGGAGCAAATGAGATATGAGGAAGCATATAATTTCAATGTCAATTTTGTTAAGTATAAATGAACATATTTTAGGGTGAGAGCTCATTTGCTTGGGCAACTTGGTCATTTGATCATGTCCAATGTCACATCCATCCAATAAGGATTGCAAAAATTAGATGTCGATATTGTTGAAGAAGAATATTTTATACAAGGAGTCTCTTCTTTTTGGGAAAGTAGCTCCAATTAAGTAAATCAATACCCTCATAGCGCACAAGTTTATTTAAGTTGGAGGGTTATGATCCGAAAAAAGAAAATAAAGGCACCTCTTGGAAGAGCATTCATCATTTACAACCAATTTCATATGAAGAAATTGTTCACATTTTATTCACACTCTTCCATTTTATTTGGCAATGTAGGCATTGTCACTCCAAAGATACTGAGGATATAATTTTTTGAGGACAATAGTACTTTGGAAGGAAAAAAGCTTATGTTTAAAGAGTACTTACCAAATAAAGAAATTTGAAATGATAAGGAAGTTATTATATATTAGTTATTAAATATTTTTGATGGTTGAATTGATGCACAAAGAATTCTTATTAATTTTATGGAAGTTATAGAATCGGACTCTAGACTTATGCTTATATAAAGTCCATCTTGTGAAGTAGATCATAAAGATAATTTTTATATTGCAAGTCATACCAAATAAGTAATTATGAGAGTTGGTTCAAATAAAATAGTTCAAGTAATCATTTGATAATGCCACGAGTATGTAAACTAGCAAAATTATTAAGTGAAATCCAATACCACCTTTTTTTTTTTACTTATTGTTTATGCACATTGAGTTTTGTATTCAAAAATGTAGGAAGAATGTAATTGGATCATAAATATTACAGTTATGTAATCTTCTTAGATACTTTCAGTCACTCAATTAGGCTATCAATTTTCCATAAATTTATTAAGTTAAAATGTTGGCTATAATAAAGATTTGTTTTGATTTAACAATTATTATACTTAAATGACAAAACTCTAAATAATGATTTGAAACCATGATAATTAATAATAGGGGCCAAATTTATGAAAGAGAAGATGTTTGATGATATGTGATGGACAAAGCATATTTTATTATTATTTTATTGAACCAATATATGATATTTTAAGAATGATTGATGCAAACAAGCCTTATCTCTATCTTTTATATGATATGTGAGATTTTATGATTGAAAATGTTAAAAACATGATCTATTAATATGAAAGGAAAAAGAGACAATGAGGTGTCGACTTTTTTATAGTGGTATATGACATTTTTGTATAAAGGTGGCACAAAAGCAATACTTCTTTTCATTGCTTATCACGCTCTCTTAATTTAAGGTAATATTTAATGCTGATTATATATTTATTAGTCTCGCCTATTAGATATATTTCTTTCTTGGATATTAGAGCAATATTTGGCTTAGTGAAGCTCTAATTCTCGTGATGCATCCACCACATAAAGATATTGAAATATTAAATAAGAGTTTTGAAGATTTTCTTTTTCTAAATATTAAAGGGTGAGCAATTCCTAATTTGGACTTTGTTATTTTTTAGAATTAGTGGTGCTTGTCGATCATGATTTTTAACTTTTAGAGACGATTGATGTAAAGACCTAATGGATATTTATGGTGCTAGTTTTTCATGATTATGAAGTTTGTTTTAAATTATTTGTTCAACCATATTTTCCTTATTGTTTCTAAAGAAATTGAAGTGTGTATTCTTTTATCAATTCACCATGAGGAACAAGGTCATTCAATGATGGGAGATTTGGTATTTGTGTATATTGATATTTACATTTTATCTAGGTGGAGCCAAAAATATACTCAAGGGGATATTAAGTTGCAGGATATTTGTAGGGATTCATTAACTACAATCAAATGAAAGAGGAATGCTTGAAGTTGTTAATCTCTCTTGATGAGCCATTTTGAAAATTGTATTTTTTTTTAATTGACTATGAATGTGTTGTTGAAAAGGACATCGCTTTTAGTGTCAATGATGACCATCACATAGTGTTTTAATCCCAATTAGTAATGCAAAGATCAATATGCTCACATAGTTACATTTTGTTTGATTATTTTGAAGAGGACATTGGAATTATCTTTTTTAAGTTTTTTGATATTTTATAAGCAATATTGATATTGACAAAATATGTGATAACTCTTAATTGCTAATGAATACTAATATTTGAGTGTTGTTAACAAATGATAATTGCTTGTGATAAAGTATTCTTGTATTATTAAAAGTTTTTATTTGTTATTATTATACTTTTGGTGATGTATATGATATTATAACTCCTTGGTGATGCCTTTAATAGAAAATACTAGAAGTTATATATTTTATATTATCACTTAATAAAAAATAATGTGTCATGTGCTACTTTCTATACTTATGTCATATCCATGTCATGTTGTGTTCATTACATTGTGTTTGTGTTTATTAGCTTCAAAATCTTTTCTTGATGATAAACATATTTAAAGCACAATTTTTGAGAGGAACCCGCTTAAATTCAATTTCCTTAGAAAAATATTAAATAAAAAAATATAAAAAGCTAAAGCAATACTCTATCGTCTCATGATCCTAGCAATTACCCTCTACATAAGTTTGTCAAGAAATTTAAATTTGACAAAAGTTCTCAAAGAGTTGAAGTTACATCAAGTGCATCCATATGATTACACTAAAAAATCTCACATCAGTAGGTGACATTACATGCAGAGAGTATTTTATTCATTATCGTATACCAGCACTTTTAATAATACTATTCACTCTAAGAGTCCTTATTTGTAGAATCGGGTTCCTCCATAATCAACTATAATTAACAAACTAACATTATAACTGAGGACTATAATACAAATAATCTCATCATTTAGGAAATGGCTTGTGAGTTTTAAGGACAAACATAAATTATATCCAATAAATTGATGAGCTTCTCTAACTCTGTTGAAGCCATCGACTCTACTAATGAGAATCTAGTGTTTTAGCAGGTATTTAGGCATGCATGCCTATCAGAAACTGACTTAGAAACACTACTGCAATGCCATTCTCCTGGTATGAGTTAATAGTATGCACATAAAAATTGAGTGCTTGTAGTATTTAATTAAGTAATATTATCAACCCTTAATAGTGGGCTATTTTTGAAAATGGTAACCGTCTCACAATTGAAGGCAAAATATAATCGCTCAATCTTCTATTTTTTTTTCAGCATTTACATGAGCTTGATTTTATTTTAAATATGTTTAAATTATTTTTTCTTTTATATTTTTTGTTGTTGTTGGCACGTTTTTTCCTCTTAATTTGTGAAGGTCTACAACATATTTAGGCTCCTCAACCTTGACGTGGAAAGAGAGGAAGAAGTTGGAAAACAGGAATGTGGTTGCTTTGGGTGGGAAGGTGAAGTCCTTCGAAGTCCCCTGTTAACATTAAAACTTTAAAAGCCATCTAATATTTAATTTTCCTTTATTTTTCCTTGATTCAGCCTACCAAAAGTCACAGGATGCCCCTGAGTGTTGCAAAACCAATGATGAAGAACCTGTGAGGAGGGAAGAGAAGAAGATGGAGGTCTTATTAGCCACATAGCCACATATTGATTATTTTCCCATAAAATTCTTTCTTCATGTCGATTGGGAGTTCCTTTCATGTATTCAGGAAAAACTTCTTGGGCTATTCACTAAGCACAAAAGTAACAAGAAAAGCCGAGAAACGCCAAATGACATTCTTCTAAGGCAACCAAGGCTACTTCAAGAAGGGGGTGTGTTGAATGTGAAGCACCTATTGGAGCCCAAGTCCAGTGAGAAAGGATGAAGGCTGAGCAAGAAGATTGGGAGGCAAGAAAGGAAAGGGAAAGAAGAGGGGCAAGGGAAAGAGGAAGATAGCTTTTGTGTGGTTTGTTTCATGTTTAATTAGTCTTTAATTGAACTAATATTCTTTAAAATAGCTTGTATTGATCAACTAAGTTATCCCTAATTAGTACTTTTATTGTTTTAGTGAGCATTATAAGGACTTGTGATTCTCATGAAGTTTTTTGAGTAAGCATGTGATGATAGAGTTATGGATTTGTATCAATTTCATTTATGCAATTATTATGCTAGAATTTGAATCCAAATCTATTTTGACTATTACTCAAAGTTCTGAATATTTATTTAATGCATAAATTCCATCTTTCATTTTACTATCAAATATACATTATGCCCCATCTACATTCACTACAAAAAGGATATTATCGCCAATGTGATTGATGAAGTTGTCGCCATGATGATGTCGGACTCTAAAGTTCATCGAGAGTTTTGTTGAGTTCTTCCTCTACAGCGATAACTAATTATCCATCATTCAAAGCTTATATAATTCCTCATTGAACCAAAGATGAAAATTCTCTTCTGTTGAACAATTGCAAGTGCTCTTAACAACCTACAGCTCTGGTCCTTTGATGTGCAGCTTTCCTGAGTTTCTTCATCACCCAGTGCTGGCGGTGGAGTTAACGCTACTCCCAAGGTATAGCTTTGAATATGGGTTAGTAAGATGTAGGGTTCATTTGAAAAGAGCCCAACACTTATTTGATTCCAAACCATATTCATCCCTATGCTCTCACTTAAGAAGGATTTCTTACACTTACATGAATAAATTGCATAAACTAAATAAAACCATTAAGTAAACTTTTGCATATTCTTTTCCACTTTATTTCTTTTATATGTATGTTAGTACTTAAGGAAAATGGTATATTAGTTTGGACAACCCCGAGGTTGTGAGGCTTTAAGTAGCCCTAAGTAGATGTTGTACCTTACACCTCTGGTTAACAATGGCGCTGTACTCACTTATGCCTTTCCTACTTTCATGCATGTATGCGAAATTTTGGAGAAAGAAAACCCTTTTCTACTTAAGAAAATCTTCTAAATTTTCTTGAATGAATTACTTAGCATGCATCATAAAGTGTGTTAATTACCTTAATTTCATGTATAGATATGCTTAGGGTCCATCCATTTGCATGTTATATATGTTGGGAAAGAATTGAAGTAATCAAATTTATGTGAATTTTTATTCATTTTTCTTAATCTTAAAATGCCTTTCTTTCTTGATAGGTTTGTTTAGAATTGTAGGTTTCATTTAAACTAAACTAAAACATGAAATAAAAATAACCCAAAGTCACTAAACAACTTAAGTGAAACCCTACTCTAAGTTGAACATGTCTTTCAAACTTAGGAAATTCAAACTCAAAATCCTAACCTAAGCATACCACACAAACCTTCAAAGCACACACATTAGCCTAAGTCACCACTTCTAGCTTTAGGTTAAGTCAATGCATGACTTGATATTATGTATTATTTTGTAATGAATATTTTAGACTGGATGTTAGGGTGTATACTTATAGAATGAATGGCAGGGCATGCTTTGTCTAACTATTAGTTTCTGCAGAGGATTGTGCTAAAGGGGCGCTATCATAAATAAAAATATAAATGCTTCTTGCTTGCAGGTGCTTATACCCCTTTGCATAATTCTTAGGCCAGGTGGACTTAGTCACCCATGTGTGGAGTGATAAGTCAAATATACATGCTTGGGATTTGTGTGGTGCAATTTGACTAACCTTTGTTTAATAGGTGTTAGTTAGATTTATGCATTTTCTTTTCATGTAAAAATTAGTATATTTAGCATTTGGAATGATTTGTTATGGGGGATTAGGACGAGCATTGGTCATAAGATCCGATCTTATGCACCATGTGAAGCCTTGGAGCATCTACCATTCAACCATCCAAAGGAAGATCCAAAGAAGAATGAAAGAAGAAAAGAAAGAAAGAAGAAAGAAGAAAGAAGAAAGAAGAACAAAGCTTGAAGTCCCCCCATAACAATGAATTCCTTTGCTTAAACTGTAATTAAATTCATTTATAATTCAGGTTGTATAAGAGTATAGCTCAACTACCCATATTTGATACTTTTTGAGTTTGTGTTGTGGTGCCCGACCACAAAATTCATTCTTTTTGCGCTAGTTTTATAAATTAATTGATATTTGTTTAACTTGTGCATTAAGTGACATGATTTTCCTAGTTTCTTCCTTACTTTATGTATAGCCTGGATGTGGATTAGGCTCTTTAGGGAAAAATAAATTTTTTACCCAACTTAATAATTCAAACTAAAGCTAAACAACTCATAACCTCATCTAAAGCTTAGGAATAAAATCAAGATAAAAGAATTAGAAACCCTTAGCTAGATGAGTTCTTTTCTTTATAATATCATGCACAATAAAATCTTATTCACTATTGATTGGAGGGTTTCCATCTTTGCCAGAGAACCCGGCTTGACCTATGAGGGCTGTGGTGGAAACTCACCTCCTAAATTTCTAGCTGATTTTAGCCAACAATCTACTTTATCATGATTAGAAATAAAAATCCTATTAGCCTGAGTCAAAAATGATTTTCCAAAAATACAATAAAATGAAATTTGAAATGCATTAGATTTAGGTGATTTGAAGCATATCCCTTTACATGATCTAATCTCTTTAGGGAGTGAGTTTAAGGACTTAGTCTCTTTCTAAATAAAAATAGCTTAGCTATCTTGATAAGCATAAAGACTTGCCTACATGTATTTAAAATCGTAGGATGAGTTAGTTGGTAGCCACCCCCAGGCAGTTGTAGGTCCAAGTTGCCAGGTGGTTTGTCCTCTCTTGTGGAGACAAACTAATTACCCATTTTCACCTTAGATTTAGGTTATGCTTCCAGCCCTCACCGAAGCTCCCTAGACTTAAATTCTGAGGTTGCTTTTCCTCTTTATGGGCCATAAGCTTAATTTCTCACCTCTTAGGAATTTCCTTAATCTTGTGTTAAGAAATCTTAAGTCCTAAAATTCTAATAAAAAATATAACTCAAACAAACTAAATCAATTTCTAAAATGTAAAGCCCAATTTTAGGATAACTTGAGATGTTCGCTAAGTTTCTTAGCATCATGAGCATCTCCTACTTACTCCCATTTTGGCTTCTATAATAATTTCCTCTTTTGATCAATCTCATTTGATCTTCAAAAATATAAACCAATAGATTGATAGTCCTTTCTATTGAAATCTTTAGAGACAACGATCATTTATCTTAATCAAGAGTTTTCCTAAAGGATCCTGTCCTTTAGAATGTAATTAACTATGGGGGCTTGCCCCTGTAGGGAACTTAATGAACTTGGTTTAAAATAAATCATGCTTTACTTTTCCATGTAAAGTAAGGGAAGAATCTCTGGTACATATGCAAATCCACCATCCTTAGGAGTCCTTATTGAGGTGATTGGTTCCATTAAAGGATAGTGACTTCTGTCTTTTGAGATAGTACACTATACTTTGATGATGTATCTGATCACCTGAATAAGTATATCTGCGGATCTGCGTGGCATTTTACTAAGATGAATTCCTTTAAGCTCTCTTATTTCTTTTCTCCACAGATTTGAAAGGAGACTCCTTGTAAGAGGTTTATTAAACCACAATTAGGTTTCATTTTGGGCTAAGTTTTGACTTGTTCAACCCTTAGGTTTGACCCAATTTGATTGATTGATCATCCCATGATGATTGTTGATTATGATGAGAGGCATAGGTGAGTTTGGTTCAATCCAATTTGGTTAGGATTAGAATTTGGCTCATAAGGGTACTTTAGGTAACTTTGGGTCATGTGAGCCTAAGTGGGTCAAATGGATTGGTTAAAGCTTGATTTGAGTTTGATTGGACTTGTATATGGACTCATGATTGAAATATAAATCTATTTGCAAGTGGTTTAAAGTCAAATGGGTTTTGATCCTTTTGACAATTTCATATTCAAAGGGTGAACATGAAAGGATTTAGGGTTTGAATTTTGAATTGGGTTTTTGATTTGGTGATTGATGTTTGTATTTATTTTTGGACTCATGATTGTAGGTTTGATTGAATCATGAAGGAAAATCAAGAGTTTGGCTTGATTTGAAATTGATTTGGCTAAGTTCAAGATTTTGACTTGAAAGACTTAGATTGGATTTTAAGTATATTTGAGCTTGGTTTTTGGAATTGGTTTTGATTGTTTGAATTCATATTTCATTTATATATGTGAATATAAATGAGAATATAAATGGATCATGAGAAAAATTCAAGGATTTGAAGTGGTTTAATCATGATTTGAGCTAACTCCATTAAAAAGGAATTAAAGAACTTATAAAATTTTTTGGAGTTTGGGGTTTGAATTTTTGAATTTGGTTTGATTAATTTATATTTATATTTCACTTATATATGTGAATATAAATGAGAATATAAATGAGAATATAAATGAATTTTGAGAAAATCCCATGAGTTGGAATTGGTTTGATCATGATTTAGGCTAAGCCCATGAAGGGAAACTTAAAGGACTTAGAAAATTTTGGTGAATTGATTTGGAATTTTTAGTTTAGTTTGATTGGTTTGAATTTATATTTCATTCATATATGTGAATATAAATGAATTATGAGAAAATCTCTAAGATTTAATTTGGTATTGATCATGATTTTGGCTAAGTCCCTAAGAAAAGATTAAGGACTTAGAAAGATTTGAACTTAAGAATTTTGATGGATTTTGATCAAGGGTTTCAATCATAGATTTCAATCATATGGAGTTGATTTGAGTTTGGAGAAAACAAATGATATTTATTTGGAATTTGACTTGAAGGAAGGGAAGTGAAGAATGGTTCAAGTTAAGGGTAGGCAAATTTTCTTAACACCCCTAAGGCATGACCTATTCTTATGGCTAACTCTTCTAAGTCTCTAGGGCTAGGTTGAGTGTCCACCTAATCAATAGATGTGTCTTAATACTAAGGAACTCTTAAAGTCTAAAAGGAATCATATGCTTAAGATGGAGGGGTTGAGATCTCATCCTAAATATGAGGTCAACAAAGGGCGTTTAATAGGTGTGGTGTGACTAACAAGGAACACCACATGTATTAGTGTTGATAGAAATGATCAACAACACTGAAAGATCATAAGCACTAACAAAAAGAATCTATCCTTAACCCAAGGCAAAGAGAGAATTTAGAGCTTAATGCAATGTGGCTATACTTTTGTCGAAGACATAAGAGAGATGGAATAGTCCACTAAGGGATAGAGTGTGAACCTTCTGCTAGGGAGTAGGTTCAAGTCATCCACAAGGGGATTAGAGGTTTGATTTGATTTGAGTCTCACTGAGAAGAAAAAGATTTGATTTATTTTGCTGGGAAGAGGGTTGATTTTTTTAAATTTTTTTTATTAAGTTTGAATTTTTAGATGAACCGTGTTGGTTTGGGATGGATTGTACTAAGTAGGAGCCATGGAGGCCAAGTCCTAACTCAGATTTACCAATCTAAAGGGATAGTATACTAAACACATAGTAGGACTAGCCAACCAAAGGGATGCTTTTCAGATGTGCAGCATCTGTATGAGGAAGAAACTGTAGTAGACTTACATCCTCCAAAGTAGAGACCAGCTGTTGGGGTAATCTATTGGCAAGGCAACAGATTGAACCCAACCTAGGGCTGACTATTAAGTGAATTCCACTAAGGGACTTTAATCAACTCAAGAATAGTCAAGGGTCAATTTCATTTATTAGATTTGTTAGATTTTATTATGATGGATCCCACAAGTTTAAGAGGAACTACATTGAGTAGGGACCATGGAGGCCTAGACCTATTTACCAATTCAAAGGGAATAGTGTACTAACCACAAGGTAGGACTATCCAACCAAAGGGGTGTCTTTCTGTATACAATGGTCAAGTCTTAAGAAGAAAGTGCGGGGACTCACCTCTTCTAAAAGTAAGGAACCACTGGGGTGATTGGTTACTTTGGGCAATAAATTGAACCTGACCTAGGGCTGACTATTGAGTGAATGCTTCTGGGGATTTAGATCAACTCAAAGATAGTCAAAGATTAATTTTCATTTTTTTTAATTTGGTTTGATGAATTCCATTGGTTTATGATGGGTCATACTAAGACGGAGCTTATATCAGCTTAGACCTATCTCAGATTACTGAATTAAAGGGAGTAGCTTCCAATCGATGGGAGAACTATCTGACCAAAAGAGTGTCTTTCAGTTTGCAATGATTAATTTAAGGGAAGAAAGCTCTGGACTCACATATCCTACTAGAAAAGATCATTGGGGTGATCGGTTGCTTTGGGCAACAAATCGAACCTGACTTAGGGCTGCCTATCAGTTTGTGATAATCATGTTAGAAAGAATGCGTCATAGTCTTATATCTTTCAAAGCGGAATGCTTGCTGAGATAACCTGCTATTGGAAAATAGATTAAACCTAACCTAAGGGTGACTACAAAGTGAGTACTGACCCAGGGATTTATCTCAACTCTGGTAGTCAGGTAATTCCTATAGGGAGTTCTGCTGATACTACCAAAAAGATAGGATGCGTGCTTGGGAAAAGGGGCCCTTTAGGGGCTTGAATTCCTAATCCACAAGCGAATTAATTTTATTTATTTTGTTTTAGTTATTTTATCATGGACCCTGTTAGTTTGCAAGGGATCAAACTGAGAAGGAGCTTATATCAGCCTAGACTTATCTCAGATTTACTAAACCAAGGGAAAATCTGCGCATTCGATGAACAAATTTTGCAACCATAGGGGTGGCTACTAAGAAAGGGGAACTGTCCAATCCAAGAGTAACCCAAGTTGTGTCTAAATGTGGTTGCAAATGACTTGATCCAAATAGAGTGCCCGCAGGGGTTGGGGTCGCTAAGAGCTTAATCCAACACCCTGGAGAAAAAGACATGGCTAGTCATATATGCAATAGGTATTCAGTGTCCAACTTAGAGAGAAAGCACATGGACTTATATTTGCTAAGAGTGGTGTGATAATCGGGTGAGTCAATGTCAACATAAAAAACATCAACCAACCTAAGGTGCCCGTCGATTTGCAACAATCAGCCTATAAAGAAAGCTCGGGGACTCACATCCTTCTATAGCCAAACTGATTGCTGGGATAGTCTGTCTTTGGCCCGACAGGTGTTATCCAACATAGGGAGACTACTAAGTGAATGCCACTGGGGGACTTATATCAGCCCAAAAATAGTCAAGAGGAAAGGAGCCTCTGTGGGACTTATCTTAAACCTCAAATATACTTAATATATTTAGAGCATGATGGTTAGTTCAAGAAGAAAGTATGAGGACTCACATATTCTTAAAGAAAGTTAACATGAGGTAACTTATTAGCTGGGTAGTGAAGTCTACCATACTAACAAGGTGCTCGTTGGTTTACAATGGTCAAGTTAGAAAGAAAATGTAGGGACTCACATCCTTTAACAAATGATCACTAGGGTGACATACTAGCGAGGTAGCATATAGACCCGACCTAGAGCACCTAAAGAGTGAGTGCCACAGGGGCTTGCTAGTACATCAAATAGCTCGAGACAAAATATTTATGTTTGTTATTGTGAAAGTGTTAAAATAGAATAGGATGCCTCTGGGGGACTCTTACACCTACCTTAAACACACAAGAGGTTTGATGAAATGGTGCCACGGATGGAAACAAGGATTCCAACTAAGAAAGGATGCCGCTTGGGTTCTCTCACACCTAACTTTGTTGTGCTAATAGAAGTAGGATGCCTCTTAAATTCTCTTAAACCTATTCTAATAACGTCAAGAGATTGCATTTGTGTTGTGAAAGAGGGATAGGATGCCACTGGGGGACTCTTACACCTACCCTAAACACGACAGATTCGCAAGATAAGCAAACAATACTTCGAAAGAAGAAAAGATTTGATGAATGGAATCATATTTTTGTTCTTTTTATTAATGATTATTTTCAAACATGATTTGTTTCATGGATAATATTTCTTTAGATATAGCCCATTAATTGGAAGTATCGGGTGTTCCCCTTTATAATCAATAAATTGATAAGATCCTCCTTGGTAGGCCTTTTATATGATATATGGGCCTTCCCAAGTAGGTTCAAACTTGCCTCCCATCTTTTGATGGGCAACAATTGGTCTCCTTAGGACTAAAACAAGTTCTCCTACTCGAAAGATCTAGGAAGGACCAGCTTGTTGTGAGCTTGAATCATTTTGGCCTTGTACAACTCGAGGTTCTGGCATTCCCGTAGGCGACTCTCCTCCAAAACTTTGAGCTATTCTAACCTCAACTTTACATTCTGTTTTGTAGTGATCTTGTTACCCAATGCTATCCTTAGTGATGGGAGTTGAACTTCTAAAGGTAGACTAAGTTGGAGTTTGGTATGTGGTGCGGTAGTCCCACAAGGCTTCAACCAACTGCTCGTTCTACCGTCATTTGTTGTCATCAAGAGTCTTCTTCAGTATCTGGATGAGAGTTTTGTTGAATGCTTTTGCTAAGCCATTTGCTCTAGGATAGTAGATGGTGGAGTATCTCCAATCTATACTGTGTCTCTGGTGAAGTTATTGATCTTCATGCTTTTGAATGCAACATGATTATCGAATATAATTCATCTAGGCACCCCGAACCTATATACGATATGGTTGCTAAAAAACTGAAGAACATGCTGAGTTGTGACCGTTCTGAGTGGGATGGCTTCCGCCCATTTGGAAAAGTAGTCGATGGCAGCTAAGATGAACCAACGCCCCTTGGAAGAAGGAAGATCGATCGGACCCATAATGTCAGTACCCCAACACTCAAATGGCCATGAAGCCAATATAGGGTGTAGAATATTGGGTGGTTGGTGGAGGACCACACCGTGTACCTAACACTAATGGCATATCCTAGTAACATCCACACAATCTGTAATTATAGAAGGCCAGTATTATCCTAGTTGCTTGATCTTTGTCTTCGTCTTTGGACCAGGTTGATGCGCTCTGCATAGACCTGAGTGTCCCTCGGTTATAATGCCACATGCTTTGTGTTTTTCTAAATAACGTAACCACATTTGGTTAAAGGACCGATGGTACAGGGTGCCATCGATAAGAGTGTAGGAGAGAACTCTCTATTTTACCTGATGGGCTTGTGACTTTTCTTGAGGTAGTTTGCCAATGTTCAAGTAATCTATGAACGGTTGCCTCCAATCCAGCTCCTTATCCATTTTTGCAATGACAACCTCCCCTTCAAGAGAAAGTCTCTCGATGAGTTCAACATTAATAAGGGATAGGACTTGTCTATTTTGGACATTTATTGAAATGGACTCATCTTCCGGACATGCCAATTCTTTGGCAAGTTTGGCCAAGGCATTTGCTACTACATTCTCTACTCAGGGAACCTTGCAGATGGTGACTTCAGGAATCTAGGCCAATAGCTTCATGGTATACTCATAGTAATGACGTAGCTTGGGTTTGAGAACTCGGTAGGACCCAAAAATCTAGTTGATGACCAACTGAGAATCTTCAAAGATGTTGATGCTCTTGACACTGATAGTGATGGCTAACTCCAGACTGGTAATCAAAGTCTCATACTCAGCTTCATTGTTGGTGCGGGGGCTAGAAAGATAGCATAAGAATCTCATCACATCGTGATTTGGAGTTAAGAGAACTATTCCTACCCCAGCCTTTCTTATAAGAGTAGATCATGGTGCTTCACCTTTAAGAAAAGAAGCAGCACCATCAAAATATATCTCCCATCGGCGGTTGTCAGCCTCCCCTAAGTTCATGATTTGTTCATCACGTAGATCATCTCTAAGCAGAAAATCAGCAAGAAGTGGGTGTTATGCTAAGAAATCTACTAATGCCTGTCCATTTACCACACGGAGGGGTACAAATGAAATACCAAACTGCCAGAGAATCATGGACCAACAAGCCAAATGTCCAGATAGGGTTGGTCATGTCATGAGGTACTATAGTGGATTGGTTCGATAAATTAAGTTCACTTTATGAGACAGCATGTAATGCTATAGCTTTTGGGAAGAAAAGATCAAATCTAGAAATTCCTTAAAGCGACTTCAAATGCACACTTAAAGGGATTCATTTTGAGGTTATATTATCTTAACCATTCGAAAACTACTCTCAAGCCAAAGAGGTGGTCTTTCTTTTCTTAGCTCTTGACCACTAGATCATCAACGTAACACTCAACCTAATGATGGATGAGTTCATTGAAGATCTGAGTCATGGCCTGTTGGTATGTAGCAGCATCATTTTTAAGGCCAAAATGCATGACCCTATAACAGAGGATTCTGATTGGGGTTCAGAAAGTAGTGTTTCTTTCATCTTCAGGAGACATCTTAATTTAGTTATAACTAGATGACCCATCCATGAAAGAAAAGATTGCATGAGATGAAGCAATGTCCACCATTAATTCTGGTATAGGAAGAGGAAACTCATCCTTAGGACATACTTTGTTTAAGTCCCTAAAATCAATGCATATGCAAATTTGGCCATTATTCTTCTTAACTGGGATGACATTAGCTAACCAGGTAGGATATCTTTCTTCCCTGATGAAACCAGCATCGATCAGTTTATTGACTTCAGGAATTACCTGTTGTTCAATTTCTAATCGCATGCATCTAGGAGCTTGCTTAATAGGGGTAGGATTAGGATCTATTGCTAGCTTGTGGAATACTATGTCAGGAGATAATCCAAGCATCTCTTCATAACTCTATGCAATGCAGTCTTTAAACTCAATCAATAGCCTAACTAAATCATTAGTTTCTTCTTCATTCAGCAATGAACTGATGTATGCCGGGAATGGATTTTCTTCTGCTCCAAGGTTAATTTCTTTAAGCTTGTTGATTGTTGAATGAATTTTCTCTTCAAATTTTGGTGATGCCTCTTTGACTTAGAGATCATATGGATCATCTGAGATTGCTGAACACATATTCTCATAAGAGTTGGTGTTGGGTGAGAAGAAACTATCAGACTCCAAATAATTGGTAACAACTAGGCAGTAATCTTCAACATCGGTCAGACCCACTATGCTGAATCCAAGTCCTCCTCTTGATTGTGCTTTCGTTCCTGTGTTACTCCATAGCTTCTTGAAGTACTCTAATCTGTGTTTGGACCATGTGTGAGGAACTAAACCTTTCTATATAAGATTTTGAACATAAGGCAAGTAAAAGTCAAAAGGTAATTCCATTAACTCTTTAAAAGTATCCTTTCAAGCTCTACATCAACTTCAGGGCTTGAGGATGATGATCCCAAAAAGAACTTCTTTTGCTTCATGTCACTGGAAGACTTAGGGACTTCCTTAACTATGAAACCTTCAACTTTCTAAGATGTAAGTGAGGTAAGAGCTAAGGTTCCCAACTGCTACCAAATAATTTCACGTAAACCAGATTCAAATACTTTACTTTGCTTAGAGGCCTGGTCTTCATCTCTGCTTGGATCGAAAGTCACCTTCAATGGACCCGATGAGAGGGGCTAGTTGGTATACTAATCACATTAGACTCATCCTCTGAGCTGGATTCCAAGTCTATGTGAATAGTAGGTACTCCTATGAATTGGAATACAACCTATATTGGCTGATGGCCAACTAGGGGGTCTCCCCCCTCTAGAACTGCCTCTGTTTTTTCCTCTGCCTCTACCTGGTGGAGGTTAAGCCATCCTACCCACATGTTTATATGATGGAATGAACCGTGGGTGAAATGTGATATGCGAATCTATTTTTTCTTCAATTCCCCTTTCTTGTTTACTTAGACTTTTATTTTTCTTTTGCTTCATTTTCTTTTGCTTTTGTATCTGCATTTGAATATTATCCAAGTTCATGAGAAAGGGTGTTTTGAGGAAGACAGTTGACACGACATTCAATTCCATCTTTTCATCCTGGTGGAGGTTCCATCTTTTCAGTAAGAAAGGATTTAATTGAAAGGATGGTTTCACTTTAAGTGGCTTAATTGATTTGTAAGTTTTACTTAATTTTTTTTTGTTTTGTTTGGCCTAAACTTAATAATTAAGTGTTATGAAGAGAAGAAAAGAGAGGATCACTCTCTTTTATCTCTTCCTTAAGCCACATCTAAAGCAAATTAATTAAATGAAATTTCTTTAGAGAATGGCTTATTACATATTTTAAATTAATCCTAAGTTTAGGTTCACTCTAAATAATCTCCTTCAATAAGAAAGCATCTTAAAATTAATTGGAATGAACTACTATCACATGACACTTATCAATTCATTTCTTTACATCATATATAACATGCATATGATTAAGTCCTAAACATACCTATACATGTAATATATTTTTGGCACACTTGAATGCAGGATGCATAAATGTGTTTTTATAGAAAAGAGGATTCTCATTCATTAGCTAAATACACATTCAAATGTATGAAAGTTCTAAGTAAGTACTTTTGCCATTGTTTTGCACTAGGGGAGTGAGGTAAGAACCTCCTTGGGGCTACTTAAAGCCGTGCATCCTCAGAATGTCCAGACTAATATACCCACTATTCTTAAATACATATGGATGTATAAGCAAATATAAGAATAGAAATTCATGCAAAAGTAGAATTTAATTAATTGATTTATTTATGTGAATGAATTAAAGCTCTATCCAAATTTTAATGTCAAAATGCATAAGAATGAAATCAAACGGGTACGTCACCATTATTTTGCACCAAGGGAGTGAGGTAGGAACCTTCTTGGGGCTACTTAATGTCGTGCATCCCCGGAATGTCTAGATGAGTATGCCCACTAACATTCATACTTATGCAAATCAACACATGAATGAAAGAAATGAACTTCACTTCATTCACTAAGCTTATGTTCACATGCACCTCTTATGTATGTATAGCTAATGTCACAACATGTATTATTATTCATTAATAAGCTTTTGAAAATACATTTGAGATTTAATAGTGATAATAGCCACACATATTTTTTGTTAAGCCAACACATGCAAATTTGACAAAAAGAAAATAATTTTATTTAATTAATTTTTGAAAAGGGAATGCATGATCATAAGTGGCATACAACATTTAATAAAATTGGAGAGAAATAAAAGAAAATAAGCACATAATTTCATTCAATCCAATTAATTCCTAAGGACAATCATATTAAAATAAACCAAAGCTTCTTAATGCCATTTTTGACTTCGTGTTTAACTTGATTTAAGAAGTATGAGAAAGATGTTTGCTAATCATAATCTCATTCCTTATGCGTGAATTAATTTGATTAAATGAAAATCAATTAGGTTGATTTTATGAATTGGTTAAGTTAAGCATGGATCAAATGAACCCCTATTTATGTTACCTTAAGGTAATTAATTAAATAATTATGAACTAATATGATATGTAAATAAATTTAAAGGTAAATAGAAATGCTCCTATGAAATGAAAGGGGTCTAATGCAATTAGCTTATATTCATTTAATTATTAAGCTTAAGGAACTCATTTAATTACTCTTATGGTTTTCTCACACATGTGAGTTAACCATAATTTCATTAGCTCTCTTTAAGTTCTTGAACACCTAAAGTTCTACCCAAGATGGATTAAAAATAAATTTAATTAGATTTTTCAAATCCATTAAACCAATAATCCATTATTCCATCTCTCCTAACAAGAGACTAACCAAAGTTAATTATTATCTTGAAATGGGTTGGGCTTAAGGGAAAGAGGTCCCCACCTATTTCCATAAACCAACCACTAGAATAAGCATAGTTTAAAATGATTTGAACTATAATTTAGCAAATTAAGTTTCTAATTAGTTAATTAATTAATAATTAGGACTTTAGTTGAAAAGAGAGGGAAAATTAGAGAAAGGATTAGGAGGGAGGCACCAACCCACTTCTATAAGTCTCCTTACTATTCAATAGTGGTTAGGGAGTTCAAATAATTAATTAATCACTGCTCATAAGCTTAATCACCTTTTAATGAAGTTAAGAGGATAATTAGGGATTAATCAATCAATTTTCTTAATTAAGCAATCAAAAAATTCCAAGAATGATAAGGGAGGTAGAGGTCATCCCCCTAAACATCCTCAAAAAGTTTAAAATAAATTGGATGGTTAATTAAAGAGTAATTAAGCTAATTAAGTTTTTTAATTAAACCCTAATTAAGCTATGTTTAATTTTCAAAATTCATTATAAACATTTTTATTAAATTTTTCACTAAAATATCTTCAAAATAGGCCCTCATTTACACTTTTTGGATTTTTTTTTCTACAATTAGTTATGAATTTTGAAAGTTTCATACTTAAAAATAGATTAATTAACCCTAATTAAAGCCCTAGTCCTGTCGGTGGCACGTGGCTGCTAACACAGTGCACTTTGCACATGGCGCATCGGGATAGATTATTTAAGTTATCACATCACACGGTTGAGTTAGCCGGTGGCAGACACGCTTTCTCGTGGATCGTCTGACCTAAGATCGAATGACCATGAGTAATCCTATAGTTTAGAAGGAAAAATCAGGGGTTTAAGTAGGATCTAATCATGTTTGTCCATTTTGATCATGCAGAATGGATGACCCATGATCTTTCTTCTTTGCGAGCAATGAAAGAAGGATGCCATCCATCTTTCTCCATTCGAACCAAGCTCACCAAAGCTCAAATTGCTTCCAAAATGATCTCACACTATCAAGGGAAGTAGAGAAATACATCCAATGATCAAAATCGCATGACACACAAATTTTCTTTGAAAAAGACCAACCACTTTTTCCTAAACCTATGGTTTTAAGGAATTACCTCATCGGAGCTCAAGACCAATAGTGGGATCAACGGAGTTAGCTTCATCTAGTAGAGATGAAGCACTGTTGAGAAGCTTGGGCCTTGATTTGGGGTAGATTACCTTGCAGACCAAGATCATTCTATTTAGCATTCAATCTTGATCGAACTCCCACTTCTGATGGCTTTGGAGTTTGAGAAATAATTCATATGGGTTCAACTTGGTCCAAAGATGGTGTGTGCAAGTTTGATTGAATTTTGGTTGAGAGATGGATCAGTTTGAATCAAGAGAGGCCTCCCCTATTTTGGTTTGACATAAAATTGAGAAGGTAGAAAATGGAGGAGCTTGCGAGCTTTGTAAAATGGCAGAGGAGTTTCATTTTAGTCTCTAGAGCTTAGAAAAAAATGAATCAAGTGAATTCCCATTTGAATTGAGGGGGTATATCCCCTCAATTGTTGAGGTGGATGGACGGATTTAATCCTAATTTCTCACCAACCAACCACTGTCAGACCCCCGGACTTGTCTCCATCGAGTCCATGTAGCTCACTAGAGGGGGAAGGCTTAGGAGGTGGCTTAAGATCTAATATAGGAGAGATTTCTTTCCTTGATCCTTTAGGTGCTCGGTTTAGAGTGAAGAGGATGAGCTTGGGTTTCCTTTGGTCAATGGTTGATCCTAGTGTGCTTAGAGTGGGCTAGGAAGGCTATGCATACTCCATTTGGCAATTGGATGGCTGCCCACGTGATGGGAGAGTGGACCTTGCTAAATGGGGAAAGAATCCTGTGTGAAGAAGTTTGTCCAATGGCTAATCCCCTTGGATGGGACCCACTTTGCTTATGGACAGACTTTGGGCTGACCTAGGGTCAATTTGTGTCGGGTTTGGTCAGCCACAAAGGTCCCATGGGTTGGTTTTGGGTGCTTTGGCTTCATTTGGTCAAATGGGTTCATGTTGTGTTGGGTTGATCAATTGGTCAAATTAGGTAAAACTAAGGCGTGGGTTAGGTAAAAATGATGTTTTGGAGAGTTTTATTTCAATTGATTTGGTTTGGTTTGGCTTAGGTTTGATTTTGGCTCATTTGAAATCAAATAGGTAAAATGGGTCAAGTTGACCAATTTGACCAAATTGGGTTGGGTTAGGTGTTGGTTCAAGTTCAATTGGTTAATTGAAAATAATTTTAGGCTTTAGTTTGGTTTGATTTAAATTTAATTTAGATTTTAGCTATTTTGACCCTTTAGGTCAATTTGGGCTAGGTTGGATCAAGTTGACCAATTGATCAAATTGGGCTCAATTGTGGCTTGGTCAAGTTCAATAATTGATTTGGAATGGACTTGAGCCATTGGTTGCAATCAATTTGGTTTAGATTATGATTTGGCCAATTTGGCCTTTTAGGTCAATTTGGGCTAACTTGGGTCAAGTTGACCAAATGGTTAAATTAGGCTGGATTGTGGCTTTGGTCAAGTTCAATAATTGATTTGGAATAAACTTGAGCCATTGGTTGCAATCAATTTGAGTTAGATTAAGATTAGACCCATTTTGGCTTTTTAGGCAAATTTGGGTCAACTTAGGTCAAATGGTCAATTGGACTTGGTTTGGCTCAATTAGGAGTTTAGACATGTTCGGTCTTTGATTATGAGTCAGTTTGGATCAATGGTTTCAATCAATTTGATATATGGTGGGTTTTTGCTAGTTTAGGTTTCATTTGGGCTAAAGGTTGACTTGGTCAAAGGACCAAGTTGACTTGGTTTGACCCAATTGAGGTGATTGATCATCCCAGGATGATTGTTGATCATGATATGAAGCTTGGTGAGCCTTGGTTCAATCTAATTTGGGTTGGATTAGAACTTAGTTCAAAAAGGGTTCTTTAGGTCACTTTGGGTCAAGTGGACCTAAATGGATCAATTGGTTTGGTTTTAGCTTGATTCAAATTTAGTTTAAATAACATATAAGCCTAGGATTGAAATATAAATCCAACTACAATCAATTTGGAGTCTAATGGATTTTGGCTCATTTAAAATTCTCAGGTCAAAAAGGCTAACTTGGGTTTGACTTGGGTTGACTTGAGTTTGATTTGATAATTGTAGTTTATGTTTATATTTGCTAAATGATTTAAGGAGTGATTGATTCATGAGAAAATCCATTAGTTTTGGCTTGATTTGGATACGATTTAGCCAAGTCCAAGAAATTGGCTAAAAAGACTTGAATTGGGTTTTAGTTTAATTTTGGATTTGATCTTGGCTATTTGGATTTATATTTCATTTATATTTGGGGATATAAATAAAGATATAAATGATTTATGAGAAAATCACTTGAGTTTTAAGTGATTTGGAAGCAAATTTAACGAAGCTTAAGGATGTAGATCAAAAGGGCTTAAGGAGGGAATTGATTTGGTTTGATTTATTTTTGGTCATTGGAGGGTGGGTTTCATTTATATTTATGAATATAAATAAAGGAGTAATTGGTTTATAAAGAAACCAATTGATTTTGGGTTGATTTGGTTTAAGATTTGAGTAAGCTTATGGAGGTAGGTCCATAAGGCTTAAGAGGGGATTTGGCTTAGTTTGATTTTGTTTGATTTGGTTTTCATCATTTGGGTAAGCATTTCATTTATATTTGTAAATATAAATGAATGAATAATTGATTTATAAGAAAATCAATCAAGTTTGGAATTATTTAGGTGGAGATTTGGCTAAGCTCATGAGAGTGGGTCATAAGGCTTAAGAAGGAATTTTGGACTTGGATTTGATTTGAGGATTGAATTATTTGGAATTAGATTTGAGTTGGGATTTGGTAAATGACTAAGAGAATAGATTGATATTTGAGAAAATAAATTGAATCAGGATTGATTTGAATTTGGTTAAGGCTAAGTCCATAAAATGAAATCAAAGGGCTTAGAAAGAATGTTGATCTTGGATTTGATCATTGGTTTCAATTATTTGATTTGGAATTTGGATTTAGATTTGGTATTTGAGTTGGATTTGAGGTTTGGTTTGAGAAGGAAGGAATGGATTGGGTTTAGGCTATAGGGTAAGCAAGTTTTCCTAAGTCCCTAAGGCACAACCTATTCCTATGGCTAACCCTTCTAAGTCTCTAGGATTAGGTTAGGTGTTCACCTAATCACTAGAAGTGTCTTAGGACTAAGGACCTCTTAGTGTCTACAAGAGTCTTAGATCTATGATGAGGGAGTTGAGAACTCACTCCAAAAGTGAGGTTAACAGGGTTGTACGATCATAATGGAGTAGAATTCCAAATTACGGATAGAAGAGTTCGAAGGTTTGGAGGAGAGACGCCTCTGGGCATGCCAGAACCTCGAGTTGCACAAAGCCAAAATGATTTAAGCTCATAACAAGTTGGTCCATCCTAGAGGTTTTCAAGTAGGAGAGCTTGTTTTAGTTCTAAGGAGACTAATTGTTGCCCATCAAAAGATGGGAGGCAAGTTTAAACTCACTTGGGAAGATCTTTTTTTCATAGAGAAGGCCTACCAAGAAGGATCTTATCAGCTTATAAATTGTAAGGGAGAGTGCCCAATGCTTTCAATCAACAGGCTCTACCTAAAAAAATATTATCCATAAATATTATTTTAAAATAACTATATAAAAAACTACTTTTCATCTCAAATCTCATCCATTCATGTGTTGAGAAACATCTTTGTTTGTGAATCTGCCATGATGTGTTTAGGGTTGGTGTGAGGAACCCAAGTGACGTCCTATCCTTTAGTAACATAACACCAACATAAAATACACACAACCACATATGAAACAAACACATATCTTTTGTCTCGGGCTACTTTGATGTGGGATAAAGCCCCCCATGACATTCACTAATTAGCTGGTCTAGGTCGGGTTGACATGCTACACTGCTAGTGTGTCACCTAGTGGTTCCTTGTTTAGAGGATGTAAGTCCACAAGCTTTCTTCTTAACTTGACCATTTCAAATTGATGAGAATCTTGTTAGTTTGATAGGCCTTACTGTGTGACTTATAAACTATCTCATATTGACTTTGTTTAAGATGATGTAATCCTACATACTTTCTTTTTGAACTAGCCATCATGCACTGATTGGGTTGAGTATATTTGAGGCTTAAGATAAGTCCCTTAGTGGCTTCTTCCATCTTAACAAATCCAAGTCTGGGCCTAGTCCTTACACCAAACTCTCCACTTGGTAGTCGCCCTAGGTCGGATAGCATCTGTCCCACCGATGACAGACAATCCCAATGATCCTTTTCATTTGTGAAGATGTAAGTCTACAAGCCTTTTTCTTAGATTAATCCCCGCAAACTGACGGGCACCTTATATTGGTTGGTTACTGCTATGCTGACAATGACTCACCTAGTGGATACACCACTCATTGCAGATGTAAGTCTATAAGCTTTCTCCCAGAGTTAGCCATCGTATATTTATATGCTTTCTTTTACAGGGACCTGCATAAAGCCCCTAGCAGTACCTCCCATATGGGCACTCTATTTGGATCACATCCTTAGCGACCCCATTTAGACACTACCCGGGTTACTCTTGGATTAGACAGTCCCCCTTTCCTAGTAGCCACCCCTATGGTTAGAGAGTCCATCTTACGGATATGCAGATTCTCCCTTAGTCCAATAAGTCTGAGATAGGACTAGGCTAATATAAGCCCCTTCTTAGTGTGGTCCCTCATACACTGATAGGGTCTACATAAACATATAATAATATAAATAAAATAAATATATATTCACTTGTCGATTAGGAGGACACCCCCAACGGTACCATTTTCCAAGCATGCATCCTATCTTTATGGCAATGTCAGCAAAACTCTCTACCTAAATCACCTGACTACTCTTGAGTTGAGATAAGTCCCCAGGTGACACTCTCTCAGTAGTCACCCTTAAGTCGGGTTCAACTTGTTGTGCCACCAACGGGTCACCCCAGCGGTCATCCTTATTTTGGAAGATATAAGTCTATTATGCATTCTCTCCAGCATGACCGTTGCACACCGACGGGCAACCCTAGGTCAGGTTTGATTTATTGTGCTATCAACCGATCACCCCAGTGGTTCCTTATTTAGAAAGATGTAAGTGTACAAAATTTCTACTTGACTTGACCATTGCACACCTAAAGGCACCCCTTAGGTTGGTTAGCTCTACGCCACTGTCGGTAGACTATCCCTTTGGATTTGTAAGTCTAAGATAAGACTAGGCTGATATTAGGCCCTTCTTAGTGGATCCATTGCACACCGATAGAATCCATTTAAAATAAAATTAATCATAACTATTTTTGTGTCGATATGAGTCCACAGCGGCATTCACTCAATAGTCTCCCTAAGTTTGGTTTGATTTGTTGTGCTACCAACATATCACTCTAGTGGTTCCTTGTTTAAGAAGATGTAAGTATACAAGCTTTCTTTTCGACTTGACCATTGCACACCAAAAGGAAACCTTTAGGTTGGTTAGTCCAACCTCATGGCTGGTAGACTGTTCCTTTGGATTTGTAAATTTGAGATAGGACAAGGTTGATATAGCCCTTCTTAATGGATCCATCACACACTGATAGGGTCCATTTTATTAAATCCACCATCCTTCCCTAGTGGAGTCTGAATTAAATCCATCCATTCTTATCCCTAGTGGATACTTCCCCACATAAACCAGAGAAAGACATAAATCAAATCCACCTTATCCCCAGCGGATCCAAGCTCATATCTCTAGCAAATGTGCCCTCAAAACTAAATCATATCCTCTCCCTAGTGGAGCCCGAAGTCTTGAGCAAGCAAATTAAATAAAATTCTCATCCCTATTGAATGCCCACCAATTAAATCAAATCAAACTTCTCCCCAGTGAAGCACAAATTGATTTAAACCCCCTAGTCGAGCCTAGAACATAATCACAAATTAAGCTAAATCAAATTCTCATCCTTGACAAATAATCTGAACCTGCTTCTCTAATCGAAGGTTCATGCACCTATCCCCGATGGGTTATAAATCCTAATCCCAATGGATCTTTTTTCTCCCCAGTTCATAGAATCAAACTCAAACCCTTATCCTCTCCATGGATAACCTAAACCTGCTTCCCTATTGGAAGGTTCATATACTTAATCCATTAGTGGATTATTCCTTCCTCTATTATGCTCATGGCATAAATTGAGCTGTGATACACTAATATCGTGATTCTGTCTGCACCTCAGGTTTAGAGATAGAACATTTTTGTTAGTTCTTGCGATCTTTTTGGACATTGTTGATCATCTCGGTCAACACTAATACATGCAGTGTGCCTTATCAGTTACACCACACCTATTGGATGTCCTTTTGTTGACCTCAATTTTGGGGTGAGTTCTCAACTTCCTCATCATAGATCTAGTGCCCTTATAGAAACTAAGAGCTCCTTAGTTCTAAGACACTTCTATTGATTAGGTGAACACTTACCCTTAAATTGTGCCTTAAGGATTTAGGGAGACTTGCCCATCCTATAGCTTAAACCCAACCTATGCTTACCTTCTCAAGCCAAACCTCAAATTAAACTCAAATACCAAATCCAAATCCAAATTCCAAACCAAATGATTGAAACTCATAATCAAAGCCAAAATTAAAATTCTTCCTAAGCCCTTTGATTTCATCTTATGGACTTGGCCTTAGCCAAATTCAAATCAATCCAAATTCAATTAACTTTCTCCTAGATCAATTCAATCCCCCAATCATTTACCAAATCCAAATTCAAATTCCAAACCAAATGATTAAAACCCATAATCAAACTAAATTCAAACCCAAAATAAAAATCCACCTTTAAGCCTTGTGGTAAATCCTCAAACTTAGCCAAATCTCCATCCAATTCAACCCAAACTTGATTGATCACTTCATGGATCATTCATATCTTCCTTTATATTACAAATATAAATGAGATATAAACTCAAATACCCAAAACCAAATCAAATTAAAACCCTTCTTAAGCCATATGGACCTACCTCCATGAACTTAGTCAAATCTCATACAAATTAACCGAAAATTAATTGATTTCTTTATAAACCAATTACTCCTTCATTTATATTCATAAATATAAATGAAACCCACTCACCAAGGATCAAAAATAAATTAAACTAAATTGGTTTCTTTCTTAGTCCTTTTGACCTACATCCTTAAGCTTGGTCAAATTTGTTTCCAAATCACTCCAAACTCAAGTGATTTTCACATGAATCATTTATATTTTCATTTATATTCCTAAATAGAAATAAAATATAAATTCACATGACCAAAACCAAGTACAAAATCAAACCAAAACCAAATTCAAGCCTTTTAAGCCATTTCCTTGGACTTGGATGAATCCTATCCAAATCAAGCCAAAACCAATTGATGTTCTCTTGAATCAATCATTACTTAAATCATTTACCCAAATATAAATAAAAACTATAATTACCAAACTAAACTCAAGTCAACCCAAGTCAAGCCCATGTTAGCCCTTTTAGCTTGAAAACTTCAAATGAGCCAAAATCTGTTGGACTCTTAATTGACTGTAGTTGGATTTATATTTCAATCCTAGGCTATATATAAGTTCAACTAAACTTGAATAAAGCCAAAACTAAACCAATTGACCCATTTAGGCCCACTTAACCCAAAGTGGCCTAAAGGACCTTTTTGAGCCAAGTTCTAATTTAACCTAAATTGGATTGAACCAAGCCCATCCAAGCCTCATATCAGGATCAAAAATCACCCTAGGATGATCAACCACCTTGAATTAAGTCAAACTAGGTCAACTTGGTCTTTTGACCAAGTCAACCTTTAGCCCAAATGAAACTTAAACTACCCAAAACCCACCATGCACCAAATTGATTGAAACCATTGATTCAAACCAACTCATGATCAATGATTGAACATGATTAAACCCTCAATTGAGCTAAACCAAGTTCAATTGGCCATTTGACCCAAGTTAAACTAAATTAGCCTAAAAGGTCAAAATGGGTCAAATCATGATCAAACCCAAATTGATTGCAACCAATGGCTCAAGTTCATTACAAATTGATTATTAAACTTGACCAAAGCCATAATTGAGCTTAGTTTGACCAATTGGTCAACTTGACCCAACCTAGCTCAAATTGACTTAAAGGGTTAAATTAGCTTGTTGATGAAAAAAATTTTATAGAGGGGAGTCCCCTTTAAATCTGTGGGGAGAAATGAATAAGGAAAGCATATAGAAATTCATCTTTTAAGGATGCCATGCAGATTCACAGATGTACTTATTCTAGCAATCGAGTACATCATCAAGAAAATAGTATATTGTCTCGAGAGACAGAAGTCACTACCCTTTAATAGACCTAATCACCTTAATAAGGACTCCTAAAGATGATGGGTCTGCATATATACCTGAGATTCTTTCCCTACTTTATATGAAAAAGTAAAGCATAGTTTATTTAAAATCGAGTTCGTTAAGTTCCCTACAGGGGCAAGCCCCCATAGTTAATTACATCCTAAGGAATGGGGTTTTCTTAGGAAAACTCTCAATTAAGATAAATGATCATTGTCTTTGAAGAATTCAATAGGAAAGGACTATCAATCAATTAGTTTATTTTTGAAGATCAAATGAGATTGATCAAAGAGAGAGAGTTATTATCGAAACAAAAATGGAAGATAAGTAGGAGATGCCCATGATACTAGGAAACCTAGCGAGCATCCCAAACTATCCTATAATTGGCCTTTACATTTTTGAAATTGATTTAGTTTGTTTGAGTTAAAATTTTTATTTAAAAAATTTAGGACTTATGATTTCTTAACACAATATTAAGAAAATGCTTAAGAGGTGAGGATTTATGCTTATGGCCCACAAAGGGGAGAAGCAACCTTAGAACCTAAATCTAGGGAGCTTTGACGAGGGCCGAAAGCACAACCTAAATCTAAGGCAAAAATGGGTATTTGTTTTGTCTCCACAAGAGAGGACAAACCACTCGACAGCTTGGAATTACAATCGCCTGGGGGTGGCCGCCAACTAACTCCTCTTATGATTTTAAATACATGTAGATAAGTCATTATGCTTATGCAAGATAGCTAGGCTGTTATTCATTTAGAAAGAGACTAAGTCCTTAAACTTACTCCCTAAAAAGACTAGATCATATAGGGATATGCTTCAAATGACCTAAATATAATGCAATTCAAAAAATTTTATTTTCATTTTTAGACAATTATTTTGACCGAGGATAATAGGATTCATATGCCTAATGAATGAGAAATAAAGTTATTGGCCAAAATCAGTGAGAAGGGAGGAGTTGTGTTTCCACCATGGCTTCAAAGGTCAAGCCAAGTTCCTCTGGCAAAGGTAGAAGCCCTCCAATCAAGAGTGAAATAAGATACATTTGTGCATGATATTATAAAATAAATACTCATCCAACTAAGGGGTTGCTAATTCTTTTATCTTGATTTTAAGCCTAAGCTTTAGGTGAGGCTATGAGTTCTTTATTTTAATTTTAGTTATTAAGTTTGTTAAGAGATTTATTTTTTCCTAAAGAGCCTAATCCACATCCAAGCCATACATAAAGCAAGGAAGAAACTAAGAAAAGATGTCACTTAATGCAAAATCTAAATAAATCATCAATTAATTTATAAAGCTAATCACAAAAATAAAATAAAAGGCCATTTGGTCGGGCACCACCACACAAACCTAAAAATATCAAATTGGGTAGCCGAGCTCCACCCTTATACAACTCAGATTACAAATGAATTAAATTATAGTTAAGCAAAGAATTCATTGTTATGGGGGTCTTCAATCTTTATTCTTTTTTCTTCTTTCCTTCTTTCTTCTTCTTTTTCTCTTTCTTCTTTGGTTCCTTATTTTGGATGGTTTGAAGGTAGATACTCTAAGGATTCACATGGTGCATAAGATAGGATCTTATGACCAATGTCATCCTAATCCCTATAATAATCATTCCAAAATCCTAATCGTATAAATTTATATGAAAAGGAAAAGAATGAAAATTTAACTAACACCTGTAAAATAAAGGTTAGCTAAAATAAACCACACAAATGTAAAGCATGTATATTGGACTTATCACCCCACACATGGGTGATTAAGTCCACCTGGCCTATTGGATTATGCTTAGTGGTATAAAGCACCTATAAGAAAAAGCATTTATATTTTTATTTATGTTAGCGCCCCTTAAGCACAATCCCCTACAAAAAAGAATAGTTAGACTTAGAGCATCATACCATTCATTCTACGAGCATACACCCTAACATCCAGTCTAAATCATATATCACAAAATAAAACAAACATCAAACTATTCACTGACCTAACCTAAAGCTAGAAGTGGTGACTTAGGATAATGTGTGTGCTTTGAAGGTTTATGTGGTATGCTTAGCTATGGCTTTAAGTTATAATTTTCTAAGTGTGAAAATAGGTTCAACTTAGAGGAGGGTTTCCTTTAAGTTGTTTAATTATTTTGGGTTGATTTTTATTTCATATTTTGATTTGGTTCAAATGAATCCTACAATTAATTACTAAGTTATGAAGAGAGGGAAAGAGAAGAGAACTTCTCTTTCCTTCGCTAACCTAAGTAATTTCTAAAGTAGATTCATATTTTAGTTTCATTTAGTGAATGTTTTGATTAAATCATTTAATTAATTCTAAATTTATATGAACTCTAAACTAACCTATTCAAAAATAAAGATATTTTAAGATTAAATAAAGTGAACCAAATCTGCATAACACACATTACTTCATTTCTTTCCGAACATGTATAACATGCATATGAATGAGTTCTAAGCATATCTATACATACAAATGAGAATATTTAACAAACTTTATGATGCATGCTAAGTAATCCATTTAAGGAAATTTGGAAGTTTAATATGTATGATTTTCCTTAAGTAAAAAAAGGGTTTCTTTATCCAATTTTTCACATGCACACATGAAAGTAGGAAAGACATAAGTGAGTACAACACCAATGTTAACCAAAGGTGTAAGGTACAAGACCTACTTAGGGCTACTTAAAGCCTCACAATCTTGGAGTTGTCCAGTCTAATATTCCACTTTCCTTAACTACAAATATGTGTACAAAAGAAATAAATTAGAAAGAAAGAATGTAAAAGTTATATTAGTTGATTTATTTTGTTTATGCAATTTATGTGTGCAAGCATAGGTAACCCTTCTTAAGTGATAGCATAGGAATGAATAGGGTATGGAATTAGGTAAATGTTAGGTTCTTTTTAAATGAACCTTGAATCTTACCAACTCTTATTCAAAATTATACTAACATAAAAGAGGAGGGAAACATATGTTAAGTACAACTTTATATTCTTTCACATGTAAGCTTATAATTTAAATATAAGTAGCTATGGAGAAAAATTCTTATATAAGGGGAAGTTGCCTTCTAAATCTGTTGGTGAGAAATGAAAGAGACAACACCCTAGATAGAAATTCATCTTGGTAAGATGCTACACAGATCCGCATATATACTTATTCAGGTGATCAGATACATCATCAAGGAAATAGTGTACTATCTTGAAAGATAGAAGTCACTACCCTTTAATGGAACCAATCACCTCAATATGGACTTCTAAGGATGATGGTTCTACATAAGTACCAAAGATTCTTCCCCTACTTTATATGGAAAAGTAAAGCAGGATTTATTTTAATCTAGGTTTGTTAAGTTCCCTACACGGGCAAGCCCCTATAGTAAATTACATCCTAAGGGTCAGGGTCTCTTAGGAAAACTCTCGATTAAGGTAAATGATCATTGTCTCTAAAGATTTCAATAGGAAGGACTATCAATCGATTGGTTTGTATTTGAAGATCAAATGAGATAGATCGAACGAGGGAGTTATTATCGAAGCCAAAAAAATGGGAGATAAGTAGGAGATGCTCATGCTAGGAAACCTAGCGAGCATCTCAAACTATCCTAAAATTGGGCTTTACATTTTGGAAATTGATTTCATTTATTTGAGTTACATTTTTCATTAGAATTTTAGGGATTAAGATCCCTTAACACAAGATTAAGGGAATGCCTAGGAGGTGAGGAATTATGCTTATGACCCTCAAAGGGGAAAAGCTACCTCAGAACCTAAATCTACGGAGCTTCGATGAGGGCTGGAAGCACAACCTAAATCTAAGGTGAAAAATGGGTAATTAGTTTGCCTTCACAGGAAAAGACAAACCACTCGATAACTTGGACTTACAACTGCCTGGGGTAGCCGCCAACTAACTCCTCCTACAATTTTAAATACATGTAGGCAAGTTTTTATGCTTATGCAAGATAGCTAGGCTATTTTTATTTAGAAAGAAACTAAGTCCTTTAACTCACTCCCTGAAGAGACTGATCATGTAAAGGGGCATGCTTCAAATGACCTAAATCTAATATAATTCAAATTTTATTTTATTTTTTATTTTTGGACAATCATTTTGACTCAAGCTAATAGGATTTTTATGACTAATGCATGAGAAATGAGATTATTGGCCAAAATCAGTGAGAAGGGAGGAGGTGAGTTTCCACCACGGCCCTCAAAGGTCAAGCCAGGTTCTCTGGCAAAGGTGGAAGTCCTCCAATCAAGAGTGAAATAAGATGGATTTGTGCATGATATTATAAAGAAATGCTCATCCAGCTAAAGGGTTTCTAATTCTTTTATGTTGATTTTAATCCTAAGTTTTATGTGAGGTTATGAGTTATTTAGTTTTAGTTTAAATTTTTAAGTTGAGTAAAATATTTATTTATTTCTAAAGAGCCTCCACATCCATGCCAAACATAAATCAAGGAAGAACTAAGAAAATCATGCCACTTAATGCAAAAGCTAAACAAATCATCAAACAATTTATAAAGCTAATCACAAAAAGAATAAATGGCCGTTGTGGTCGGGCACCACCACACAAACCCAAAAATATCAAACATGGGTAGCCAAGCTCTTCCCTTATATAACTCAGATTACAAATGAATTGAATTACAATTTAATCAAAGGAATTCATTATTATGGGGGTCTTCAAAAATTATTCTTGTTTCTTCTTTCTTCTTCTTTCTTCTTCTTCTTTTGGGTCCTCCTTTGGATGGTTGGATGGTAGATGCTCCAAGACTTCATATGGTGCATAAGATAGGATCTTATGGCTAATGCTCATCCTAATCCCCATAACAATTCATTCCATAATCCTAAATATACAAACTTTTATATGAAAAGGAAAAGTAAAAATCTAACTAACACCGGCAAAACAAAGGATAGTCAAATCACACCATCGAAATCCCAAAGATGTATATTAGACTTATCTCCTCACACATGGGTGCCTAAGTCCATCTGGCCTATGGATTATGCAAAAGGGTATAAGCACCTACAAGCCAGAAGCATTTATATTTTTATTTATGATAGCTCCCCTTAAGCATAATCCCCTACAGAAAAGAATAGTTAGACTATGCACGTCTTACCATTCATTCTATGAACATACACCCTAACATCCAGTCTAAAATATTCATCACAAAATAAAACATAACATCAAATCATGCACCAACCTAACCTAAAGCTTGAAGTGATGACTTAGGCTAATGTGTGTGCTTTGAAGGTTTGTGTGGTATGCTTAGCTTAAGATTTTAAGTTCAAATTTTCTAAGTGTGAAGAACATGTTCAACTTAGAGTTGTCTAAGTATTTTGAATTTTTTATTTCATGTTTTACTTTGGTTTAAGTGAAACCTATAATTAATTACTAAGTTATGAAGAGAAGGAAAGAGAAGAGAACTTCTCTTTCCTTATTTAATCCTTAAGTAATTTCTAAGGTAAGTTCATATTTTAATTTTATTTAGGTGAATGTTTTGATTACATATTTTAATCAATCCTAAGTTTAGATAAACTTTAAACAAACCTATTCAAAAGAAAGGCATTTTAAGATTAAATAAAATGAATCAAAATTCACATAACACACATTACTTCATTTCTTTCCCAACATATATAACATGCATATGGATGGACCCTAAGCAAATCTATACATGCAAATGTAAATAGCGAAACACTTTATGATGTATGCTAAGTAATTCATTTAAGAAAATTTAGAAGTTGAATATGCATGATTTTTCTTAAATAGAAAAGGTTTTCCTTATCCAAAATTTCACATACATACATGAAAGTAAGAAAGGCATAAGTGAGTACAGTGTCATTATTAACTAGAGGTGTAAGGTACAAGACCTACTTAGGGCTACTTAAAGCCTCGCAACCTTAGGGTTTTCTAGACTAATATACCACTTTCTTTAAGTACAAGCATGTGTGTAAAAGAAATGAAATGAAAAAGGAAGATGCAAAAGTTGTTTAATAGTTTCATTTTTATTTATGCAATTTATTCATGCAAGTATAGGCAATCCCTCTTAGATGATGGCATAGGGATGAATAGGGTATAGAATTAAGTAAGTGTTGGGTTCTTTTCAAATGAACCCTACATCTTACCAACTCCTATTCAAAATTATGCTAATATAAGAAAGGAAGGAAAGGCTACACTAAACATTACTTTAATTTATCACATGCAAGCTTATAATTAAAGTATAAGATTATCACACTTTCAGATTTGATATTTGATTTATATATTTTGAAAATATTTTTGGATTTAGTAGTGATAATAGCCACTCATATTTTACTTTAGCCAACACATGCACATTTGACATAAAGTAAACAATGTTTATTTTAAAATTTGAAACATAAAATTATGAATGCATGAATCACATGACATACAACTTAACATGTTGGGAAAGATCTAAAGTAATAAAAGCATGTAAAAAAACTCACTTTACTTAAATCCTAAAGACATTCTTAAAGAATAAGAAAATTCAGAATAAATCAAAGTGAATTTCAAAATGATTTTTGTTTAGTTTGAAGTTTGATTGAATTTTGAAAAGGTGAGATTAGTTTGCTATTCCTAACCCATTCCCACATGTGTTTTGTATTTTTTTTCATTTTAAGATAATTAAATCCATTTATAAGCATGGATTAGGTTAAGGTATGAATTAAATGGCTTAAATAACCCTTACCGACACCACCTTAGAAAAATTAACTAAGTAATTATGAGCCAATGAGATGACATAAAAAACACAAGGTATTTAAATTTGCAATGCACCTAATATTGAAAAGGCCTAATGTAATTTAGCTCACAATTAAAAGTTAATTAAATTAAGGGGTTTAGCTTAAGTACTTTTCAAAACATCCTTTCATACTTATGAAAGGGGTGGGTTTCAATTTTCTTAATTAGACTTAGGCTATTCGACACCTAAGCATCTACCCAAGGTTGATTAATTAAATTATAGAACTTTTTTTTAGAATTTTTAAAAATTATTTAAGGGGGTGATTAATGAGTTAACACTTAATTAGGAGGGGATTAAGGAGAGAAAAGGGAGTTTAGGGAATAGCTTAGGGGGAATGCCCTAAAATTATTTCATAAAATCCTACTCACTGGATCTGACCTTAATCAAACTTAATCATAGGGAAAATCTACTAATCACACCTTAATTTCCCTTAATTACATGAAAGGGGCAAGTAGGGAATGAAATAGCAATTTCCCTAATTAAGGCCTCAATAAATCTTAAGAAAATTAGGGGAGGTAGAGGTCATCCCTTAAAATGAACCCTAAAAATTTGAGATTAATTAATGACCTAATTAGAGGATAATTAGCTAATTAAGATTCCTAAAGAAACCTAAATTCAAAGAAAAGGGGAATTCAAAATAAATTGAAAATATTTTTAAAATATTTCAGATGAAATTATCTTTCCATAGCATGTTTCTTTTTATTTTTCTAATTTTTCTATGAAGAGTTATGAATTTTAGAAGATATAGGGATAAATTAGGTAAATAACTAATATTAATCTCATTTAGGCATGGAAGCGTGATGGGTGCTTTACATCGTCACCGAGACACCCACTTAAACATCATATTGAAAAGGCGGGTAGCGGCACACACGCTTTTGATCTCTACCATCCGATCAAAGATCGGACTGCTAGAGATCTCCTCGTGGTTTAAAATAGATAAAGGATTTATAAAATGTGGGAATAATCTTGATCATACATCCAAACAGTGCGGATGGATGACCAGAGATTCATCCCTGACAAAGCTCAAGAGGAATGAGATCCATGCTCCTTCTAGGCTTTGATCTGAGCTCGATTGAGCTCAGATTAAGCAAGAATTTAGCTCACACCTTCATCATGCAATTACCAATACATCCAATGGCTAAGATCCTATGAAATTAAAGTTCACTTTATAAAGGGCCAACACTTATGAGAATTAAGCTCAAAAAATCACTAACCTCACCGGTGCTCGATTCCCTTGGAGGAGCTTCTGAGTTGAGACAAAGCCTTGCTGAAGTTTTGAGCACTTGAGGTTGAGTGTAGAGCTCTATGAATGAACTCCTCCTCAATCCCTTTGTGGCTTTGATCAAGTTGGGTCTCCCCTTGCCTTTAGAACTTCAGAGAGAGCTTAGAAAAACTCGACTTGACCCCTGATGGAGTGTGCAAGAGCAATTGGATTAATTTGGAGTGAAGATGAAATTGGCTCTTTGATGGACCTCCCCTATTTTCAAGTGGAGAAAATCGAGAAGATAGAAATTGAATTTCCCTCTAGGAAGCTTGGGATCACTTGTAAATGGCTCCTCTAACTCTCTAGTGCTCAATCGAGTGAGAGTAAATATGAAAATAGAACTGAATTAGGGGGAGTATATCTCCCCTTTGAAGGATCAGATTAGCAATATCCATGCCATTTTGGTCCATTTGAGCCCATGGAGTGAGCCATTTTGGTTATTTTGAGTGTGCACATGGTCAGTTTGTCTAGGGGAGTGGAATGCCAACTTCCCATGTGCTTGAATTGAGCTTGGGAGGGAGTTTGAAATTCTAATTTTAGGATAAGGGGGTCAAGTTTGGTCCATGGTCAAATGGGTTGACCCAAACCCATTGGGTTGGGTGCACCACTCATCACTAGGTCCCCTTGAGCTTTGAGAAAAGCCTCAAGTGATTGTGAAGAGTGTATGACCAAAATACCCATGGGCTAGGCCAAAATTTGTTCTATGGCCTAGGGGTAAAATGGTTATTTTGCACCTTTTTCACTTTGGGTATGTTTGGTATGTTGAGAAAATAGGTTTGGCCATGTTTCATTGGATTTGGAATCCATTTGATAGGGTTTGACTCTTGCTGACTCATTTAGGTCAAAATGGGTCAACTTGGGGTCAAGTTGACCAATTAGTCAAATTGGGTCAAACTAAGGGTTGGTTCAACTTCATATGACCATTTGAAATGTTTTGGTGCCTTTGGTTTAGTTCAATTTGGATTAGATTGGGTTTTTGGCTCATATGACTTCGTTTAGGTCAAATGGGTCAAGCAAACCTATTTGACCCATTTAACCTATTTGAGGTAGGTCAAGGGTAGGTTTAGGTTAGGTTGGTCATATGTAGTGGATTGATATCTTTGTTTCCAATCAATTTGGGTTAAGTTCAATTTTGGCTCAACATGACCCCTTTAGGTCATGTTGGGTTAAGGTCAATTGGGTTAGGTTAGGTCTAGTTGGCCAATTTAGGCTTTGATCAAGTTTCACAAGTTATTTGGAATGGACTTGACCCAGTGATTTCAATCAATTTGGCTTAGATCAAGTTTTGGCACATTTTGGCCCTTTAGGTCAAAATGGGTCAACTTGGGTCAAGTGGGCCAATTGGGCTAGGTTAGGCTCAAATGTTGGCTTGGTCAAGCTCAAACATAGGTCATGAGTAAACTTAGATGAATGGTTTCAATCAATTTATTCTATGATGGAATTTGGCTATGTAAGGTTTCATTTTAGGTTAAGTGTTGACTTGGTCAACCCTTAGGTTTGACTTGGTTTGACCTAATTTGATTGATTGATCATCCCATGATGATTGTTGATCATGATGAGAAGAATATATGAGTTTGGTTCAATCCAATTTGGTTAGGATCAAAAGTTGGCTCATAAAGGTATTTTAGGTCACTTTGGGTCAAGTGAGCCTAAGTGGGTCAAATGGCTTGGTCAAAGCTTGATTGATCTTGTATATGGACTTATGATTGAAATATAAATCCATTTACAAGTGGTTTGAAGTCAAAATGAATTTTGATCCATTTGAAAATGTCATATTCAAAGGAAGAATATGAAGAAGTTTTGGGTTTGATTTTTTATTTGGGTTTTGGTTGAGTGATTGAGATTTGGATTCATATATGAGCTCATGATTGTAGAATTGATTTAACCATGAGAGAAAATCAAGGATTTGGCTTGATTTGGAAGTGATTTGGCTAAGTTCAAGATTTTGACTTGAAAGGCTTAGATTTGATTATGAGTTGATTTGAGTTTGATTTTTGTAATTGGTTTTGGTTGTTTGAATTTATATTTCATTTATATATGTGAATATAAATGAGATATAAATTGATCATTAGAAAATTTCAAGAATTCGAAGTGTTTTAATCATGATTGGTTAAATCCATTAAAGGGAATTTAAAGGATTTAAGGAAATTTTTAATTTGAAATTTAATTTATTTGAATTGGATTTGATTGATTTATATTTATATCATTTATATATGAGAATATAAATGAGAATACAAATAAGTTTTAAGAAAATCCCATGATTTTGAAATAGTTTGATCAATGTTTAGGTTAAATCCATTAATGGAAGATTAAAGGATTTATTGGAATTTCAAGGATTTTAAATTTGGAATTTAATATTTGCCTTTGATTGGATTGATTTATATTTATATTTCATTTTTATATGTGAATATAAATAAGAATATAAATAATTTTTGAGAAAATTCCATGGATTTGAAGTGATTTGATCAAGGTTTAGTGTTGATTTTGGCTAAGTCCCTTAATAGAAAATTGAAGGGACTTAAGAAAATTGTCATGAATTTATTTGGAATTTTGAGCTTGATTAGATGGGTTTGAGTTTATATTTTATTTATAAATCTGAATATAAATTATAATATGAATGGATAATGAGAAAATCTCAAAGATTTGAATAGGTTTGAATCGTGATTTTGCCTAAGTCCTTAAGAAAGTGTTAAGGACTTAGGAATTTGAACTTAGGAATTTTTTATGGATTTTGGTCTTGGGTTTTAATCATTGAATTCCATTATGGATATGAATCATGGAATTGATTTGAGTTTGAGAAAATCAAATAGAATTGATTTGATGTTTGACTTGAAAGAAGGAAGGTGAGGAAAGGTTTAAGCTAAGGGTAGAAAGTTTTCCTAACACCCCTAAGGCATGACCAAATCCTATGGCTAACTCTTCTAAGTTTTCTAAGGCTAGGTGAGAGTGTTCACCTAATCACTAGATGTGTCTTAAGACTAAGGAACCCTTAAAGTCTAAGAGAAATCCTATGTCTAAGATGGAGGTGTGGAGAGCTCATTCTAAAAATGAGGTCAACAGTAGCACACTTTCAAATTTGATAATTGATTTATATATTTTGAAAATAATTTGTGAACCGCTCATATTTGTACTTTGGCCAACACATGCAAATTTGACATGAAGTAAATAATTTCATTTTAAATTTGAATTTGAAAAATATACATGCATGAAACCACATGATATACAAATTTAACATGTTGGGGAAAGAATCAAAGTAATGAAAACATGTAAACATATTCACTTTAATTAAATCCTAAAGACATTCTTATGGAATAAGAAAGTTTAAAATAAATCAAAGTAAATTCAATGTGATTTTTGTTTAGTTTTAAGTTTGATTTAATTTTAAAAATGTGAGTTGAGTTTGCTGTTCCTAACCCATTCTCACATGTGTTTGATATTTTTGTTTAATTTTTAAATGATTAGATCCATTTTTACGTATTAATTAGATTAAGGTATGAATTAAGTAAGTTAATTAATCCTTACCTACACCACCTTAACATAGTTAACCAAGTAATTATGAGCCAATGAGATGACATAAAAACTCACAAGAAATTTAAACTTGCAATGCACCTAGGAAGAAAAGGGCATAATGCAATTTGACTCATAATGAATAGTTAATTAAGCTAAAGGATTTAACTTAAGCAATTTCAAAACACCCTTTCACACATATGAATTGGGTTTTGATTTTCTTAATTGAACTTAGGCTATTAAACACCTAAGCATCTACCCAAAGTAGATTAATTAAGTTCTGGAAATTTTTAGAATTTTAAGAAATTAATTAAGGAGATAATTAATGAATTAAGCCTTAATTAAGAGAAGATTAAGAAAAGAAAAGGAGGTTTAAGGAATGGCTTAGGGGAATGCCCTGAGATTATTCCCTAAACCTCCTATCTACTGGATCTGACCTTAATCAACTCTAATATTAGATTAAAACCACTAATCACACTTTAATTATCCTTAATCACATAAGGAGGGTAATTAGGAAACCCATATGCAATTCTCCTAATTAAGCCTTCAATAAATCCCAATAAATTTAGGGGAGGCAAAAGTCATCCCCTAAAACTTACCCAAGAAGTTTGGGATTAATCAGAGGATTAATTAAGAAGTAATTAGCAAAATAAAATTTTTAATAAACCCAAAATTAGAGAAATGCATAATTCAAAATCCATTGAAATTATCTTAAAAATATTCTAGGTTGAATTATCTTTCCATATAATTTTACCTCATATTTGTTTTAATTTTATTGAAGGAGATATGATTTTTAGAAGATAAGTAGATTAATTAATCATTAATTAAAATCCCTAACTAATCCCCTAGCTCACAGCGTGGGCGACGGTGGTCAGCAGGCTTTACACGCATCGCACCGTGAGCCCGCTACTTATATGTCACATCAGGTGGCAACGTGGTGGTGGGACATGCCTTGATCCCTATCGTTCGATTAAAGCTCAGGCGGCGAGGGCTCAACCCGTGGTTTATAAAAGGATAAATGAATTTCTAAACGTGGGAATAATCTCAGCCATCCATCCAAAATGCATGGATGGACGACCAAGATCTCCCCAGTTCTTTCCCTAGGCTCAATTGAGACCGTCCATGATCTAAGGGAAGATCCGAGCTCAGATTGAAATAAAACTTTATCCACACCATCTAAAGCTAATAAGGAACACATCCAACGGTGGATCTTGCATGACTTGAAAATTCCTTCCATAAAAGACCAACACCTCCTATGCTAGGTGGTCAAAAAATTCCATACCTCGGCAGAGGTGATCACCGACACTCGAGATTGATGAGGTAGCTTCGTCTAGTGGAGACGAAGCCCTGTTGAAATTTTCAGGTCTTAGGGTCAAGTGGATCTTCCTATGGACCAACACCACTTGATGTTCCTTGTGGCTTTGATTCAATTTAAGCTCTCCTTATTGCAGGAACTCAAATGGATGCTTGAGTGTGTTTAGATTGGTCCTTAGAGGAAGTGTGCAAGAGGAATTGCAGTAGATTTTAGTGTGGAGAAAGTTGGAAGTTCAAGTGAGCTCCCATATTTTTCAATGGAGAAAATTGAGAAATCTCAAATTCAAATCCATTTTAGAAAGCTTAGGAAGGCAATCTGATCTCTCCTAACACTCGCGTGGTCTTGATCAAATTGAGGAATGATAGTTTTGAATTGAATTAGGGGGAGTATATCTCCCCCTATGGAATCGGACGACCGACACCTCCTTTTCCATTTTGATCCAATTGCTCAAATTGGAGAGGTTGTTTTATCTATTTTTAGTTGGCACATGGTCGATTTGAGATCTTGAGTGGATTTCCCACCTCTTAGGTGCATCAAATTGGGTAGAGGAGGGATTTGGAATGAGTCAATTTGACCGATGGTGTCAGGTTTGGCCTTGGGTCCATTTGGCTGACCCAAACCCATTGGGTTAGGTGCACCACTCTTCATTAGGTTCCCTTGAGGTATTAGGAAGGTATCAAGTGGATATGAAGAGGGCATGACCAAATTACCCATAGATTAGGCCAAAAATTTTTCTATGGCCTAGGGATAGAATGGTCATATTACTGATTTTTTAATTTGGATATGTTGGGTATGTGGAGAAATAAGGTTTGGCCAAGTTTCAAGAGATTTGGAATTCATTTGATAATGTTTGGCTCATGTTGACCCATTTAAGTCAAAATGGGTCAACTTAGGTCAAGTTGACCAATTAGTCAAATTTGGTCAAACCAAGGGTTGGGTCAGGTTCATATGACCATTTGAAATGTTTTGGTGATTTTGGTTTGGCTCAATATAGATTAATTTTGAATTTGGCTCATATGACTTCATTTAGGTCAAATGGGTCAAGTTGACCTATTTGACCCATTTGACCTATTTGTGCTAGGTCATGGGTAGGTTTTGGTTTGGTTAGTCATATGGAGTGGATTTGTATCTTTATTTCCAATCAATTTTGGTTAACTTTAAATTTGGCTCAACCCCTTTAGGTCTAGTTGGGTCTAAGGTCAATTGGGCTATGTTAGGTCTAGTTGGTCAATTGAGGTTTTTTTCAAGTTCAACAAGTGATTTAGAATGAACTTGACCTATTGGTTTGAATCAATTTGGCTTAGATCAAGTTTTGACACATTTTGACCCTTTAGGTCAAGTTGGGTCAACTTGGGTCAAGTGGCCAATTGGGCTAGGTTAGGCTCAAATGTTGACTTGGTCAAGTTCAAACATAGTTCATGAATGAACCAAGATCATTAGTTTCAATCAATTTGGCCTATGATGGAATTTGGCTATGTTAGGTTTCATTTTGGGCTAAGTGTTGACTTGGTCAACCCTTAGGCTTGAGTTAGTTTGACCCAATTTGATTGATTGATCATCCTATGATGATTGTTGATCATGATGAGAGGTATAGGTGAGTTTGATTCAATCCAATTTGGTTAGGATTAGAATTTGGCTCATAAGAGTACTTTAGGTCACTTTGGGTCAAGTGAACCTAAGTGGGTCAAATGGCTTGGTCAAAGCTTGATTTGAGCTTGATGGAACTTGTATATAGACTTATGATTGAAATATAAATCCATTTACAAGTGGTTTGAAGTCAAATGGGTTTTGATTCATTTGACAATTTCATATTCAAAGGGTGAACATGAAAGAATTTAGGGTTTGATTTTTGAATTTGATTTTGATTTGGTGATTGAAGTTTGTATTTATATATGAATTCATGATTGTAGGGTTGATTGAATCATGAAGGAAAATCAAGAGTTTGGCTTGATTTGAAGTTGATTTGGCTAAGTTTAAGATTTTGACTTGAAAAGCTTAGGTTGGATTTTTGAGTGGATTTGAGTTTAATTTTTAGAATAGGTTTTGATTGTTTGAATTTATATTTCATTTATGTATGTGAATATAAATGAAATATAAATTGATCATGAGAAAATTTCAAGAAGTGGTTTAATCATGATTTGGGCTAAGTGCATTAATAGGGATTTAAAGGACTTGAAAAATTTTTGGAGTTTTGAGTTTGAATTTTTAAATTTAGTTTGATTGATTTATATTTATATTTTATTTATATATGTGAATATAAATGAGAATATAAATTAATTATGAGACAATTCGATGAATTTGATTTGGTTTGATCATGATTTAGGCTAAGTCCATGAAGGGAAACTTAAAGGACTTAGAAAAATTTGGTGAATTGATTTGGAATTTTGAGTTTAGTTTGATAGGTTTGAATTTATATTTCATTTATATATGAGAATATAAATGAGAATATAAATGAATTATGAGAAAATCTCAAATATTTGATTTGGTTTTGATCATGATTTTGGCTAAGTCCTTAAGAGGAAGATTAAGGAACTTAGGAAAATTTGGACTTAGGAATTTTAGTTTGGAGAAAATCAATTGAGATTGATTTGGAGTTTTACTTGAAGGAGAGAAAGTGAGGAATGGTTCAAGCTAAGGGTAGGCAAGTTTTCCTAACACCCTAAGGCATGACCTATTCCTATGGCTAACTCTTCTAAGTCTTTTAAAGCTAGGTAGAGTGTCCACCTAATCACTAGATGTGCCTTAAGACTAAGGAACTATTAGGGTCTAAAAAGAATCCTATGTCTAAGATGGAGAGGTTGAGAGCTCATTCTAAAAATGAGGTCAACAAAGGGTGCCCAATAGGTGTGGTGTGACTGACAAGGAACATCACACATATTGGTGTTGACCAAAATGATCAACAACACCGAAAGATCACAAGCACTAACAGAAACAATCTATCCTTAGCCCAAGGTGTAGAAAGAATTCAGAACTTAGTGCAATGTGGCTCTACTTATGTCCAAGACATAAGATAGAAAGGGAAAAATCCACTAAGGGATAGAGTGTGAACCTTCCACTAAGGAAGTAGGTTCAAGTCATCCACAAGATGATGAGAGGTATAATTTGATTTGAATCTCACTAAGGAGAAAAAATTGATTAAGTTATGCTGGGGAAGAGGGTTGAATTTGTTTCAATTTTGTTAGGTTCAAATTTTTAAGAGGAATCTTATTGGTTAGCGATGGACTGCACTAAGTAGGAGCCAAGGAGGCTAAGACTTAACTCAGATTTACCAATCCAAAGAGGTAGTCTACTAAGCAAATAGTAAGACTAGCCAATCAAAGGGATGCCTTTCGGTATGCAGCAGCTGCACTAGGAAGAAAGCGTAGTAAACTTACATCCTCCAAAGTAGGGACCAGCTTAGGGGTAATCTATTGGCAAGTCAACAAATTGAACCCAACCTAAGGCTGACTATTAAGTGAATGCGCTGGGGGGACTTAGATCAACTCAAAAATGGTCAAGATTAATTTCATTTTTAGTTTTTTTTGTTTTGATTATGATGGATCACATAGGTTTGTGATGAGCTGCACTGAACAAGGGCCATGGAGGCCTAAACCTAACTTAGATTTACCAATCCAAAGGGAGTAGTCTACCAACCACAAAGTAGGACTATCCAACCAATGGGGTACCTTTCGGTATATAATGGCCAAGTTAGAAAGAAAGTGTGGGGACTCACATCTTCCACAACAGGGAACCACTGGGTAATTGGTTGTTTTGGGCAACAAATCAAACCCGACCTGAGGTTGACTATTGAATGAATGATGCTACGGGACTTAAATCAGCTCAAGAATAGTCAAAGATTAATTTTATTTTTAATTTAGTTTGATGGATTCTGTTGGTTTGCAATGGATCATACTGAGAAGGAGCTTATATTAGTCTAGACCTATCTCAAATTTACTAAACCAAGGGAGTGGCTTCCCAGTCGATGGGAGAGCAATCCGACCAAAGGAGAGAAGAAAGCTCAGGGACTCACATCTTCTACCAGAAAAGACCACTGGGGTGATCAATTGCTTTGGGCGACAAATCAAACCTGACCTAGGGCTGCCAATCGGTTTGCGACAATCACGCTAGAAAAAATGCGTCATAATCTTACATCTTTCAAAGTAGAATGACTGTCGAGGTAACCTGCTTGTGGAAAAATAGGTTAAACTGACCTAAGGGCAACTACAGAGTGACTGCTGACCCGGGGACTTATCTCAACTATGGTAGTCAAGCAATTCCTATAGGGAGTTCTACTAACACTGCCTTAAAGATATGATGCCTGCTTAGGAAAAGGGGCCCTTTGGGGGCTTGAATTCCTAATCCACAAGTGAATTAATTTTATTTATTTTGTTTATTTATTTTAGTTATTTTATTGTGGACCCTGTTAGTTTGTGAGGGATCAAACTAAGAAGGAGCTTATATTAGCCTAAAATTTTCTCAAATTTATTAAACCAAGGGAAAATCTGCGCATCTGCTAAATAAATTTTCCAACCACAGGGGTGGCTACTATAAAAGGGGAATTGTTCAATCCAAAAGTAACTCGGGTAGTGTCTAAATGGGATTGCAAAGGACTTGATCCAAATAGAGTGCCCATAGGGAATGGGGCAAATAAGGGCTTAATCCAACACCCTGAAGAAAATAACATGGCTAGTCATATATCCAATAGGAATTTAGTGGCCAACTCAAGGAGAAAGCATGAAGACTCATATCTGCCAAGTGTGGTGTATACACCAGGTGAGTCACTATCAGCATAGCGAGCATCAACCAACCAAAGGTGTTTGTCGGTTTACAATAATTAGCCTAGGAAGAAATCTCAGGGACTCACATCTTCCTATAGTGGAACTGACTATTATGATAGTCTATCTTCGGTTCGACAGGTGCTATCCGACCTAAGGTGACTACTGAGTGAATGCCACTGGGGGACATATATTAACTCAAAAGTAGTTAAGAGGAAAGGAGACTCTAGGGGACTAATCTTAAACCTCAAATATACTCGACCCTGTTAGAGCATGATGACTAGTTCAAGAAGAAAGCACGGGGACTCACATCTTCTTAAATAAAGTAAACATGAGGTAGCTTACTGGCTGGGTAATAAAGACTACCATGCTAACAAGGAGCTCGTTGATTTACAATGGTCAATTATAGGGAAGAAAGCTCGGGGACTCACATCCTCTAACAAGTGACCACTAGGATGACAAACTAGCGAGGTAGCATGTAGACCCGACCTAGAGCAGCTAATGGGTGAGTGTCATAGGGGGCTTACTCCCACATGAAATATCTCGAGACAAAAGATTTAAGTTTATTGTTGTGCATGTGTTAAAAGGAATAGGATGCCTCTAAGGGACTCTTACACCTACCTTAAACACACAAGGGGTTTGATGGGATGATGCCGTAGATGGAAAAAAAGGATTCCCACTAAGAAAGGATGTCACTTGGGTTCTCTCACACCTATCTTAGTTATGTTAATCAAAATAGAATGCCTCTTGGCTTCTCTTACACCTATTCTAGAAGCACCGGGAGATTGTATTTGTGTTATGAAAGAGGGATAGGATGCCATTGAGGGACTCTTACACCTACCTTAAACACGTCATGATGGATTTGCAAGACAAGCAAACAACACTTCGAAAGAAGAGAAGATTTGATGAATGGAATCATATTTTTTTATTTTTAATCATTATTTTCAAACATAATTTATTTCATGGGTAAAATTTTCATAGATAGAGCTCATTAATTAGAAGCATTGGGTGTTCCCCTTTACAGTCAATAAGCTGATAAGATCCTCCTTGGTAGGCCTTCTCTATGACATAGGGCCTTCCCAAGTGGGTTCAAACTTTCCTACCATCTTTCGACAGAAATAATTGGTATCCTTAGGACTAACACAAGTTCTCCTACTCGAAAAGACCTAAGGCATACCAGGTTTTTGTGAGCTTGAATCATTTTGGCTTTGTAGAACTCAAGATTTTGACAGGCTCATAGGTGACTCTTCTCTAAACCTTCGAGCTCTTCTAACTACATGTGCTCTGTTGTGATCTTGTTACCCAATGCTATCTTTAGTGACGGGAGTTGAACTTCTAAAGGAAGAACGGCTTGAGACCCATACACTAAGAAAAATGGGCTAGACTGAGTTAGAGTCTGGAATGTCATGCGGTAGGCCCACAAGGCTTCAACCAACTGCTCATTCCACTATCATTTATTATCATCAAGAGTCTTCTTCAATATCTGGATGAGAGTTTGGCTGGATGCTTCTATTATGCCATTTTCTCTAGGGTAATAGATGGTGGCGTATCTTTAATCTATACTGTATCTTCTGGTGAAGCTATTGATCTTCACTCTTTTGAATGTAATACCATTATCAAATATAATTTGTTGAGGCACCTCAAACCTATATACGATATGGTTCCTAAAAAACTAAAGCACATGCAGTGATGTGACCTCTCTAAGTGAGATGGATTCCGCCCACTTGGAAAAGTAGTCGGTGGCAGCTAAAATGAATTGATTCCCCTTGGAAGAAAGAGGATCGATCAGACCCACAATGTCGATACCCCAACACTCAAATGGCCATAAGGCTAATGAGGGTGTAGAATGTTGGGTGGTTGGTGGAAGACCACACCGTGTACCTGACACTGATGGCATCTCCTAGCTACATCCATGCAGTCTGTAATCATCGATGGCCAGTAGTATCCCAGTCTCTTGATCTTCCTCTTCATCTTCAAACTTGAGTGTACCTCTATTATAATGCTACGGGCATCATGTTTGTCTAAACAACGTAACCATATTTGGTCAAAGATTGGTGGTATAGGGTTCCATCAACAAGAGCATAGGAGAGAGCTCTCTATTTCACCTGATGGGCTTGTGACTTTTCTTGAGGTAGTTTGCTGGTGTTCAAGTAATCTATGAACGGTTGCCTCTAATCCAACTCCTTGTCTAATTTGGCAATGACAACCTCCCCTTCAAGAGAAATATTTCGATGAGTTCAGCATCAATAAGGGATAAGACCTGTCTATTTTTGACCCTTATTGAAATGGACTCATCTTTCGGACATGCTAAATCTTTGGCAAGTTTGGTCAAAGCATTCTCTGCTTAGGGAACCTTGTAGATGGTGACTTCGGGAATCTGTGCCAACAACTTCATGGTATACTCGTAGTAATGATGAAGCTTGGGTTTGAAAACCTGGTAAGACCCGGCAATCTGATTGATGACCAACTAAGAATCTCTAAAGATGTTGATGCTATTGACACGGATAGTGTTGGCTAACTCCAGACTGAAAATCAAAGTCTTGTGCTCAACTTTATTGTTGGTGTAGGGGTTGGAAAGATAGTATGAGAATCTCATCACATCGCGGTTTGAGTTAGGAGAACTATTCCTACCCCTATCTTTCCTTGGGAATAGATCATGATGCCTCACATTTAAGAAAAGAAGCAGCACCATCAAAATACATCTCCCATCAATAATTATTGACCTCCCATAGGTTCATGATTTGTTCATCAGAGAGATTATCACTAAGCGGAGAATCAGCAAAAAGTGGGTGTACTGCTAAGAAATCTACTAGTGCTTGTCCTTTTATTGTACAGAGGGATACGAATGTGATATCAAACTGCAAAAGTATCATGGACCAATGAGCCAAACGTCCGGATAGCGTTGGCCATGTCATGAGATACTACAGTGCATTGGTTCAAGAGATCATGTTCACCCTATGAGAAAGCATGTAGTGTCATAGTTTTTGGGAAGCAAAGATCAAAGCTAGGCAATATTTCTCAATAGCTAGATAGTTTGTTTAGTAGGAATTAGATGATGGCTGAGGTAGTACAGAGTGCTTTCCTTCCCTTCGTCATTAGCTTGGGCCAACAGAGCACCGAGAAAGTCATCCAATGCAGCACTATAGAGGATGAGTGGCCTGCCTGGGATAAGGATTGCTAGAACTGGCAGCTTCACCAAGTACTCTTTGATGTCTTCGAAATCATGCTAACACTTGTCATCCCACTTGAACTTAGCATTATTTTTGACAAGTGCTGAGAATGGCTTGCATCTCCTCGATAGGTTTGAGATAAAGTGTCTTAGATACGCCAGCCATCCTTGGAAAGATCTGAGTTGAGTTAAACTCTTAGGAGGTGGTATTTCTAAGATAGCTTTGATCTTTTCAGGATCGATTTCTATTCCCCAGTGTTAAATAATAAACCCAAGAAATTTTTCTGAAGCTACTCCAAATGCACACTTCAGGGGATTCATTTTGTGGTTATATTGTCTTAACTGTTCAAAAATTACCCTCAAGTCAAATAGGTGGTCTTCTTTTTCTCTATTCTTGACTACTAGATCATCAACATAGCACTTAGCCTGATGGTGGATGAGTTCATTGAAGATCTGAGTCATGGCTTGTTGGTATGTAGCACCAGCATTTTTAAGGCTGAAAGGCATGATCCTATAACTGAAGATTCTGATCGAGGTTCAAAAAGTAGTGTTTCTTTTATCATTAGGAGACATCTTGATTTGGTTATATCTAGATGACCCATCCATGAAACATAAGACTACATGAGATGAGGCAATGTCCACCATTAATTTTGGTATGGGAAGAGGAAACTCATCCTTCAGACATGCCTTATTTAAGTCCTTAAAATTGACGCAAATACAAATTTGGCCATTCTTCTTCTTAACTGGGATGACATTAGCTAACTAGGTAGAATATTTTTCTTCCCTGATGAAACCAAGATCGATCAGTTTCTTGACTTCAGAAATGACATGTTGTTCAATTCTAATGGCATGTGTCTAGGAGCTTGCTTAATAGGGGTAGCATTAGGGTCTATTGCTAGCATGTGGACTGCTACATCAGGAGATAATATGGGCATTTCTTTATAACTCCATGCAAAGTAGTCTTTAAACTCAGTCAATAGCCTAACTAAGTCATAGGTTTCTTCTTCATTCAACGATGAACTGATGTATGTCGAGCATGAATTTTCTTCTATCCTAAGGTTGATTTCTTTAAGCTTATCGATTATTGAATGAATCTCCTCTTCAAATTCTAGCAGTGCCTCTTTGATTTGGAGATTATCTAGATCATCTGAGGTTTCTAAACACACATTCTCATAAGAGATGGGGGGGTGAAAAGAACCTATCAGACCAAATGGTTAGCAACAACTAGGCAATAATCTTTGTCATTGACTGGACCCACCATACCGAATCCTAGTCCTGCTCTTGATTGTGCTTCCCTGCCTATATTATATTCCAACCTATGCTTGGACCATGTGAGGAACTGAACCTTTATGTATAAGATTTCAAACACAATGTGAGTAAAAGTCAAAAGGTAATTTCATTAATTCTTTAAAAGTATCCTCCTCAAGTTTTACATCAACTTTAGGATTTGAGAATGACGATCCCAAAAAGTACTTATTTTGCTTCATGTCATTGGAAGACATAGGGATTTTCTTAACTACTAAACCTTCAACTTTCTGAGATGTACGTGAGGTAAGTGCTAAGGTTCCCAACTGTAATAGTTTCACATAAACTAGATTTGAATACTTTGCTTTGCTTGGAGGCCTGGTCTTCATCTCTGTCTAGATAAAAAGTCACCTCCAATGGAATCCGTTGAGAGGGGTTGGTTGGTATACTAATCACATTAGAATCATTCTCTGAGCTGGATTCCAATTCTATGTGAATAGTAAGGGTACTCTTATGAACTGGAACATGACCTTGTTGGCTGATGCCAAACTAGGGGGTCTCCCACCTCTGAAACTACCTCTATTTCTGTCTCTACCTCTGCATGGTGGAGGTTGAGTCATCCTACCCACATGTCAATATGACAGAATGAACTGTGGGTTGTATGTGATATGTGAATCTATTTCTTCTTCAATTCCCCTTTCTTGTTCACTTGGACTTTTATTTTTCTTATCATTTTCTTTTATCTTTTATTTTTCTTTATTTTCTCTTTTTTTGTTTTACATTTGAATTTTGTCCAAGTTCACGAGAAAGAGTGTTTTGAGGAAGATAATAGGTCACATCCTCATAAATCTCAATCTCTCTAACTGAAAATGGCTTTTCATCTCCATTGACACGGTATTCAATTCCATCTTTTCTGAACTTGATGCACTGATGGAGGATGGTATGATCCTATTCTGATGTATTTTTATCAATGATATAGAACTTGGCTTCAGTCTTCCAGTCACCGATCTCCAAAGATAACACTATAGAACCTAAAGCTCGCTCACCTTGATCATTGAATGCTCTCAACATCATCTGATCTCCTCGGAGTGTAGAGATGTCAATATTCAAATAGGCAAGGGTTTTTATACTCATAATGTTCATCAATGCTCCTAAATCCATGAGAACCCCGGCAAGTTTGAACATGTCCATGTCAATTGTGATGTAGAGGGGACGGTTGTGCTCTAACTCCCCCAGAAGAAGGTCTTCATCTGTGAAGGTGATCCCTTAGGCTTCTTTGGAAAAATGTGCTTCCCCACCTATAGTGGTCAGCTAAGCTAAGCATATTTTAGGATCAAGGAGGCCTTGATTAGTGATTCCCTCATCTCTTTGGATAGGACAAGGGCGTCATATATGCTTAGCTTAGATGGAAACTTTCTTAGATGGGAAAGGATGTTGTAGTCCACCTTCGGTTGGTCTTCCACAAGCATATCTAAGGGTGGAGCATCCTGTGGAAGGGCCTCTTGATCTTTAGTACCAATGACTTATTTTTCTCTATCTTGAGCTGCTACCCTAGAAGGTAGAACATTGCCACTACATAAGTTGACTTCGGTATTCTCTTGTGGCAGGGTAATGGAAGGTTCTACCTACACATCAGGCTCACCTACAGCTTCTCTTATTGGACTCTCAGAATTGAATGATTCCAAGTATATCTCAGGCACCTACAAGAAAAGCTTCTTGATCTTCTGGAGGATCATCTTAGAGGTTTTGGATAGAGACATATCCCAACCTTCTTTAGTTTTGGTAGGATCACATATATCCCCAAGGATTACCCTAATGGAACTGGAAGGTTATTCCACAAGGTATTCCTTTAGGATAACTACAACACCGATCTTGAAACTATGTTAAAGTCAGTCCTTGAACCTGAAGCAATCCTCCAAAATGTGGCCTAGCATACGGTGGTAAGGGCAAAAGTTTGGATCATGGCTTTTGCCTACTTCCTCCAGTCTCTTAGGCTCGGGTAGTTAAAAATTAGGTTTCTTTAAGAGATTCTTAAAGATTTTCCTGATTACCTCCCTCTTAAAAGAATAAGATTTGTTTAACTTATCTAAAAGAGTAGGTGGACCATAGATACCTAGCGACGGGTATGCATGCCACTATTTTTGGTGGTATAAGGCGGTGGTCGTGCTGGCCGTGGAGGCTATAGTGGAGGCCGGTAGGGCTACCTCGATGGTGGAAAAGGAGGTGGAGGTTGCTGAGGTCATGGTCTCTCAGATTAATCTCTAGATGGCTGCTTACCTTTGTGAACCACTGCCACTGCTCATGGTTTTTTCTAAAAGACCTTTTATGGCTTCTGCTTAGGCAACTGATCTTGAAAAGGCAACTATTTGGCCTCTCCTTGTAAACTAGCTGCCTTATTGATTAGCTTCTCAAATGTTTTGATAGTCAATCCCTTAAGAATGAAGGTGACTGGGCCATGGATAGTCTTCAAGAGAATCTCAATGACATATTGTTCAGACAGCTATGGTTTACACTTGATAGTCAGGTTATTCCATTGGAAGAATATAATCAACAAGGGATTCATCAGGGTGTTGTTGTGCTCCAAAACAAATAACTCTTCCTATGGACCAACACCACTTGATGTTCATTGCAACTTTGATCCAATTGAAGCTCTCCTTGCTGTGGGAACTCAAATGGATGCTTGAGTGTGCTCAGATTGGTCCTCAGTGGAAGTGTGCAGGATGAATTATAGTAGATTTTAGTATGGAGAAAGTTGGAAGTCCAAGTGAGCTCCTATTTTTCAATGGAGAAAAGCAAGAAATCTCAAATTTAAATCCCTTTTAGAATTCTTAGGAAGGCTCTCTGATCTCTCCTAACACACTCTAGGGCTTGATCAAATTGAGGAATGATAGTTTTGAATTGAATTAGGGGGAGTATATCTCCCCTATGGAAATCAGGCGGCCGACACCTCCTTTGCCATTTTGATCCAATTGCTCAAATTGGAGAGGTTGTTTGATCTATTTTTATTTGGAACATGGTCGTTTTGAGGCCTTGAGTGGATTGCCCACCTCCCATGTGCATCAAATTGGGTGGAGGAGGGATTTGGAATGAGCTAATTTGACCCATGGCGTCGGGTTTGGCCTTGGGTCCATTTGGGCTGACTAAACCCATTGGGTTGGGTGCACCACTCTTCATTAGGTCCCCTTGAGGTATTAGGAAGGTATCAAGCGGATATGAAGAGGGCATGACCAAATTACCCATAGATATTTCCAAAATTTGTTCTATGGACTAAGGGTAGAATGGTCATTTTGTTGAATTTTTAATTTGGATATGTTGGATATGTGAAAAAACTAGGTTTGGACAAGTTTCATGAGATTTAGGATTCATTTGATAAGTTTTAGCTCATGTTGACCCATTTAGGTCAAAATGGGTCAACTTGGCTCAAGTTGACCAATTGGAAAATTGGGTTAAACCAAGGGTTGGGTCAAGTTCATATGACCATTTGAAATGTTTTGGTGGCTTTGATTTGGTTCAATTTGGATTAGTTTTGAATTTGGCTCATATGACTTCATTTAGGTCAAATGGGTCAAGTTGACCTATTTGACCCATTTGACCTATTTGAGCTCATGGGTAGTTTATATTTGGTTAGTCATATGGAGTGGATTGGCATCTTTATTTCCAATCAATTTTGGTTAAGTTCACTCAACATGACCCCTTTAGGTCAAGTTGGGTCTAAGGTCAATTGGGCTAGGTTAGGTCTCAATTGAGGCTTTGGTCAAGTTCAACAAGTGATTTGGAATGAACTTGACCTATTGGTTTGAATCAATTTGGCTTAGATCAAGCTTTGACACATTTTGACCCTTTAGGTCAAGTTGGGTCAACTTTGGTCAAGTGGCTAATTAGGCTAGGTTAGGCTCAAATGTTGACTTGGTCAAGTTCAAACATGGTTCATGAAAGAACCTAGATCATTGGTTTCAATCAATTTGGCCTATGGTGAAATTTGGCTATATTAGATTTCATTTTGGGCTAAGCGTTGACTTGGTCAACCCTTAAGTTTGACTTGGTTTGACCCAGTTTGATTGATTGATCATCCCATGATGATTGTTGATCATGATGAGAGGTATATGTGAGTTTGATTCAATCCAATTAGGTTAGGACTAGAATTTGGCTTATAGGGGTACTTTAGGTCACTTTGGGTCAAGTGAACCTAAGTGGGTCAAATGGCTTGGTAAAAGCTTGATTTGAGCTTGATGGAGCTTATATATGGACTTATGATTGAAATATAAATCCATTTACATGTAGTTTGAAGTCAAAATGGTTTTGATTCATTTGACAATTTCATATTTAAAGGGTAAACATGAAAGGATTTAGGGTTTGATTTTTGAATTGGATTTTGATTTGGTGATTGAAGTTTGTATTTATATATGGATTCATGATTGAAGGGTTGATTGAATCATGAAGGAAAATCAAGAGTTTGGCTTGATTTGAAGTTGATTTGGCTAAGTTCAAGATTTTGACTTAAATGTCTTAGGTTGGATTTTGAGTGGATTTGGGTTTGACTTTTGGAATAGGTTTTGATTGTTTGAATTTATATTTCATTTATATATGTGAATATAAATGATAATATAAATTGATCATGAGAAAATTTCAAGGATTTGAACTGGTTTAATCATGATTTGGGCTAAGTCCATTAAGAGGGATTTAAAGGACTTAGAAAAATTTTGGAGTTTGGAGTTTGAATTTTTGAATTTGGTTTGATTGATTTATATATTTATTTCATTTATATATGTGAATATAAATGAGAATATAAATGAATTATGAGAAAATCCAATGAATTTGATTTGGTTTGATCATGATTTAGGCTAAGCCAATGAAGGGAAACTTAAAGGACTTAGAAAATTTTGGCAAATTGATTTGGAATTTTGAGTTTAGTTTGATTGGTTTGAATTTATATTTCATTTATATATGAGAATAATAATGAGAATATAAATGAATTATGAGAAAATCTCAAAGATTTTATTTGGTTTTGATCATGATTTTGACTAAGTCCTTAAGAGGAAGATTAAGGAACTTAGGAAAATTTGGACAAAGGAATTTTGATGGATTTTGATCATGGGTTTCAATCATAGATTTCAATCATGGATTTCAATGATATGGAGTTGATTTGAGTTTAAAGAAAATCAATTGAGATTGATTTGAAGTTTGACTTGAAGGAACAAAAGTGAGGAATGGTTCAAACTAAGGGTAGGCAAGTTTTCCTAACACCCCTAAGGCATGACCTATTCATATGGCTAACTCTTCTAAGTCTTCTAGGGCTAGGTTGAGTGTCCACCTAATCAATAGATGTGTCTTAAGACTAAGAAACTCTTAGGGACTAAGAATAATCCTTTTTCTAAGATGGAGAGGTTGAGAGCTCATTCTAACAATGAGGTTAACATAGCCAAAATCTAAGTTAAATCTAAATTGATTGAAACCAAAGCCTACAATCATTTCCAATTGACCAATTCAACATGAACCAATGCCTAACCCAATCCAATTTGATCAAATTGGTCAAATTGGTCAACTTATCCCATTTGATCTATATGAATCCAAATGAGCCAAGATAAACCTAATCCAAATTGATTAAAACCACTTGAACCAAAACTCTTCAAATCATCATTGAACCTAACCCAAGCCTTGGTTTGACCTAATTTGACTAATTGGCCAACCCAATCCAACTTGAACCCATTTGACCATAGCCAAAACCCATAAAACCAACCCATGGGACTTTGATGGCTAACCAAACCTGACCTAAACTGTCTCTAGGTCAGCCCAAAGTCAGCCCAAAAGCTAAGTGGGCCCCATCCAAGCCATAATTCCTTGGTTAAGCCCTCCTCACATAGGATTCCACCCATAAATGGCAAGCCCACTCTCCCATCACCTTGATAGCCATCCAACTTCCAAATGAGGGTGCACCTAACCCACCTAGGCCACCTGACCCATGCTAGGTTGGCCATGGACCAAAGGAAGGTGAGGCAACTCATCGCCCATGCAACCCATGCACTCAAGGGATCAAGGAAACCAAATCAGCCAAGATCAATCCTTGAGCCACCTCCCATGACTTCCTCCAACCCAGTGAGCCATGTGGACTCAATTAAATAACCTCTGATGCTTTGATGGTAGTTGGTCGGCCAAAAAATGGGAGGCCATCCCGTTCATCCAACTCAATAAATTAAGGGGGTATACTTCCCCAAATTGAATGGGAATTGAACCAATTCACTTCGTGCAAGCTTCCTAACACCAAGCTAAGATCCTTGTGAGTTCTAGAGTGATTCCAAGCTTTCCACATTCGACATTCTTTCTTCCTGTGCTAAATTGAAATAGGGGAGGCTACCTTCGATCCAAACTCTTTTAATCTGCCACTATGGTATTTATTTTTGGATTCGTTCATGTGTGTATGTGTGAGGGGACACCATGCCAATCTGAGGATGTACTTATTAAGGTGATCGGGTATGACATTAAGGAATAGTGTACTATCTTGAGAGATATAAGTCACTATCCTATGATGGACCTAATCACCTAATAAGGACACATAAGGCATGATGGGTCTTCGAATATACCAGAGAATTTTCCCCTACTTTATATGGAAAAGTAAAGCAGGGTTTATTTAAACCAGGTTTGTTAAGTTCCCTATGGAGGCAAGCCTCCATAGTTAATTACATCTTAAGGAAAGTGAATTCCTTAAGAATACTCTCGATTAAAGTAGATAATTATTATCTCCAAAGAGTTCAAAGATAAGACTATCAAAAGATTAGCTGTATTTTGGAAAATCAAGTGGAATGGATCAAAAGGAGAGAGTTATTAGCGATGTGAAAGGTGATAAGTAGAGAATGCTCATGATACTAGGAAGCCTAATGAGCACTACAATCTATCATATGGTTGGGATTTATATATTTAAAATAGAGGAGATTTGTCTATTTGAGTTGAAATTTTATTAGAAATCTAGGGCTTACAATTCCATGATACAAGATTATGGAAATTCCTAAGAGGTGAGGATTTATGCTTGTAGCCCGTAAAGGGAAACACCAATCTCAGATTCTAAATCTAGGGAGCTTTGGCAAGGGTCAAAGCACTACTTAAATTTAAGGCTAAAATGGGTATATTATTTACCTCTATAATAAAGAGTAAATCACACAACTACTGGACTTATTACCGACTGGAGTGGCAGCTAGCTAACTTCTCCTATGATTTAAAACCATGTAGGCAAGTCTTATGCTTTTTGCAAGATAGCTAGGTTATTATTATTTATAAATGAGACTAAGTCCTTAAACCTACTCCCTAAGAGACTAGAGCATGAGGGGTATGAATAATGATTTAAATCTAATGTAGATTTTTATCAAGTTTTATTTGATTCTAGACAATTTATTTTCACACATGCTATGGGATTTTGTATGCCTAAATGCATGAGAAATTAATTATGGCTAAATCAAGAGAGAAAGAAATGTTCTTCCATCATAGACTATAAAGGTTAAGCCCAATCTATCTGGCAAAGATGGAAGCCCTCTCTAATCACGAGTGAAACAAAATGATATATGTGTTGTTAAACATACAACATCCAGCTAAGGGGCTGCTAAATATTTTATTATCTTGATTTAAAACCTAAGCTTTATATGAGGTTATAAGTTATTTTTAAAGTTTAGTTATGAGTTGGTTAGTTGGATTAAAAATTTATTTTTATCCTAAGAGTCTAATTGCATCCAGGCCACACAATAATCACCAAACATAAACAAACCATGAAAAGGCATGCCTTTTCTAATGCACAAGCTAAACAAATATTAAAATAATTTTATAAAGCTATTACAAAAGAATAAAAGGCCGAAGTAATTGGGTACCGCCACACAACCCAAAAAAAAATATGGGTAGCCGAGCTCTACCCTTATATAACCCGGATTACGAAAGAATAATTACAAATGATGAATGTTATAGGGGTCTTCATTCTTCACTCTTCATTTTTTTTCATTTCTTCATTTCTTCATTTTCATTCGCTTCGTTTCTTTCTTCCTTTTGGCTTGATTTGAATATGATATGTAAGACTTAGTCTTATAACCAATGCTCATCTTAATCCCTCATAACACTCATCCTAGTCCTAATGTAAAATTACATTAAAAAGAAGGAAAGTAAATTTAGCTACACCTGCAAAATAAATGTTAACTAAACAAACCATACAACCCAAGTAGTTATATGAATAATTTGAACTTAGCATTCCATGTATGGATAACCAAGCCCATCTGTCTTAACTTGGGTTATTCTTATGGGCTAAGCAACCTACACAACAAAAAAATATTTATATTTTTACTTAGGGCCCCTTAAGCACAATCCCATGCAAAAAGCATGATTAGGCTAATATCATCTAACATCCAAACTATGCACATACACCCTAACATCCAGTCTACAATAATACATCACAAAATAAGCATACATCAAACCATGCATCGCCTTAACATAAAGCTATAAATGGTGACTTAGTCTAATGTGTGTGAATTAAAGCTTATGTAGTATGTCCTAACTAGGCTTTAGAGTTGTAATTTGCTAAAGTGTGAGGGATTTAATTTAAAAAGGGTGGTTTTACTTTAAGTTGTTTATTTAATTTATATGTTTTAATTAATGTTTTCTTTCATTTCATTTGGCTTACACTTAACAACTAAGTGTTATAAAGAAAAGAAAGAGAGGAGATCTCTCTATCATTCCTACCTTAAATCACTTCTAAAGTAAATTAATTAATTAATATCCTTTAGTGAATGGCTTATTACATGTTTTAATTAGTCCTAAGTTTAGGTTCACTTTAAATGACCCTACTTAATAAGAAAGACATCTTAAGATTAATTAGAATGAATTACTATCACATAACACATGTTCATTTATTTCTTTTCATCATGTATATCATGCATATGAATAATCCTAAACATACATATACATGCAATGTAAATCTTAGCACACTTCAATGATGAATGTAAAGAACTATGTTTGGAATTTAAATGTTTCATTTAATTGAATTATGAATGCATGCTTTTTTGATAGAAAAGCGGGACTTTTCATCCATTAGTCAAACACACATTCCCATGTATAGAAGTCTTAAGTGAGTACATCACCATTGTTTTTTACACCAGGGGCGCAAGGTACAAGACCTACTTAGGGCTACTGAAAGCCTCATAGCCTTGGGATATCTAGACTAATATGCCACTTTCTTAGATACATGTAGATGTATGAACAACTATGAGGATAGGAAAGTCCATGCAAAAGTTATGTTTTATTTACTTAATTTATGATTCTTATTCATTGACCACATCACACATACACATGTATAAGAGTTTTAAGTGAGTACGATGCCATTATGTTCTACACCAAGGGAGTAATGTACAAGACCTACTTAGGGCTAGTTTAAGCCTCGCAGCCCCGAGATGTCCAGACTAATCTCAAATATATATGAATGTACAAAAAGAACCACAAGAATAAGAAGTCATGCAAGAAATTATGTTTAATTTGGTTATGTGATTTATGATTCTTATTTATTGGCCACATCACACATACACATGTATAAGAGTTTTAAGTGAGTACGACGCCATTATTTTCTATACCAAGGGCATAAGGTACAAGACCTACTTAGGGCTACTTAAAACCTCGCAGCCCCAGGATGTCCAGACTAATATACCACATTTCTCAAGTACATATGAATGACAAAAAGAACAACAAGAATAAAAAATCATGCAATAAATTATGTTTAATTTGGTTATGTGATTTATGTATGTAATGTGAAATCCTTTTTAAGTCTTGACATGGAGATGCATATGAATATATTTAGGAAAATATTGTGTTCTTTTCAAATGAACTATACATTTGCAAATCCTATGTAAACCCATGTAAGATAAGGAAAGAGGACTTCATGTTACATATCTTATATTATCAACACATGCAAGCTTATAGGTATTGACATCACTTCATTTATAATAATTGATTTATAAGCTTTTAAAAATAACATTTGATTTAGTAGTGATAATAATCACACCTATTTAATTTAAAACAACATGCAATTTGACATAAAAGAAACCATTTCATTTAATTGATTTTAATATAAATGAATGCATGATTACATATGGCAAGCAACATTTAACATGAATGGAAAGAAATAAAATAACACAAGCATATTATTTGATTCAAATCCATTTAAGTCCTAAGGACAATCATACTAAATAAAGCCACTTAGAATAAATCAAAGTTTCTTTAATGTCACTTCATTTTGAATTTGATTTGAGTTAAGGGAAGTAAAAGAAGTGCTGGTCTTAATCCCCATTCCCCCACGTATAAGTTAATTTGGTTTAATGAAAAAGTAACTAAGTCAATTTTATGATTTAATTAGGTCGAAGTATAAATTAAATGGATTAATTAACCCTTACCTACATCACCTTAAGTTAATTAAGTAATTAATAATGAGCCAACATGATATGAAACCACATGGAAAGTAAATTTACAATGTTCCTAAGAAATAAAAGGGGCCTAATGTGATTGGCTCATGATTAATAGTTAATTAAGCATAAGGGATCTTACTTAACTACTTTTATGATTTTCTCACACATGTGAGCTAACCATAATATCATTATCATCCCCTTTGGGTTTTGAACACCCAAAGAGCTACCCAAGATTAGATTAGAAAAATTAGGTTCAATTGGATTAATTAAGTTCATTAATTAGTTAATTAAATTTGAATTAACCTCCACTAGCTCAAGTGAGATGAGCTTAGAGAAAGAGACAAAGAAGAGAGTCTAAGTCTCAATCCCTAAATCCTTTCAATTAATTGATTAAGGTACAAGTATGATTTTGGTTTTGATTAATTTTGTTAATTAATTAATTAAGTGGTGTTATTTAATAAATTATTTAAGGGATTAGAGAAGGTTTAAGGAAAAAAATTGGAAGAGTGAGTCCCAATCCATTTCCCTATATTTCATCATCATTAATAGAGGTTAACAAGCTTGATTTATTGATTAATTTACTATTCATTTGCTTAATTATCATTAATTATATTTAGAAGGTGATTAAGGCTTAATTCATTGATTTTCCTAATTAAGAAACCAATAAAATCCCAGAAAATAGGGGAGGTAGATGTCATCCCCCTAAATATACACAGAAAGTTTGAGAATAATTGGATGGTTGATTATGGAGTAATTTGGTGAATTATTATTTTAATTAAACCTTAATTAAGCTAAATTCACTAGTTAAAATCAATTAATAATAATTTTCCTAGATTCTACTATGAAATATCTTTAAAATGAAATAAAGTTTTTATTTTTTAGATTTTTCTACAATTCATTATGAATTTAAAAAAATTTTGGATTAAAAATAAATTAATTAACCCTATTTAGAGCCTTAATCCCGTCAAATCTTGTGGCGGCTGACATGATGCGCTTTCTATGTGGCACGATGGAATTCGCTATTTAAGTTGTCACATTCAGTTTTTGATGACACACACGCATATCTCGGACCTTCATCTAAGATCAGATGGACACGATCTAACCTGCGGTTCCATGGGACTAAATAGAGGGGGCTAAGTGTGATTTGATCAGGACCGTTCATCTCAATCACACAGAATGGATGGTTCATGATCTATCTCCTCCCAAGAAATGAAGGATTTCTATCGTTCATCAATGGCCACTCGACCCAAGCTCAGATGGAGAAGAAAATGATCCCACACCTTTGGTGAAGCAAGAGAATCAAATCCAACGGTTGAAAACACATGCCATGAAAATTTATTTCATAAAAGACCAAACCAATTTCATTCAAGGATTGAATTTAATGACATACCTGATCGGAGCATGTGATCGGTGGTTCCAATGATTTAAGAAGCTTTATTTCGTTGAAATAAAGCCCTGTTGAGCCACACGAGCTTTGATTTGGTGTGGTTTGCTCGGGAGACCAAGGTGCTAGACAAAGTTGATCGAAAGATTGAACTCCACCCTTCAGCCATTAGGAAGCTTGGGAAATGATTCATTCTTGCTCGACTTGCTCCAAGGAAGGTGTATGCAAAGTTAATTTCACTTTGGTTTTGAAATGGAGAAATGGGATTCACTGGTTTGGTCCCCTATTTTGATTTCACGTAAAACTAAAAATGCAAATGTTAGGAAACTTGGGGAAGCTTGGAAATGGCTTTGGGATTCCTCTCTCTGTCTGTTAGGGTTCAATCGAAGGTGAGACTCTTAGTTTGAGTGAGAATGAGGGGTATACCCCTTCATTCCTTGGATCAGATGGCCATGGTTGATTTGGATTCTTTGATCAAGGGGTTACCATGGGAGCTCAATTTTGGTAGGGAATCATTTGTGTTAGCTTCCCTTGAGTGGAGGATGGTGTGAAAGTGGCTGCCAAGGGAGGTGGTGCTTATCCTTGGCAGTTTGGCAAACTGCAATGAGGATGGGGACATGATTTCATTTCTCCATGGTTCATGGCTAACCCAACCACTGTTGGGATAGGTTAGCCATGGTCTAAGGTGCTTAGGTGCACCTATGATTGGGTGCCAAGTGGCTATGAGGAGAAAATGACATAATGTGCATGTGTCTTATCACATAGGATGCCCTAAACCTAAGGGCAAAATGGTCATTTGGCTATAGGATTGATTTGGGCAGATTTGAAATGGGTTAAAAGTGGGTTAGTCTAAATTTTTAGTGGTTTGGAGTTTATTTGATTTGATTTGGCTTGATTTGACCCATTTAGGTCAAAAATGGGTTAGGTTGGGTCAAGTTGACCAATTGGTTAAATTAGATCAAACCAAGGGTTGGTCAAGTTTATATGACCAATTAGAGTGTATTGGTGTTATTGGCTTGGTTTAATTTACTTTGGATTTGATTATGGTTCATTTAGATCCACATAGGTCAAATGGGTCAAGTTGATTAATTTGACCATATTGGGTTGGGTTAGGTGTTGAGTCAAGTTTAATTGGTTAATTGAAAATGATTAGGCTTTGGTTTGGTTTAAGTTAGATTCAAGTTGGATTTTGGGTAATTTGACCCTTTAGGTCAAATTGGGCTAAGTTGGGTCAAGTTGACCAATTGGCCAACTTGAGCTTGGGCATAGCTTTGGTCAAGTTCAACAAGTGATTTGGAATTAACTTGAACAATGGGTTGCAATCAATTTGGGTTAGATTGTGATTTGAACTATATTGGCTCTTTAGGTCAATTTGGGCCAACTTGGATCAAATGGCCAATTAGGCTTGGCTTGGCTCAATTGATGGCTTGGTCATGTTCAATCATTGATTATGAATGAGTTTGAGTCAATGGTTTCAATCAATTTGACCTATGGTGAATTTTGGCTGATTTCAGTTTCATTTGGGCTAAGTGTTGACTTGGTCAATTAGCTAGGTTGACTTGATTTTACCCAATTTAAGATAATTGATTAACCTAGGATGATTGTTGATCATGTTATAAGGTTTAGACGGGTTTAGTTCAATCTAATTTGGGTTGGATTAGAAGTTGGCTCAAAAAGGTCGTTTAGGCCACTTTAGGTCAAGTGGCTTGATCATGGCTTGATTTAGGTTTAGTTGAACTCACACATGAGCCAAGGCTTGAAATATAAATCCAATTACAAGTGGTTTGAAGCCAAATGAGTTTTGGTTCATATGACAATTTCAAGTCAAAAAGTGCTAACTTGGGCTTGATTTGAGTTAGGATGGGTTTGGTTTGATAATTATAGTTTGTGTTTATATTTGGGTCAATGGTTGAAGAAATTATTGACTCATGAAGAAATCCATGGGTTTTGATTTGATTTGGATAGGATTCGACCAAGTTCAAGGATTTGGCTTAAAAGGGTATAAGTTGGATTTTTGTTTGATTTTGGGTTTAGTTTTGGCTATTTGAATTTATACTTCATTTATATTTGTGAATATAAATGGGTTATGAGAAAATCATTTGAGTTTGGAGTAATTTGGATTTCATTAAGGCAAAGTCCATAAGATGAAATCAAAGGGCTTAGGAAAGATTTTGGGATTTTAATTTGGATTTGAATTTGGATTTAGAATTTGATTTAGAATTGATTCATGATTTGGATTTTGGAATTTGGATTTGAATTTGCATTTGAATTTGAGGTTTGGTTTGAAAGAAGGGAGCAAGGATTGGGTTCAGGTTATAAGGTGGGCAAGTCCTCCTAAATCCCTAAGGCACAGCCTATTCCTATGGCTAACTCTTCTAAGTCTCAAGGGTTTGGTGAGTGTTCACCTAATCACCAAAAGTGTCTTAAGACTAAGAAACTCTTAATATCTATAAGAGTCCTAAATGTATAATAAGGGAGTTGAGAGATCACTCCAAAAGTGAGGTCACAAACACTAATAGAAATGATCTATCCCTAAACTTGATTGTAGACAGAATCAAGATGTTAGTGTAATGCAACTCCACTCATGCCAAGGGCATAAGAGAGGGAGAAGGGATCCACTAAGGGATCAAGCATGTAAAACTTCCACTAGGAAAGCATATTCAAATTATCCATTGGGGATGGAGGATAAGAGTTCGAGTTGGTTCGATGTGACATGAATAGGAAAAGATCCATTGGGGATGAGTGCATGAACCTTCCACTAGGGAAGCAGGTTCAGGTTATCCACTAGGATAGAGGTTTAATTTAATTTGTGTCTCGCTTGAGAGAAATGTGATTTGATTTGTTGATTTATGATTTGGTACTCCATTGGGGGAGAGGATGACAAATTTGATGAGATGCACCCTATCGGTGTGCGATGGATCTACTAAGAAGGGGCTAATATCAGCTTGGACCTATCTTAGATTTACAAATCCAAAGGGATAGTCTGCCAGCCATCAGGTAGGATTATCCAACCTAAGGGGTGCCTTTCGATGTCCAATGGTCAAGTCAAGAAGAAAGTGTGGGGACTCACATCCTCCTACACAAGGAACCATTGGGGTGACTGTTTGATAGCACAATAAATTAAATCTGACCTAAAGCGACTATTCTAGAGAATGCTGCTGTGGACTCACATCAACTCAAGGGTAGTCAGAATTAATTCAATTTTAGATGGACCATATTGGTGTGTGATGGATCCACTCAGAAGGAGCTAACATTAGCCTAGGCTTGTCTTAGGTTTACAAATCCAAAAGGATAGTCTTCTGGCTGTGGGGTAGTGCTAACCAACCAAATGGGTGCCTTTCGGTGTGCAATGCTCAAGTCAAGAAGAAAGTGTGAGGACTCAAAACTTCCAACACAAGGACCACTGGGGTGATTGGTTGATGGCACAATAAATCAAACCTGAGCTAAGGCTACCCATCAGTTTGTGATGATCACGCTGAAAAGAATGTGTAATAGATTTATATCTTTTAAAGTAAAGATGATCACTGGGGTGACTCATTGGTGGCACAACAAGTTGAACCCGACCAAAGGATGACTTCTGAGAGAGTGCTGACCCGGGGACTTATCTCAACTCAAAGTAACTAGTAATTCCTATAGGGAGTTTTATTGACACTACCCTAAAGATAGGATGTCTACTTGGGAAAAGGGGCACTGGGGCCTTGAATTCATAATCCACAAGAAAAGATATATTGTGTTTGTTTTATGTTATCTTGGAACCTGTTGGTTTGGGAAGGACCGCACTGAGAAGGAGCTCATATCATCCTAATCCTATCTCAGGCTTACTAGACCAAGGGAGAATCTGCTCATCCGTTAAACAAATTCTCCAACCACAGGGGTGGCTACTATGAAAGGGGGACAGCCCAATCCAAAAGTAACCCAAGTAGTGTCTAAGTGGGGTCGCTAAGAACATGATCCAAATAGAGTGCCCATAGGGGAGGTGATGATGGCGGTTGTTGACCTCATTTTAGAATGTGCTCTCAAAACCTCCATCTTAGGCATAGGTATTCTCTTATACTTTAAGGGTTCCTTAGTCTTAAGACATATCTAGTGATTAGGTGGACACTCCAACCTAGCCTTAGAACACTTAGAAGAGTTAGCCATATGAGTAGGTCATGCCTTAGGGGTGTTAGGAAAATCTCCTACCCTTTAGCTTAAACCATTCCTCACTTTCCTTCTTTCAAGTTAAACTCTAAATCAATTCTATTTAATTTTCTCAAACTCAAATCATTCCACGATTCAATTCCATGATTGAATTCTATGATTAAAACCCATGACCAAAATCCATCAAAAAATTCCTAAGTTAAAATTTCCTAAGTCCTTAACCCTTTCTTAAGGACTTAGCCAAAATTCTGATTCAAACCCATTCAAATCTTTGAGATTTTTTAAAGATCCATTTATATTCACATTTATAAATAAAATATAAATTCAAATCAATTTGATCAAATTCAAAATTAAAAATCAATTCATGAAAATTCTCTTAAAGTCCCTTTAATTTTCCATTAAAGGACTTAGCCAAAATCAACTCTAAACCTTGATCAAACCTATTCAAACTCATGGGATTTTCTCAAAACTTATTTATATTCTCATATGTAAATGAAATATAAATGTAAATTATGCTAATCAAACCCTCAAATTAAATTTCAAATTTAAAGTGCTTGAAATTCCCTTAAATCCCTTAATTTTTCATAAATGGATTTAACCTAAACTTTGATCAAACCTATTCAAATTCATGGGATTTTCTCAAAACTTATTTTTATTATCATTTTTATTCTCATATATAAATGAAATATAAATATAAATCAATCAAATCCAATCCAAAAATTAAATTTCAAATTAAAATTTTCCATAAATCCCTTAAATTCTCTTTAATGGATTTATCCCAAATCATGATTAAACTCTTTCAAATTCTTGAAATTTTTTAATGATCAATTTATATTCTCATTTATATTCACATATATAAATGAAATATAAATTCAAATAATCAAAACAATTCCAAAAATCAAACTCAAATCAACTCAAAATAAAATCTAAGCCTTTCAAGCCAAAATCTTGAACTTAGCCAAATCACTTTCAAATCAAGCCAAACTCTTGATTTTCTCTCATGGTTCAATCAATCCTACAATCATGAGCTCATACATAAATCCAAACTTAAATTAAACAATCAAAACACAAATCAGAAATCAAACCCAAAACCCCTTCATATTCATGCTTTGAATATGAACTTTTCAAATAGATCAATCAACTCCAAATCAAGTTTTGACCAAGATATTTGACCCACTTATGCTCACTTGACCCAAAGTGACCTAAAGTACCCGTTTGAGCCAACTTTTGATCCTAACCAAATTGGATTGAACCAAACTCATATATCCCTCTCATCATGATCAACAATCATCATGGGATGATCAATCAATCAAATTGGGTCAAATCAAGTCAAACCTAAGGGTTGACCAAGTTAACACTTAACCTAAATTGAAACCTAACATAGTAAAAATCTACCATAGGCCAAATTGATTGAAACCATTGATCCAAATTCACTCATGACCTATGTTTGAACTTGACCAAGCAAACATTTGAGCCTAACCTTGCCCAATTGGCCACTTGACCCAATTCGACCCATTTTGACCTAAAGGGCCAAAATGTGTCAAAACTTGATAAATGTCAAATTGATTAAAACCAATGGGTCAAGTCCATTCCAAATCACTTGTAGAACCTAACCAAAGCCTCAATTGGCCAACTAGACCTAACCTAGCCCAATTGACCTTAGACCCAACATGACCTAAAGGGGTCATGTTGAGCCAAAATTGAACTTAACCCAAATTGATTGGAAATAAAGATATCAATCCACTACATATGACCAACCTAACCTACATCTACCCTTGGCCTACCTCAAATAAGTCAAATAGGTCAAATAGGTCAGCTTGATGCATTTGACCTAAATGATGTCATATGAGCCAAAACCAAATCTAATCCAAATTCAACCAAACCAAAGGCACAAAAACTTTTTAAATGATCATATGAACTTGACCCAACCCTTAGTTTGACCAAATTTGACCAATTGGTCAACTTGATCCAAGTTGACCCATTTTGACCAAATGGGTCAACAAGAGCCAACCCCTATCAAATGGATTCCAAATCCAATGAAACTTGGCCAAACCTATTTTCTCAACATACCAAACACACCCAAAGTAAAAAAAAATAGCAAAATAATTATTTTACCCCTAGGCCATAGAACAAAATTTGGCTTAGCCCATCGATATTTTGGTCATGCACTCTTCACAATCACTGCTTTTCTAAAAGCTCAAGGGGACTTAGTGATGAGTGGTGCACCCAACTCAATGGGTTTGGGTCAACCCATTTGACCCATGGACCAAACTTGACCCCTGAGCCTAAAATTAGAATTTTAAACTCTGTCTCAAGCTCAATTCAAGCACATAGGAAGTTGGCATTCCACTCCCCTGGCCAAACCGACCATGTGCACACTCAAAACAACCAAAATGCTCACTCCATAGGCTCATTTGGTTCAAAATGGCATGGACATTGCCGGCTGTCTGATCCTTCAAGGGGGAGATATACTCCCCTAATTCACTTTTGTTTTCATTCACTCACACTCGATTGAGCACTAGGGAGTCAGAGGAGCCATTTTCATGTGATCCCAAGCTTCCTAGAGGGGAATTCAATTTCCATCTTCTCAATTTTCTCCACTTGAAATGAGGGGAGGTCCATTGAAGAGCCAATTTCTTCCTTACTCCAAATTAATCTAATTGCTCTTGCACACTCCATCAGGGGGTCAAGTCGAGTTTTTCTAAGTTCCCTATGAAGTTCTAAAGGCAAGGGGAGACTTAACTTGATCAAAGCCACAAAGGGATTGAGGAGGAGTTGATTCATAGAGCTCTACACTCAACCTCAAGTGCTCAAAACTTCAGCAAGACTTTGTCTCATTCAAACGAAGCTCTTCCAAGGGAATCAAGCACTGGTGAGATTAGTGATTTTTTTAGCTTAATTATTATAGGTGTTGGTCCTTTGTGAAGTGAACTTTAATTTTATAGGATCTTAGCCATTGGATGTATTGGTAATTGCATGATGAAGGTGTGGGCCAAATTCTAGCTTAATCCGAGCTCAATCGATCAATCGCTAAGATGATCTCATTCCTCTTGAGCTTTAGCAGGGATGAATCTCTGGCCATCCATCCACGCTATTTGGATGTACGAATGAGATTATTTCCACATTTTATAAATCCTTGTCTATTTTAAACTTTGGGGAGATCTCTAGCCGTTCGATCTTTAATCAGACGACGGAGATCAAAAGCGTCTGTGCCGCCAGCTGCCTTTTCGATGTGAAATTTTAGTGGGTGGCTCATGACATGATGTGTGTAAGGTGCACTAACCGCTGCCTCCATGCCTCGTACCGTGGGCTGAGATTAATCAAGGATTAGTTATTTACCTAATTAATTCATAATTAATCCATAGATCTTCTAAAATTCATAACTCTTCATAGAAAAATCAAAAAAATAAAAGGAAAAATGCTATGGAAAGATAATTTCATCTAGAATATTTTAAAAATATTTTCAATGGATCTTGAGTTCCCCTTTCCTCTGAATTTAGGTTTCTTTAAAAATCTTAATTAGCTAATTATCCTATAATTAGGTCATCAATTAATCTCAAATTTCCAGGGTTCATTTTAAGGGATGACCTCTACCTCCCCTAATTTTCTTGAGATTTATTGAGATCTTCATTGGGGAAATTTTTATTTCATTCCCTAATTACCCCTTTCATGTAATTAAAGGTAATTAAGGTATGATTAGTTGAGTTACCCTATGATTAAGTTTGATTAAGGTCAGATCCAATGAGTAGGGGTTTTATGGAATAATTTTGGGGCATTCCCCCTAAGTTATTCCTAAATCACCTTTTCTCTCCTTAATCCTCTTAATTAAGGGTTAACTCATTAATCAACCCCCTTAAACAACTTTCAAAAATTCTAAAAATTTCCATAACTTAATTAATATACCTTGGGTAGATGCTTAGGTGTTTAATAGCCTAAGTCTAATTAAGGAAATTAAAACCCCTTTCATAAGTATTAAAGGCTATTTCAAAAGTACTTAAGCTAAACCCCTTAGCTTAATTAACTTTTAATTGTGAGCCCAATTGTATTACGCCTTTTCATTATTAGGAGCATTGCAAATTTAAATACCTTGTGGGCTTTATGTCATCTCATTGGCTTATAATTATTTAATTAATTTTTCTAAGGTGGTGTAGGTAAGGGTTAATTAAGCCATTATCTAAAAATAAAACAAAAATATAAAACACATGTGGGAATTGGTTAGGAACAACAAACTCATCTCACCTTTTCAAAATTAAATCAAACTTCAAACTAAATAAAAATCATTTTGAAACTCACTTTAATTTATTCTAAATTTTTTTATTTTTTAAGAATGTCTTTAGGATTTAAGTAAAGTGAGTTTTTTTACATGCTTTCATTGCTTTAGATCTTTCCCAACATGTTAAGTTGTATGTCATGTGATTCATGCATCCATAATTTCATGTTTCAAAATTTTAAAATGAAATTGTTTACTTTATGTCAAATGTGCATGTTGGCTAAAGTAAAAAAATATGAGTGGCTATTATTACTACTAAATCAAAAATATTTTCAAAACTTATAAAGAAAATATCAAATCTGAAAGTGTGCTATTCATATCTTAATTATATGCTTGCATGTGAAGGATTATTAAAGCATGCTTAGCATAGGCTCTCTCTCTTCCTCATGTTAGCATATTTTTGAATAGGAGTTAGTAAGATGTAGGGTTCATTTGAAAAGAACCACACACTTACTTAATCTCAAACCCTATTCATCCCTATGCTCTCACTTAAGAAGGGTTGCCTATATTTGCATGCATAAATTGCATAAACAAAAATGAAACTATTAAACAACTTTTGCATCTTCCTTTACATTTCATTTCTTTTACATATATGTTTGTACTTAAGGAAAGTGGTATATTAGTCAAGATAACCCTGAGGTTGCGAGATTTTAAGTAGCTCTAAGTAGGTCTTGTACCTTACACCTCTGGTTAACAATGGCATTGTACTCACTTATGCCTTTCTTACTTTCATGCATGTATGTGAAATTTTGGATAAGGAAAACCTTTTCTACTTTAGAAAAATCATACATATTAAACTTCTAAATTTTCTTAAATGGATTACTTAGCATACATCATAAAGTGTGTTAACTACTCTCATTTGCATGTGAAGATATGCTTATGATCCATCCATATTCATGTTATATATGTTGGGAAAGAAATGAACTAATGTGTGTTATGTGAATTTTGATTTATTTTATTTCATCTTAAAATGCCTTTCTTTTTGAATAGGTTTATTTAGAGTCTGTCTAAACTTAGGATTAATTAAAATATGTAATTAAAATATTCACCTAAATAAAATGAAAATGTGAAGTTACCTTAAAATTACTTAAGGATTAGCGAAGGAAAGAGAAGTTCTCTTCTCTTTCCCTCTCTTCATAACTTAGTAATTAATTATAGGTTTCACTCAAACTAAATTAAAACATGAAATAAAACTAACCTAAAATACTTAAACAACTTAAATGAAACCCTCCTCTAAGTTGAACATGTTCTTCACACTTAGAAAATTTGAACCTAAAGTCCTAAGCTAAGCATACCACACAAACCTATAATGCACACACATTAGCCTAAGTCACCACTTCTAGCTTTAGGTTAGGTCGGTGCATAGTTTGATGTTATATTTTGCTTTTTGATGAATGTTTTAGACTGGATTTTAGGGTGTATACTCATAGAATGAATGGTAGGGCGCGCTTAATCTAACTATTCCTTTCTACAGGAGATTATGCTTAAGGGGTGTTATCATAAATAAAAATATAAATACTTCTTGCTTGCAGGTGCTTATATCCCTAAGCATAATCCATAGGCCAAGTGGACTTAATCACCTATGTGTGGGGTGATAAGTCCAATATACATGCTTGGGATTTGTGTGATGTGATTTAACTAACCTTTGTTTTGCAGGTGTTAGTTAGATTTCAACTTTTCCTTTTTTATGTAAAAGTTTGTATATTTAGGATTTTAGAATGATTTGTTATAAGGGATTTGGATGAGCATTGGTCATAAGATTACATCTTATGCACCATGTGAATCCTTGGAACATCTACCATCTAACCATGCAAAGGAGGAACCAAAGAAGAAGAAGAAAGAAGAAGAAAGAAGAAGAAAGAAGAAGAAAGAAGAAAGAAAAAAGAAGAAAGAAGAAAGAAGAATAAAGCTTAAAGACCCCCATAATAATGAATTCCTTTGCTTAATTGTAATATTCATTTGTAATTTGGGTTGTATAAGAGTAGAGCTCAGCTACCCAATTTGATAATTTTAGGTTTGTTCGGTGGTGCCTAACCACAAACGGTTATTTATTCTTTTTACAATTAGCTTTATAAATTGTTTGATAATTTGTTTAGCTTTTGCATTAAGTGGCATGCTTTTCCTAGTTTCTTCTTACTTTATGTTTGGCCTGGATGAGGATCAGACTCTTTAGGAAAAAATAAATCTTTTACCCAACATAACAACTCAAAATAAAATTAAATAACTCATAACCTCCTAAAGCTTAGGATTAAAATCAAGATAAAAGAATTAGCAACCCCTTAGCTCGATGAGCATTTCTTTATAATATCATGCACAAATGCATCTTATTTCACTCTTGATTGGAGGGCTTCCACCTTTGCCAGAGAACCAAGCTTGACCTTCGAGGGACGTGGTGGAAACTCACCTCTTACCTTCTCGCTAATTTTGGCCAATAATTTGATTTCTCATGCATTAGTCATAAAAATTCTATTAGTCTGTGTCAAAAATATTTTTCCAAAATAAAAAAAAATGAAATTTGAGTTGCATTAAATTTAGGTCATTTGAAGCATGTCCGTTTACATGATCTAGTCTCTTTAGAGAGTGAGTTTAAGAACTTAGTCTCTTTCTAATTAAAAATGGCCTAGCTATCTTGCATAAGCATAAAGACTTGCCTACATGTATTTAAAATCATAGGAGGAGTTAGTTGGCGGCCACCCCTAGCTGATTGTAAGTTGAAGTTGTTGGGTGGTTTGTCCTCTCTTGTGGAGGCAAACCAATTTCCCATTTTCACCTTAGATTTAGGTTGTGCTTTTGGCCCTCGCCGAAGCTCCCTAGATTTAGGTTTTGAGGTTGCTTCTCCCTTTTGTGGGCCATAAGCATAATTCCTCACCTCTTAGGCATTTCCTTAATCTTGTGCTAAAGAATCTTAAGTCCTAAATTTCTAATGAAAAATGTAACTCAAATAAATTAAATCAATTTCTGAAATGTAAAGCCCAATTTTAGGATAGTTTGAGATGCTTTCTAGGTTTCCTAGCATCGTGGACATCTCCTACTTATTTCCTATTTTTTGGCTTCAATAATAACTCCCCCTTTTGATCAATCTCAGTTGATTTTCAAAAATATAAACCAATCGATTGATAGTTCTTCCTTATTGAAATCCTCAGAGACAATGATCATTCACATTAATTGAGACTTTTCCTAAGGGATCCCGTCCCTTAAGATATAATTAATTGTGGGAACTTGCCCCTGTAAGTAACTTAACAAACCCAGTTTAAAATAAACCTTACTTTACTTTTCCATGAAAAGTAGGGGAAGAATATCTGGTAAATATGCAGACTCATCATCCTTAGGAGTCCTTATTGAGGTGATTGGTTTCATTAAAGGGTAGTGACTTCTATTTTTTGAGATAGTGCACTATACCTTAATGACATATCACTTAAATAAGTACATTTATGGTTCTGCATGGCATCTTACCAAGATGAATTTTTTAAGGGCTCCTCTTTCTTTTCTCCCCATAGATTTGAAAGGTGACTCGCTTATAGAAATTTTTTTCACCACAAATTTTTCTGGCAACTCCACTAGGGATGGTTCCTCTCTCCACCTTTGGTAAATGATCGTTGTCTTTAAGTATCGATAGTGGGTTTGTACTTTGGTATGAATCCAGGACTATCCTTCTTTTCATTGGTACTTAGCTCATTTTATTCTTGAGTTAAGTTAACCAACATCTTTAGGTTTTAGGACAACATTCATTGTTGGCCTTAAAACCCCCATTGGGTTTTCCAATGGGTAACATGAAAACATTTAAATAAAAAAAGAAAACATCTTTAAGACTTCTTCCTTATCATTTTCATGGTAAGGAAAGGTTCATCCTAAAAATAATAAATCTTCCATAAAGAACTTTGCTTTTTCAAAAGCACCTTTTTCAAGAATGCACTTAATAAAATATTTTCCACAAAATTTCTACACCCTCATTTAACAATTCATATAATTGTTACATGTAGAGATTTTCAAAAATAAAATTGATAACATTTTCCAAAAGCACAAACGAATATCTTCTTTCAATTTACTTTGATGAAGATTACATTTTCAAAATAAAATTAATAATCATCATTTTCAAAAAAAAAATCACAATCTTAATCATAAAACTTTTCAAAAGCATACATGAATTCTTCTATTCAACACATTCACACATATTGGATGAATAGTTCATTTGTAAACAAAATTAAAATTTTCAAAAAAGCACATGTGAACATCTTCATTTAATATACTTAGGTTTATTAAATGAAGATTTCATCTCCAACTAAAAATAGAATATCATTTAGGAAATCTCACTTAAACATATCCCACATATGTTTTTAAAGTTGGAATTCCTCTCTTTCAAAAAAAGCAACAATCACACACAAAATAAAAATATCATATTTCAAAAACAAATTGGATCTCCATTCTACATACTTAAATTTGTTGAATGGAGGTCCTCTTTTCAAAACATCAAAATCAATAATCATATTTCAAAAAAAAAATTAAACACACATTTGGAACTTCATTTAACATACCTAAATTTGTTAAGAAAAGTTTTCAAATTCAAAATCAAAATTTCAAAAAATTTTCAAAACATACATTTAGAACTTCATTTAACATACCTGAATTTGTTAAGTAAAGTTTCCAAATCAAAAATCAAAATTTCAAAAATATTCAAATATATTTGGAACCTCCCTTAACATACCCAATTTGTTAAGTGAAGACTCCAAATCTAAAATCCAACAAAAATTTTCAAACATACATTTGGAATTTCAATTAGCATAATCAAATTTGCTAAATGAAGTTTCGAAATTCAAAAATTCAAAATCAACAATCACATATCAAAACTTTCTAAACACATTCAGAACCTCACTTAACATACCCAAATTTATTAAGTAAAGTTTCCAAATCCAAAATTCAAAAAATTTCAAAACACATTTTGGAACCTTACTTAACATACCCAAATTTGTTAAGTGAACTCTCCAGATCCAAAAATTTCAAAATTTTCAAACAATATTTTGAACTTCATTTAACATACCTAAATTTGTTAAGTAAAGTTTCCAAATCAAAAATTCAAAACATATTTTGGAACTTCACCTAACATACTCAAATTTGCTAAGTAAAGTTTCGAAAGTCAAAACAAAAATTTCTCAAACACCTTTGGAACTTCTTTCCTTAGCATACCAAATTTGATATGGAGAAGTTTCCATTTTTCAAAACCAAAATAAATCAAAATTTTAAACACACCATTTGGAATTTCTTTTAGCATACTCAAATTTGCTACGTGAAATTTCTATTTCATAAAACCAAGTTGGATTTCATCTTTAGCATACCAAATTTAGTGAAGTTGGATCTCCATTTTCAATCATTTTAAAAATAAAATGAAACACTTAGGATTCCCTTAGCATACCAAATTTGCCAAAGGAACATACCCTTTTCAAAAATCAAAATTTTCCAAACAAATGAAACACTTAAGATTTTCTTAGCATACCTAAATTTGCTAAGAATCACATTTTCAAAATCAAACAAAATGTACTTGGATTCTTCACTAAGCATACCTAAATTTGCTAAATAAGAATTCCAAAAATTTTCCAAAAATTAAAACAAAATAAAATTCACAAAAAGAAATAATCACTTTTACTTCACTTAGCATACCTAAATTTGCTAAGTAAGAATTCCAAAATAATCGAACAAAACAAAATCATTTGACCCTTACTTTAACATATCCAAATTTGTTAAAGGAAAGGGTCCTCCAAATCACAAAAATTCAAATTAAAATAAAATGAACCTATGGAAGCATCTTATCAAAATTTTGAATCCATATTCAATCATACTCAAATTTGTTGAACTTTGGATTCATACTCAAATTCCTCTTTCAAACAATCTCTTGAAATTCAATTGAACCCCACTTAACACTTCCAAGTTGTTGGATGTGGGTTCAAATTTTCAAAATTCAAAAATTCAAAATCTATGGAGATAGAAAATTGATGCAAGTTCATTTCTCATTGTAGATTCTTTTTAGTAAGTGTAGTTTCAGTTTCAGTTTACTTCAGTCAGTGCAATGGCAGGTTCCCAAAAATTTATCTTTACTTTCCCTCATGGCATGGATCTAGCCTTAGATTAGGCTACCTTCCCTTGTTTGGATCATACCCATTTGATCCACTTTGGCCATGGATTTGAGGGGTGAGGGCATTCCCCTCACAATGTTAGAAAAAAGGTGGGTGGGCAAGGCGGTCATCGAGGTAGACTTACCTCGATTGATCTCCTCACTGAAGAGGAAAGCTATGGTAGTACCACAAGCTTCAATGGTTTTAGTACCGGCAGTATCAGCAGCTCCAGTCCAGTTGTAGTTCATCCTTGAGTTGCACATGTTGCCCCGGTGCGTGCTAGCACCCTACCATCTGTACCCTCCAGTGTAAAGCTCCCCTGGTTTCAAGGCTTGCCTCCCCCACATTTGAGTACGTCACACTCCTCTCATCCTACTCGCACCCAGCATAGGAACAAGAACTGTATGGTCAATTGGTTCCATACTCAGATAGCAAGAGAGCTTGAGGCGGCTTCCAGATCAGCCATGGATGAGTCTCCCATGATCACTTCACCACTGGTTACGAAAAACCAATTTCATCCTCTCTTAAGATCAGATAGAGAGGATGCCAAGAGGATTCATTTGTCGCCTCCTCCAGTGGTGCACTAGCTTCTAGGAGGAGGTCATGCGGCTTCTATTCTATGCCGGTGGGAGCATATGGATGCTCAGAGTTTGGTACCCAGTTTGATCTTTGATCTGTTATTCCCTATAGTGTAGGGAGGTAGATCTGTCAAGAGAGGGCCCATGAGGCCCATACATCACACATTACCAGCAGAGAGCGATGGAGGTTTAGCCATCATTCTGCCACTTCTGCTTTGGTTTACTTTCCATCTCGGCAATACCCGCATCGACCATACTGATAGTATTCTCCTCACGGGTACCAGCCACCACAGCAGGGTAGCTCCTGTACATAGAGAGTCGATGGTGTCTCCACCCCACTGCTCTACCCCACGCCCACCATCACCAATATAGGTTTCAACATCACCCATTCTAACTAAGGCCATGAAACATCTGAGGAAAAACATACCCCGTTGGTGATCCAACTATGGCCAAGGGATCCTACTCCTCCTACATCACTCATTATGATAGGGTCGAGCTCTCCTGCTTGACCTTCTGCCCCAATGGTGGTGCGAAAGGAGTGGTGACCCTAGAACAGCGTGGTCATTCCTTCATCAACTCCACCCATACAGTCGGATGCAAAGATGGTGACGGTTATCACGGATGTTCTAGATGATAGTTCAGTTACAGAAGTAGTAGAGGATGATCCCAATATTGTTACCCCTATTACAGTGATTATCAATCAAGAGTATCATTCTTCTAGTGAATAGTCCACGGGATTGACTCCCACGGTGAGGTCTGGTGCCTCTCGGTGCATGATAGATCGGCGGTTTACTTTGTACCTACTGAGTTATATTGATCCTTAGATGAGATAGTTGCACACTATTTTATGGAGAAAAAGGAGATCTTAGGGTACCCATGGTCTGATGAAGAAAGAGTCAGCTTCGATCCCAATAAAGATGACTTGATGGGGGATTCAGTTGGCGTGTGCATGGTCGATACTAGAGGTACTCTTCTTAGAGAGCAACAAGCAATGGAAGGAGATGAGGTTGATCAAGGAGACATCGTAGAATTAGCCCATCACCTCCAACAGTAGTTAAGGAAAAAAAATGAATAGATTTATAGGATAGCACAGTAGTTGTAGGACTTGTTAGCAGCTATGTCAGTGCTTCAAAAGTAAGCCCCTCCAGTTCATCCTAGTATAGTCAATGTCAGTCAACCTGAGCTAGTGCATGTCTTAGATCCAGTTAAGACTCTACCTCCCATTGAGTAAGGTAGCACTAGTCTGTATAGGAAGGTAGTGGAAAGTACCTCCATAAAGATAGAAATCCATGGTTGAGCAGCACGTGAAGGAAGCTTTGGCTCAAGCCCAAGGAGGATCATCATTTCCAAAGGGTAGACTCTACCTATAGGAATTTGATGCACTATCTAGTATCCCAAGGATTTCATGCCTCCTTCCTTCAAAAGCTTCGATGGTAGTGGAAATCTGAGGCAGCATATAGCTCACTTCAGGATCAGTTGTTGCAACACAGGTGGCAGCGACACTTTACTCTTTAGACTATTTGTCAGTAGCCTAGCGAGTATCACTTTTGATTGGTATGCTGAACTGCCCAATAATTCAGTTAGGATATTTGATGAGTTAGAGCAACTCTTCATCAAGAGATTTGTTGGAGCTCAGCAAAGTATTACTGTAGGTGATCTCATTGTAGCCCAACAACACTCAAGTGAGTCACTTGTTGATTATATTCTCTGATGGCATAACCTGAGTATGAAGTGTGAACCATAGCTATTTGAACAACATGCCATTGAGATTCTCTTGAAGAATATCCATGGCCCGGTCACCTTCATGCTTAAGGGCTTCACCATAAATACATTTGAGAAGCTAATCAACAAGGTGGCTAGTCTACAAGGAGAGGCCATTGTTCCCTTAGTTGCCAAGAGTAGTCCCAAAATGTTTATGAGAAGAAACCTGGAGCAGTAGCAGTGGTTGACAGGGGAAGCAGCTAGCTAGCGATCAGTCTGAGAGACCATGACCATAGCAGCCTCTACCTCCTTTGCTACCACCAAGGCACATCCACCTCCTCAGCCATACCACCACTACCAGCAGCATGCATATTTGCCGCCAGGTAGCTATGGTCCACCTACTCTATTAGATAAGTTAAATAAATTTTATTATTTTAAGAGGGAGGTAATCAAGAAAATCTTTAAGAATCTCTTAAAGAGCACGATTCAGCTACCAGCCTAGAGATCGGAGGAAGTAGGCAAAATTCAAGATCCAAACTTTTGCCCTTACCACCATATGTTTGGCCAGATTTTGGAGGGTTTCTTTACATTTAAGGATTGGCTTGAACACAGTTTCAAGATTGGTGCTCTCGTTATCCTAAAGGAATACCTTGTGGAACAACCTTCCAGATCCATTAGGGTAATCCTTGGGGATATAAGTGATCCTTCCAAAAATAAAGAAGGTTGATACATCTCTTTATCTAAAACTTCTAAGAAAATAATTTAAAAGCTCAAGAAGCTTTCCTTACAGTGCAGTCGCCTCAAACCTCCAACACCAAGGTTTGCAAGTTGCTAGTGCCAACTCTAGAAAGTGGGAGCTCAAGAAGAAGAACAAAGATGTGTCGCCAAGATAGCCCCTTAGCACGCCATCACCATGTCCGCATCTGCCCTTTCCACACTGACTTCTACCATTTCATATTTTTATTTCTTCTACTAGTAGAACTCTTGTATCACTAGATAAGGGTATCAAATCCCTTACTCAACTCACTCTACTCGACATCTACATTGTACCTCCAAATACTTCCAAGAAATTGAAGAATAAAGCTAATTTGAATTACATCTATGTCTCTTCTGATGAGTTGTCTTCTTTTATTCCTAATGATAACTCTTCAAGTCTAATTAACTATAACAATTCTAATCTTCCTCTTTCTGATTCAAAATTGGATCTTCCAACTTTGAATACTACGGGTTCACCTCTTGAGATAGACTTGGAGTCATCCATTTCAGAGTCCCATAGGAGAAGTCAGGTGAAAGTGAACTTGCCACCACCTTGCCTCCAGAGATTACTGAAGTCAACCTCCATAGTGGAAAGGTTCTACCTCCTAGGGCACCACCTCTAAATTGAGGGAAACAAGTCATTGGTACTAAAGATCAAGAAGCCCTTCCACAAAATGTTCCACCCTTGGATATGCTTATGGAAGATCAGCCGAAGGTGGACTACAACGTCCTTTCTCATCTAAGAAAGTTGTCATCTAAGCTAAGCATATATGATGCCCTTGTCTTATCCAAAGAGATGAGGGAGTCACTAATCAAGGCCCTCCTTGATCATGAAATATACTTAGCTTAGGTGACCGCTATAGGTGAGGAAGAACACTATGCAAAAGAAGCCCAAGGGATCACCTTCATCGATGAAGACCTTCTACGGGACTTGGAGCACAACCATCCATTACATTACAATCAACATGGATGATTCGCACTCACCAGGTTCTGGAATTCAAATGCATCAAGAAATATGAGTCTAAAGACCCTTGCCTATTTGAAGATCGACAACTCCTTCTCTAAGAGAGATGATGTTGAGAGGATTCAATGATCAAGGTGAGCTTTAGGTTCTATAGTTGCATTGGAGATCGATTGGAAGACTAAGCCAAGTTATATACATCAATTCAAATACTCATTCACCGCTTTGCTTGGTAGGCCTTGGATACATCAACAAGATCATTCCATCCTCCCTTCAGTGCAAATTCTAAAAAAGATGGAAGAAAAGTACCGTGTCAATGGGGATGAAAAGCCATTTTAGTTAGAGGTTGAGATTTATGAGGATACTATCTTCCTCAAAACATCCTTTCTCATGAACTTGGACAAAATTCAAATACAAATGCAAAAGCAAAAGAAAATGAAGCAAAAGAAAAGATAAAAGAAAATGAAAAGAAAATGAAAAGAAAAAGAAAAGTTCAAGCGAGCAAGAAAGGGAAATGGAAGAAGAAGTGGATCCACATATTACATTCCACTCACAATTCATTCCATCATATGGATATCTGGATAGGATGTATCAACCTCCACTAGGCAGAGGTAGAGGCAGAAATAGAGACAGTTTCAGAGGTGGGAGACCCCCTAGTTGGCCTTCAGCCAAAATAGGTCATGTTCCAGTTCACAAAAGTACCCTTACTATTCACATAGACTTGGAATCTAGCTCGGGGGATGAGTCTAATGTAAATAGTATACCAGCCAACCCCTCTCAGTGGGTACCATTGGAGGTGACGTTTGATCCAGCCAGAGATGAAGACCAGGCCTCCAAACAAAACAAAGTATTTGAATCTGGTTTATATGAAACTATTCGGCATTAGTTGGGAGCCTTAGCTCTTACCTCACTTACATCTCAGAAAGTTGAAGGTATACTAGTTAAGGAAGTCCCTAAGTCTTTCAGTGACATGACTCAAAAGAGGTTCTTTTTGGGTTCATCATCCTCAAGTCCAGAGCTTGATATAGAACTTGAGGAAGATACTTTTAAAGAATTAATGGAATTAACTTTTGACTTTTACTTGCCTTGTGTTCAAAATCTTATACAGAAAGGTTTACCTCACACTGGTCCAAGCACATATTTTGAAAACTATGGAAATATAGTGGAAGCACAATCAAGAGCAAGACTAGATTCATAGGGTCCATGATGACAAAGACTATAACCTAGTTGTTACCAACCATTTAGAATCTGATAGGTTCTTCTAACACATCTCCAACTCTGATGAGAATGTGTGTTTAGAAACTTCAGATGATCAAAATGATCTCCAAGTCAAAGAGGCACCACTAGAATTTGAAGAAGAAATCCATTCAACAATCGACTAGCTCAAAGAAATCAACCTCAGGAAAGAAGAAAATTCTTGCCCAACAAACATCAGTTCATTGCTGAATGAAGCAGAAACCAATGACTTAGTTAGGCTATTGATTGAGTTTAAAGATTGCTTCACATGGAGTTATGAAGAAATGCCCAAATTATCTCCTAACATTGTAGTCCACAAGCTAGTAATAGACCCTAACATTACCCTTATTAAGCAAGCTCCTAGATGCATGCGATTAGAAATTGAACAATAGGTCATTTCTGAAGTCAAGAAACTGATCAATGCTGGTTTTTTTAAGGAAGAGAAATATTCTACCTAGTCAGTCAGTGTCGTCCTAGTTAAGAAAAAAAATGGCTAAATTCACATTTGCATCAATTTAGGGACTTAAATAAGGCATGTCCTAAGGATGAGTTTTCTCTTCCTATACTAGAATTAATGGTGGACATTGTCTCATCTCATGCAGTCTTCTCTTTCATGGATGGGTCATCTGGCTATAACCAAATCAAGATGTCTCTAAGATGAAAGAAACACCGCTTCAACCCCGATGAATCTTCTATTATAGGGTCATGCCTTTCCCTTAAAATGTCGGTGCTACATACCAACGGGCCATGACTCAGATCTTCAATGAACTCATCCATCATCAGGTTGAGTGCTACATTGACGATCTAGTAGTCAAAAGCTTAGAAAAGAAAGACCATCTCTTAGACTTGAGAGTAGTTTTCGAATGATTAAGATATTATAACATCAAGATGAGTCCCCTGAAGTGTGCATTTGGAGCTATTTCAGAGAAAATCCTTGAGTTTATTATTCAACACCAAGGAATAGAAATAAATCCTGAAAAGATCAAAGCTATCTTAAAAATACCACCTCCTAAGAGTCTAACTCAACTCAGATCCTTTTAAGGATGGCTGCGTATCTAAGATGCTTTATCTTAAACTTATTAGGGAGATGCAAACCATTCTCAGCACTTATTAAAAAGGATGCCAAGTTCAAGTGGGATAATAAGTTCCAGCACGCATTCGAAGATATCAAAGAATATTTGGTGAAGCCGCAAGTTCTTGCAGCCCCTATCCCGGGCAGACCATTGATCCATTACACTACTGCATTGGATGACTCTCTTAGTGCTCTTTTGGCCCAAGCTAATGAGGGGAAGGAAAGCACTCTACTACCTCGCCGTTATCCATTCTTGAAGCAAACTATCCACCTATTGAGAAACATTGCCTAGCTTTGATCTTTCTCGAAGCTACATTACATGCTTTCTCATAAGGTGAACTTGATCTCAAACCAATCCAATTACAGTACCTCATCATGGCCAACACTTTTCGATGTTTGGCTTGTTGTCCATGATACTCTGTTTGATATCACATTTTACCCCTTCGTGTGGTAAAAGGTTAGACACTAGCGGATTTCCTAGCACACCCACTTCCTGCTGATTCTCCACTTAGTGACGATCTCCCCGATGAATAAATTATGAACTTAAGGGAGGCTAACAACCGTCAATGGGAGATGAATTTTCATGGTGTTGCTTCTTTTTTAAAGGTGAAGCACCACGATCTATTCTCCCAGGAAAGGCAGGGGTAGGAATAGTTCTTCTAACTCCAAAATGTGATGTGATGAGATTCTCATACTTTCTTTCCAACTCCTGTAGCAATAATGAAGCCGAGTATGAGGCTTTGATTGTTGGTTTAGAGTTAGTCATCACTATTAGTGTCAAGAGCATCATCATCTTTGAGGATTCTTAGTTGGTTATCAACTAGATTATCAGGTCCTACCAGGGTCTCAAGCCCAAGCTTCGTCATTACTATGAGTATACTATGAAGTTATTGGCCTAGATTCCCGAAGTCGCCATCTATAAGGTTCCTCGAGTAGAGAACACATTAGTAGATGCCTTGGCTAAACTTGCTAAAGAGTTGGCATGTCCGAAAGATGAGTCCATTTCAATAAGGGTCCAAAATAGATAAGTCTTATACCTTATTGATGTTGAACTCATTGAGAGAATTTCTTTTGAAGGGGAGTTGTCATTGCCAAAATGTACAAGGAGCTAGATTAGAGGCAATCATTCATAGATTTCTTGAACATCGATAAACTACCACAAGAGAAATCTCAAGCCCATCAGGTGAAACAGAGAGCTTTTTCCTATGCTCTTGTTGATGACACCTTGTACCACCGATCCTTTGACTAGATGTGGTTACATTATTTAGATAAACACAAAGTGGAATTATAACTGAGGTACATTCAGGTCTATGTGGAGCTCATCAATCTGGTCCAAAGATAAAGGCAAAGATCAAATGACTTGGATACTACTGGCTTTCTATGATTGCATGGACGTAGCAAGGAGATGCCATCAGTGTCAGGTGCATGGTGTGGTCCTCCACCAACCACCCAACATTCTACACCCTTCTTTGGCTTCTTGGCTATTTGAGTGTTGGGGTACTGACATTGTAAGTTTGATTGATCCTCCTTCTTTCAAGGGGCATCGATTCATCTTTGCTGCCACCGACTACTTTTCCAAGTGGGTAGAAGCCATCCCACTCAGAGGTCACAACTCACCATGTGCTTAGTTTTTTAGAACCATATATATAGGTTTGAGGTGCCTCAATGAATTATATCCGATAATGCATTCAAAAGCAGAAGATCAACACAGAAGATATAATAGAGGAGATACTCCACCATCTACTACCCTAGCTAATGGCTTAGAGAAGCATTCAACAAAACTCTCATCTAGATACTAAGAAGACTCTTGATGACAACAAATGATAGTGGAATGAGCGCTTGGTTAAAAGCCTTGTGCCTACCTACACATACCAACTCAACTTACTACCCCATTTTCCTTAGTGTATGGGTCCGAAGCCATTCTTCCCTTAGAAGTTCAACTCCTTTTACTAAGGATAGCATTGGGTAACAAGATCACTATAGATAAGAATGCAAAGTTATGATTAGAAGAACTCGAAGGTTTAGAGGAGAGTCTCCTACGGGCATGCCAAAACCTCGAGTTGTACAAAGCCAAATTGATTCAAGCTCACAACAAGCTGGTCTGTCCTAGGTCTTTTCCAGTATGATAACTTGTGTTAGTCCTAAGGTTATTGCCCATCAAAAGATGGGAGGCAAGTTTGAACCCACTTAGGAAGGCCCATATGTCATAAAGAAGGCTTACCAAGGACAATCTTATCAGCTTATTGATTGTAAAGGGGAACACCCGATGCTTCTAATTAATGAGCTCTATCTAAAGAAATATTACCCATAAAATAAAACTTGTTTGAAAATAATTCATTAATGAAAAGAATAAAATATGATTCCATTCATCAAATCTTCTCTTCTTTCGAAGTGTTGTTTGCTTGTCTTGCGAATCTATCATGACGTGTTTAGGGTAGGTGTAAGAGCCCCCCAGTGGCATCATATCCCTCTTCCATAACACAAACACAATCTCTTGATGCTATTAGAATAAGTGTAAGAGAAACTGAGAGGCATCCTATTTCGATTAGCATAGCTAAGTTAGGAGTGAGAGAACCCAAGCGACATCATTTCTTAGTGGGAATTCTTGTTGTCATCCGTGGCATCATTTCATAATTCTCTGGCATATTTTAAGGTAGGTGTAAGAGTCCCAGGGTCCTATTTCTTTTAACACATGCACAACAATAACACAATCTTTTGTCTTTTGATGTGGGAGCAAGCCCCTGTGGCACTCACTTATTAGTTTTAGTCGCTACCTGCTAAGATGTCACCCTGTGTCACTTGTTGAAGGATGTGAGTCCCCATGCTTTCTTCCTAACTTGATCATTGTAAACTAAAGAGCACCTTGTTATTATGGTACGCTTCACTACCCAGCCAGTAAGCTACCTCATGCTGAATTTTTTTAAGAAGATGTGAGTCCCTATGCTTTCTTCTTGAACTAGCCATCATGTTCTAACTAGGTTGAGTATTTTTGAGGTTTGGATAAGTCCCAGGCTCTTTCCTCTTGACTACTTTTGTTGATATAAGTCCCCAAATTCACTCAGTAGTCGCCCCAGGTCGGATAGCACACATGTCGTCAAGATAGACTATCCCAGTAGCCCATGTGAGGATGTGCCCAGCTTTCCCGCTGATTGTTGCAAAATGACAGGCACCTTGGGTTGGTTGATGTTCGCTATGCTCACAGCGACTCACTTGGTGGTTACACCACTCTTGGAAGATATGAATCCCCGTGCTTTCTTCTTGAGTTGGACATCAAATACTTATTGAATTTATGACTAGCCATGTCATTTTCTCTAATGTGTTGGATTAAGCCCTTACAATCCCCATCCCCTGTGTGCACTCTATTTGGATCAAGTCCTTTGCGACCCCATTTAGACACAACCTAGGTTACTTTTAGATTGGACAGTCCCCCTTTCCTAGTAACCACCCCTGTGGTTGGAAAATTTGTTCAACAATGCAATGATTCTCCTTTAGTTCAGATAGGTCTAGTCTATAAGATCCTTCGCTTTGATCCCTCAAACTAACAGGTCCATGATAAAATAACTAAAACAAACAAACAAAAAAATATTTTCACTTGTGGATTAGATTCAAGCCCCAAAGGGCCCTTTTCCCAAGTGTGCATCCTATCTTGTGGCGTGTCCCTTATAGAATTGCTCTACCACCGAGTTGAGATAAAACTTGATCACCTTACATTAGTTTCAATCTATTTTTCCACAAACAGGTTAGTCATCATTCTTTTTGAAAGATATAACCATGACGCATTCTTTCTAGCATTGAAACCCCGATGCCTAAGTCGTTATTTATTTCCCAAAGCAATCATCACCCCAAAGTGGTCTTTTCTAGGAAGATGTGAGTCCCAGCTTTCTTCCCTTTAATTAATCATTACAAATTGAAAGGCACCTTTGGTGGATAGTTCTCCCATCGTTGGGAAGCTACCCCTTTGGTTCAAGAAATCAGATAGGTATAGTTTTCTAAGTCTTCTCGCTTGATCCATCATGAAATCCATCAAAATAAATAAATTTAAAAAATTAAATTAATCTTTGGCTATCTTTGAGTTGAAGTCCTCCAGTGGCATTCACTCAATAGTCAGCCCTAGGTCGGGTTTGATTTGTTGCCCAAAGCAACCAATCACCCCAGTGGTTTCATCTCTAGAAGATGTGAGTCTCTGTGCTTTCTTCTTATGACTTGACCATTGTATACCAAACACCATTTTTCCTTGGTTGGATAGTCCTACCTTGTGGTTGGTAGACTATTCCGTTTGAATTGGTAAATCTGAGTTAAGTCTAGGCTTCCATGGCCCTACTGCTGCGTTCTTCACAAACCCATGGGATCCATCACCAAAAAACAAAACTAAAAATAAAAATCTTTGACTATCTTTGAGTTGATCAAAGTCCCTCATTCACTCACTCAAATTTCAAGTTGGGTTCAATCTGCCTTGCCAATAGACCCCAACAACCGTCCTTACTTGGAGGATGTAAGTCTACTATGCTTTCTTCCTAGTATTGCATACAAAGGCATCCCTTTGGTTGGTTAGTCCTACTATGTGCTTAGTAGACTACCCCTTTGGATTGGTAAATCTTAGGTCTTAGCCTCCATGGCTCTATTCGCATACAACCCATTGCAAACTAATAGGGTTCATCCTAAAAATTCAAACCTAACAAAATTAAAATAAATTCAACTCTGTCCCCTAGTGGAGATCTCTCCTCAGTGAGATTTAAATTAAATCTAACCTCTCATCTCCTTGTAGATGACTTGAACCTACTTCCTTAGTGGAAGGTTCACACTCTATCCCTTAGTGGATTTTTCCCTCTCTCTTATGTCTTAGACATAAGTAGAGCCACATTGCACTAAGCTCGATTCTTTCTTTCCTTGGTCGGATAGATAGTTTCTTAGTGTTTATGATCTTGTTGTTGATCATTTGGTCAACACCAATACATGTGTTCTTCCACACCACCTATTGCCCTTTGTTGACCTCATTTTTTAGAATGAGCTCTCAACACCTCCATCTTAGGCATAAGACTTATCTTAGACTTTAAGGGTTCCTTAGTCTTAAGACACATCTAGTGATTAGGTGGACACTCTAACCTAGCCATAGAAGACTTAGAAGAATTAGCCATAGGAGTAGGTCATGCCTTAGGGGTGTTAGGAAAATCTCCTACACTTTAGCTTAAACCATTCCTCACTTTCCTTCTTTCAAGTCAAACTCCAAATCAATTCTATTTGATTTTCTTAAACATAAATCAATTCCATGATTGAGATCCATGATTGAATTCTATGATTAAATCCCATGACCAAAATCCATCAAAAAATTCCTAAGTTAAAATTTCCTAAGTCCTTAACCCTTTCTTAAGGACTTAGCCAAAATCATGATTCAAACCCATTCAAATCTTTGAGATTTTCTCATGATCCATTTATATTCTCATTTATATTCACATTTATAAATGAAATATAAATTTAAATCAATCCAATCAAATTCAAAATTAAAAATCAATTAATGAAAATTCTCTTAAAAGTCAATAAAGGACTTAGCCAAAATCAACTCTAAACCTTGATCAAACCTATTCAAACTCATGGGATTTTCTTAAAACTTATTTATATTCTCATTTGTTTTTTTCATATATAAATGAAATATAAATATAAATAATTCCAATCAAATCCCCAAATTAAATTTCAAATTTAAAGTGCTTGAAATTCCCTTAAATCCCTTCGTTTTTCATTAATGGATTTAACCTAAACTTTGATCAAACATATTCAAATTCATGGGATTTTCTCAAAACTTATTTGTATTCTCATTTATATTCTCATATATAAATGAAATATAAATATAAATCAATCAAATCCAATCCAAAAATTAAATTTTAAATTAAAAATTTTCTTAAATCCTTTAAATTCCCTGTAATGGATTTAACCCAAATCATGATTAAACTCTTTCAAATTCTTGAAAATTTTTCATGATCAATTTATATTCACATATATAAATGAAATATAAATTCAAACAATCAAAACCAATTCCAAAAATCAAACTCAAATCAACTCAAAATCAAATCTAAGCCTTTCAAGCAAAAATCTTCAACTTAGCCAAATCACTTTTAAATCAAGCCAAACTCTTGATTTTATTTCATGGTTCAATCAATCTTACAATCATGAGCTCATATATAAATCCAAACTTCAATCAAACATTCAAAACCTAAATCAAAAATCAAACCCAGCCCCTTCAAATTCTTCCTTTGAATATGAAATTTTCAAATATATCAAAATCCATTTGACTTCAAACCACTTGTAAATGAATTTATATTTCAATCATAAGTCCATATACAAGATCAATCAACTCCAAATCAAGCTTTTACCAAGCCATTTGACCCACTTAGGCTCACTTGACCCAGAGTGACCTAAAGTTCCCTTATGAGCCAACTTTTAATCCTAACCAAATTGGATTGAATCAAACTCATATATCCCTCTCATCATGATCAACAATCATCATGGGATGATCAATCAATCAAATTGGGTCAAACCAAGTCAAACCTAAGGGTTGACCAAGTCAACACTTAACCTAAAATGAAACCTAACATAGCCAAAATCCACCATAAGCCAAATTGATTGAAACCATTGATCCAAGTTCACTTATGACCTATGTTTAAACTTGATCAAGCCAACATTTGAGCCTAACCTAGCCCAATTGGCCCACTTGACCCAAGTTGACCCATTTTAACCTAAAGGGCCAAAACTTGATCTAAGCCAAATTGATTGAAACCAATGGGGCAAGTCCATTCCAAATCACTTGTGGAACTTGACTAAAGCCTCAACCAACTAAACCAACCTAACCCACTGAGGACCCAACATGACCTAAAGGGGTCATGTTGAGCCAAAATTGAACTTAACCCAAATTGATTGGAAACAAAGATACCAATCCACTATATATGACCAACCTAACCTAAACCTACCCTTGACCTACCTCAAATAGGTCAAATGGGTCAAATAGGCCAACTTGACCCATTTGACCTAAATTAAGTCATATGAACCAAAACAAAATCTAATCCAAATTGAACCAAACCAAAGGCACCAAAATATTTCAAATGGTCATATGAACTTGTCCCAACCCTTGGTTTGACCCAATTTGACCAATTGGTCAACTTGATCCAAGTTGACCCATTTTGACCTAAATGGGTCAACATGAGCCAAACCCTATCAAATGGATTCTGAATCCAATGAAACTTGGCCAAACCTATTTTCTCAACAAACCAAACATACCCAAAGTAAAAAATAATAATAATAATAATAATAATATGACCATTTTACCCCTAGGATATAAAACAAATTTTGGCCTAGCCCATGGGTATTTTGGTCATACACACTTCACAATGACTTGAGGCTTTTCTAAAAGCTCAAGGGGACTTAGTGATGAGTGGTGCACCCAACCCAATGGCTTTGAGTCAGCCCATTTAACCCATGGACAAAACTTCACCCCTTAACCTAAAATTAGAATTTCAAACTCCCTCTCAAGCTCAATTCAAGCACATGGGAAGTTGGCATTCCACTCCCCTAACCAAACTGACCATGTGCACACTCAAAATAACCAAAATGGCTCACTCCATAGGCTCAATTGGATCAAAATGGCATGGACATTGATGATCTTTCGATCCTTCAAGGGGGAGATATAGTCCCCCTAATTCAGTTCTATTTTCATTCACTCACACTCGATTGAGCACTAGGGAGTCAGAGGAGCCATTTGCAAGTGATCCTAAGCTTCCTAGAGGGGAATTCCATTTCCATCTTCTCAATTTTCTCCACTTGAAAATATAGGGGAGGTCCATTGAAGAGCCAATTCTTCCTCACCCAAATTAATCCAATTCTCTTGCACACTCCATTGTCAAGTCAAGTTTGTCAAGTTCTAAAAGTTCTAAAGGCAAGGGAAGATCAATCAAAGCCGCAAGTGATTGAGGAGGAGTTGGTCCATAGAGCTACACTCAACCTCAAGTGCTCAAAACTTTCAAGGCTTCATCTCAACCAAACAAAGCTCCAAGAGAATCAAGCATGATCACCTTGAGGTTAGTGATTTTTGAGCTTAATTCTCATGTTGGTCCTTTGTGAAATGAACTTTAATTTCATAGAACTTAGCCGTTGGATTGGTAATTGCATGATGAAGGTGTAAATTTGCTTAATCCAAGCTCAATCGAGCTGATCAAAGCCTATGGGCGGATCTCATTCCTCTGAAGAAGATGATCCGTCATCATCCATGTTATTTGGATGGACGGCCTAGATTATTCCCACATTTTATAAATCCTTTATCTATTTTAAATCGCAGGGAGATCTTTCGCCCCGATCTTCATGGACAGAGATTAAAGCGCCACTTTTGATGTGACGTTTAAGTGGGTGGCTCACGATGTAACGAGTGTAAAGTGGGCTAACTGCCACCACCATGCATCGCTCCGTGGGCTGAGATTAATCAAGGATTAGTTATTTACCTAATTTATTCCTAATTAATCCCTAGATATTCTAAAATTCATATCTCTTCATAGAAAAAATCAAAAAAATAAAAGGAAAAAATGCAATGAAAAGATAATTTCATCTAGAATATTTTTAAAATATTTTCAATGGATTTTGAATTCCCCTTTTCTCTAAATTTAGGTTTCTTTGGAAATCTTAATTAGCTAATTATCCTCTAATTAGGTCATCAATTAATCTCAAATTTTTAGGGTTTATTTTAAGGGATGACTTCTGCCTCCCCTAATTTTCTTGAGATTTATTGAGGCCTTAATTGAGGAAATTGCTATTTCATTCCCTAATTACCTCTTTCATGTAATTAAAGGTAATTAAGATGTGATTAGTGGATTTACCCTATGATTGAGTTTGATAAAGGTCAGATCCAGTGATTAGTGGAATAATTTAGGGGCATTTCCCATAAGTTATTCCCTAAACTCACTATTCTCTCTTTAATCCCCTCTTAATTAAGGGTTAACTCATTAATCACCCCCTTAAATAATTTTCAAAATTTTTAAAAATTTCTAGAACTTAATTAATCTACCTTGGGTAGATACTTAGGTGTTTAATAGCCTAAGTCTAATTAAGGAAATTAAAACCCCTTTCATAAGTATGAAAGGGTGTTTTAAAAGTACTTAAGCTAAACTCTTAGCTTAATTAACTTTTAATTGTGAGCCAAATTGCATTAGGCCTTTTCATTATTAGGTGCATTACAAATTTAAATACCTTATGAGTTTTATGTCATCTCATTGTCTCATAATTAGTTAAGTTTTCTTTGGTGGTGTTGGTAAGGGTTAATTAAGCCACTTAATTCATACCTTAACCTAATTAATGCTTAAAATAGATTTAATTATCTAAAAATTAAACAAAAATATAAAACACATGTGGGAATGGGTTAGGAACAGAGAACTCATCTCACCTTTTCAAAATTAAATCAAACTTCAAACTAAACAAAAATCATTTTGAAACTCACTTTGATTTATTCTAAATTTTTTTATTTTTTAAGAATGTCTTTAGGATTTAAGTAAACTAAGTTTTTTTACATGCTTTCATTACTTTAGATCTTTCCCAACATTTTATGTTGTTATCATGTGATTCATGCATCCATAATTTCATGTTTCAAAATTTTAAAATGAAATTGTTTACTTTATGTCAAATGTGCATGTTGGCTAAAGTAAAAAAATATGAGTGGCTATTATCACTACTAGATCCAAAATATTTTCAAAACTTATAAATGAAATGTCAAATCTGAAAGTATGCTATTCATATCTTAATTATAAGCTTGCATATGATGGATTATAAAAGCATGTTTAGCATAGGCTCTCTCTCTTCCTCATGTTAGCATAGTTTTGAATAGGAGTTAGTACGATGTAGGGTTCATTTGAAAAGAACCCCACACTTACTTAATCTCAAATCCTATTCATCCCTATGATCTCACATAAGAAGGGTTGCCTATACTTGCATGCATAAATTGCATAAACAAAAATGAAACTATTAAACAACTTTTGCATCTTCCTTTTCCATTTCATTTCTTTTACATATGTTTCTAAGGAAAGTGGTATATTAGTTGGACAACCCAAGAGGTTTTAAGTGGCCCTAAATAGGTCTTGTACCTTACACCTCTAGTTAACAATGGCGTTGTACTCACTTATGCCTTTCTTACTTTCATGCATGTATGTGAAATTTGGATAAAGAAAATCTTTTCTACTTAAGAAAAATCATACATATTCAACTTCTAAATTTTCTTAAATGGATTGCTTAGCATGCATCATAAAGTGTGTTAACTACTCTCATTTGCATATATAAATATGCTTAGGATCCATCCATATGCATTTTATATATGCTGGGAATCAGATCTCTTATTTAATACTTTTCCCAGTATAGTAATAGAGATTTAGAGTTTTGAACCCACACTCAACAATTCAAATATGTTAAGTGGAGTTCATTGGAGAGATTTTGATAATGTGAGGAGTCTTTTCCATTTGGCTTTGATTTAGAACCCATACTCAACCAATTTATGTAGGTTGGGTAGGGTTCAGATACTTGAAGATGTTTGTGTTATTATCTTGTTTGAAAATTTTTTGATTTTGAAAGACTTTACTTAGTAAATTTAGGTATGCTAAGGAAATGTTGTGATTGTATGTTTTGGAAATTTTGTGAAAAATCTTTGCTTATGGTGATTGATTATGTGTGTGATCTATGTTGATTTTATTTGAAAGTGGTGCTTCTTTCTTAACAAATTTGGTATGTTAAGTAAGAACCAAATGTAATTGATATGTATTTTTTTGATTTGAAAATGAATCTCTTACCTAACCAATTTGGTAAGTCTTGACCTCACTTTTGGAGTGAGCTTTCAACTTATTCATCTTAGACATAGGACTCCTCTTAGACATTAAGAGTTATTTAGTCTTAAGACACTTCTAGTGATTAGGTGAACACTTAACCTAACCCTAGAGACTTAGAAGAGTTAGCCATATGAAGATGTTATGCCTTAGGGATGTTAGAAAAACTTGCCTACCTTATAGCTTGAACCAAATCCTTATTTCCTTCTTCCAAGTCAAACTCCAAATTCAAATCAACTTCAAATCCAAATTAACTTCAAATTCAAATCAACTTCAAAATCAAATCACCTTTAAATCTAAATCAACTTCAAATCCAAATCAACTTCAAACTCAAATCAAAGGCTTAGGAAAGATTTTAGATTTAGAATTGATCATGGATTTCAATCATTTGGAATTGATTCACGATTTGAGAAAATCCATTGGAATTGATTCAAGGTTTGATTTGGAATTGAAGTTGATTTGAGTTTGAAGATGATATGGATTTGAAGAACCTAAACTCTTTCAAGTCAAATTCTTGAACTTAACCAAATCAAACTCAAATCAATCCAAACCTTTGGATTTTCTCTTTGAACAATCAATCCTTCAATCATAAACTTTAATCATCAAACCAAAATCAAACTAACCCAAATTAAACCCATGTTCACCCTTTTGACTTGAAATTGTCAAATGAATCAAAACTTCAATCAAGCGTTGATCAACTCAATTGACCCACTTAAGCTCACTTGACCCAAAGTGACCTAAAGCACCTTTTTGAGCCAAATTCTAATACAACCCAAATTGGATTGAACTAAGCCCATCTAAGCCTCACATTATGAACAACAATCATCTAGGATGATCAATCACTCAAATTAGTTCAAATTAAGTCAAACCTAGCCTTTTACTAAGTCAACTTTCAACCCAAATGAAACTTAAACAAGCCAAAATCCACCATATAATAAATTGATTGAAACCATTGATCTAAACTAGTTCAAAATCAATGATTGAACATGATCAAGTCATAAATTGAGCAAAACCAAGTCTAATTGGCCACTTGACCTAAGTTGACCCCAAATTGACCTAAAAGACCAAAATAGTCAAATATTGATCTAAGCCAAATTGATTGTAACCAATGTGCCAAATTCATTTCAAATCACTTGTTGAACTTGATCAAAGCTTCAATTGACCATAATCTAACCCAAATTTCAACAATTATGAAACCAACTTGACCTAAAAGGTCAAACCGCCTTGAAACCAAACCAAATCAAAATTGTTTGAAACCAAAGCTTGATACATTTCAAATGATCAACCCAATCTAAACCAACCTATGACCTAACCCAATTAGTCCAACAAAAAGGTCAAATCCAAATGAGAAATGTCAACTCCTTCAATAATTTTATAAAGTAGAAAGCAAAGACCGAAGGAAATTCTTTTTTAGCAAGTCCAACAAAAAGTAAAGGATCGAAGAAGTCATCCCAATGTTCATACAAAGCTAAAGACAACAATTTCATCAATATTCATTACACACAAAGCATGGGATGATCCTTCTCATGATCTAACACAAGCTCACTCCATCTGAACATCATTTTATAAGCCCACGAAAGCAGAAAGCTTGGGGAGAAGATAATTTTGTATCACTTGACAAGTCTTCAAGACAATCAAAGTCTTACCTCCATCAAATGGGCATGAAGTGATGAAAATACAAGATTTAATCTCCAGAATTTTCAACAAGACCGCCCAAAGACCAAGCATAGGACCAAAGATGTTCTCATCTCGCCAACAAGTCATCAACTCCATCAAGTCTACTGAGGCATGAAGCCAGGACAAGAGGAAAATATAAAATTCAATTTAGAGATTGAATCTTCAACAATTTCATCCAGCATAAAGCATAGAACCGAAGATGTTCTCATATCGCCAACAAATCATCAACTCCATTAAGTCCACCAAGGCACAAAGTCAGGATAGGAAAAAAAATACAAATTTCAAACTCTCAAGAGGAAGTCTTCAACGAGTCCAAAAGCACAAAGCATAAGACCAAAGACATTTCAAATTCTCTCAACAAGATTAAAGCCCCTTAGGGAATTTTAAATATTTATCTAAGTTGACATTTTTTGAGCCTGTTCCAAAAATAATACATATTATGATTGAAAAGCATATTACGTCTATTTTGTAGCAAAAAAAATCAAGCCTTCTAATGTATTTAGACTAATCAAAATCCCCTTATTCTTATGATCAAGTCAGTGCTCTTGCAAGGACAAGAAGAATCAACTTCTATGCACGAAAATACAACTAAAATATCAAAAGTTTATCTCTTAGATTTATCAAATTCTAAAGATCAAGTTAGAAGAACTCCCAATTTTGGAAGCTTCAATCAACTAAGTTGGAAAAACATTAACCTCTACATCTTCAAGTCTTGGATGACTTCTAAAGGTACTCAACAAGCCCATAAATGGGGAGTCAACTCTCCCTCATTGCAAGCCACAAGAAAAGGCCATAGTGAAAGAGACCTTGTTCGTTAGTCTGATGACCAAATCACCAATCCACCACAGCTTAAGTTAAGAACTCGAGTAGGTTCTAAAGGTAGGACTTAATAAGCCCACAAAAGGTCGAGTTGCTGATACTCTTCTCACTCAACAAGCCACAAGAAAAGGCCACAGTGAAAAATCATCTGCTCGTCAGTGCAATGATGATAGCTATTCAATCTCAAGCCAAATTCATCTTAGTGATTAAAAGTAACTAGAATCCAAGATATCTTTCTACTTGATCAATAGTCCAAGAAAATTTGAGGAAATAACTCTCAACCTAGAGCTCCCTCAAATCAATCTCCATTTTACTTAAAGGGTGATATCTCAATTTATTTTCAAATGATCTGATCAAGCTTAAAGCACATATCAGAGCCAATCTCCTCATCAAGTCCGTCAAAGTAGAAAGCACAGGACTGAGGAAGCAATTCCATAATTCATAAAAAGTTGATGGCCGAACTAAAGGAATTCCATGATTATTTAGTTTCTTAAAGCACACATTGCTAGACTGATAGCTCAACATAGGAAGATTTTAAGGTTGGAGTATTTAATTCAATGAATCCATCAAAGTAGTAAGCATAGGATTCATTGCATACATACACTTCCTGACAAGTCGATATGGATAAATCAAGTCAGTCCTTCATCAAGTCTGTCAAGCCTAAAGCTAGGATAGAAGGAATTTCAACCAAGCATAAAACCAACTCCTAAGGAGTCCTTCATCAAACAAATAAATCAATTCCTCCAATAAACCCAAATCAGGTTAAGAAAACTCAAAATGACATAAGAGAAAGAGATCTGAAAGTCATTAAGCAAATAATAGATGGTGTAAGAATTATCTATTACAAGTCAATTTCTATAAATTACAAGCTCATCATTTAGCATGTAAATGGCATCATACTAATGAAAAATCAAATGCACCATCTATTTAAATGATCCAAGTTCTATGGTCAGCCTAAAGGGTCAACCAATTTTCAACAAACATGACTCGTTTCATGCAAGAATCACATTCTTGGGGGGCATTTGTTGACCTCCACATATGTGTCATGAGTTGGGTCAAGCCCACAAGTCAAATTCGACAGACTTCGGAGGTGACAGTGTGTAAATCGGGGATCAAAATACACTGGATGTCACCAAAAATGATCGAAATGACCTCCAATCGATGAAAGGACTTTTCCGTTGCATTCAAAATATCAAAATTGGTCAAAATATAAATATTGCATAATCTAAAGAGCAACCAGTCAAGCGATAGAGCTATCAATGTGTTGACATGCATAATAAAGTTGGAAAGCTACGACGATGTCTGAACGACCTTCGTTCATGAAATTGATCAGGTCGTTAACTTTGAATCATCAAAAAATATCAAATGAGACTATCCACACTTAATTTTGATGAGTCTATGCAAATGTCGAATGATTAGTAATAACAGCACATAAATCGAGGTTGAAATGTACAGGACATCACCAAAATCAACCCAAATGACCTCTGATCGATAAACAGAATTCACCATTGCATTCATAACATCAAAACTGGTCAAAATAAAAATATTACATTATTTTATGGTCGACCAATCAGGAAGGAGGGCCGCCAATACGCTGACACACACATCGAGGTCAAAAATCCATGACATTGCCTAACGACCTCCATTCGTGAAATTGATTACACCGTTAGCATCAAAACATCAAAGCCTATCTAATGAGACTATTTATACTCAATTCAAATGAGTCTTTATGAATGTTGAGTAGTCAGAAGCGATAATACGTAATTTTGAACTGAAAGTGACCCGATTCATCGTCGAATTGAACCAACAATTTCCGATTGTGAAATAGACTTTGCCATTGATTTAGAATGTCAAAATTATTTAAAATAGACATCTAATTTAATTAAAATTGTTACACTTAAAATCTAGACAAAATTAGCACATATTTTGAGATATATCCACCGAATTATCACTTAATTACACCTAGTCAACACTTCAGAACTCACATTCCTAATACCACTATGCTAACACATCATTTTCATGATGCAATCTTTACCCACTTTGCTCATTTACAAATGACAGTAGAATGAAGAAATTATAATCAATAGTTAATAAAATGAATACTCTTTACAATGAGGTACCAATTATTATAATAATTTATTTATGTTACCATAGTTTTGAATAAGAGTTAGTAAGATGTAGGGTTCATTTGAAAAGAACCCAACACTTAAGGATTGTTGTACTATCTCAAAAGATAGAAATCATTACCCCATAATGGACCAAATCACCTAATAAGGACTCCTAAAGTGTGATGGGTCTTTGAATATACCAGAGATATTTCCCCTACTTTACATGAAAAAGTAAAGTACAATTTATTTTAATCCAGTGCATCACCCTAAAACTAATAACCAAGTGCAAGTGGCAAATAAGAAGATTCTCAACTCGTTAATGAAAAAAAAATTGAATGTCCAAAGGTAAAGTGAGTTGATGCCCCAGCTATTATTCTTTGGGCTCTCAAGATGACTCCATCATCAGTGATTGGACATACCCCATTCATCAGTGATTAAATTTAAACTCCCAAATCCTCCTTAAGCCTTATGATTGAATTCCATGGACTTTGCCAAATCTCCACCCAATTCAATCCAACTTGATTGATCTCTTCATGAATCGATCATATCTTCATTTATATTCACAAATATAAATGAAATATAAACTCAAATAACCACCCCATAATGGACCTAATCACGTAATAAGGACTAATGTGTGTTATGTGAATTTTGATTCACTTTATTTCATCTTAAAATGCCTTTCTTTTTGAATAGGTTTGTTTAGAGTTTGTCTAAATTTAAGATTGGTTAAAAGATGTAATCAAAACATTCACCTAAATGAAATTAAAATGTGAATTTACCTTATAAATTACTTAGGGATTAGGGAAGGAAAGAGAAGTTCTCTTCTCTTTCCCTCTCTTCATAACTTTGTAATTAATTGTAGGTTTCACTCAAACCAAATTAAAACATAAAATAAAAGTAACCCAAAATACTTAAACAACTTAAATGAAACCCTCCTCTAAGTTGAACATGTTCTTCACACTTAGAAAATTTGAACCTAAAGTCTTAAGCTAAGCATACCACACAAACCTTCAAAGCACACACATTAGCCTAAGTCACCACTTCTAGCTTTAGGTTAGGTCGGTGCATAGTTTAATGTTATGTTTTGTTTTGTGATGAATATTTTAGACTGGATGTTAGGGTGTATGCTCATAGAATGAATGATAGGATGTGCTTAGTCAAACTATTCTTTTATGTAAGGGATTGTGCTTAAGGGGTGCCATCATAAATAAAAATATAAATGCTTCTTGCTTGCAGGTGCTTATACCCCTAAGCATAATCCATAGGCTAGGTGGACTTAATCACCCATGTGTGAGGTGATAAGTCCAATATACATTCTTGGGATTTGTGTGGTGTGATTTAACTAACCTTTGTTTTGCAAGTGTTTGTTAGATTTCTACTTTTTCTTTACATGAAAAAGTTTGTATATTTAGGATTTTGGAATGATTTGTTATGGGGGATTTGGATGAGCATTGGTCATAAGATTTCATGTTATACACCATGTGAAGCCTTGGAGCATCTACCATCCAACCATCAAAAGGAGGAACCAAAGAAGAAGAAGAAAGAAGAAGAAAGAAGAAAGAAGAAAAAAGAAAAAAAAGAATAAAGCTTGAAGGCCCCCATAACAATGAATTCCTTTACTTAATTGTAATATTCATTTGTAATACAGGTTGTATAAGGGTAGAGCTCAGCTACCCAATTTGATATTTTTAGGTTTGTGCGGTGGTGTTCCCAATTTATAAAGAGCATTTATAGCAATACGTAACTGAACGAAGTACATCAGTTTAGCTTTTGCATTAAGTGACATGCTTTTTCTAGTGTCTTCCTTGCTTTATGTTTGGCCTGGATGTTGATTAGGCTCTTTAGAGAAAAATAAATCTTTTACCCAACTTAACAACTCAAAATAAAATTAAATAACTCATAACTTCACCTAAATCTTAGGATTAAAATCAAGATAAAAGAATTAGCAACACCTTAGCTAGATGAGAATTTCTTTATAATATCATGCACAAATGCATCTTATTTCACTTTGATTGGAGGGCTTCCACCTTTGCCAGAGAACCTGGCTTAACCTTTGAGGGCCGTGGTGGAAACTCACATCCTACCTTCTCGCTGATTTTGGCCAATAATCTGATTTCTCATGCGTTAGTCATAAAAATCCTATTAGCCTAAGTCAAAAATATTTGTCCAAAATAAAAATAAAATTAAATTTGAATTGCATTAGATTTAGGTCATTTGAAGCATGTCCCTTTACATGATCTAGTCTCTTTAGGGAGTGAGTTTAAGGACTTAGTCTCTTTCTAAATAAAAATGACCTAGCTATCTTGCATAAGCATAAAGACTTGCCTACATGTATTTAAAATCGTATGAGGAGTTAGTTGGCAGCCACCCACAGGTGGTTGTAAGTCCAAGTTATCGGGTGGTTTGTGGAGGCAAACCAAATTACCCATTTTTTGCCTTAGATTTAGGTTGTACTTTCAGCGCTCACCGAAGCTCCCTAGATTTAGGTTCTGAGGTAGCTTATCCCCTTTGTGGGCCATAAACATAATTCTGCACCTCTTAGGCACTTTTTTAATCTTGTGTTAAGGAATCTTAAGTCCTAAATTTTTAATGAAAAGTGCAACTCAAAAAAAATTAAATCAATTTCTAAATGTAAAGCCCAATTTTAGTATAGTTTGAGATGCTTGCTAGGTTTCCTAGCATCGTGGGCATCTCCTACTTATTTCCCATTTTATTGGATTGATAATAACTCCCTCTTTTGATCAATCCCATTTGATTTCCAAAAATATAAAATAATCAATTTATGGTCCTTCCCTATTGAAATTTTCAGAGACAACGATCATTTACCTTAATCGAGAGTTTTCCTAAGGGATCTCATCCCTTAGGATATAATTAACTATGGGGGCTTGCTCTTGTAGGGAACTTAATGAATCCAGTTTAAAATAAACCCTGCTTTACTTTTTCATGTAAAGTAGGGGAAGAATCTCTGATACATAGGCGGACCCATCATCCTTAAGAGTCCTTATTGAGGTGATTGGTTTCATTAAAGGGTAGTGACTTCTATCTTTTGAGATAATACACTATACCTTGATGTCATATCTGATCACCTGAATAAGTTCATCTGCGGATCTGCATGGCATCTTACCAAGATGAATTTTTGTAAGGGCTCCTCTTTCTTTTCTCCCCACAGATTTGAAAGGTGACTCCCTTATAGAAATTTTTTTCACCATGGCGGCTTTATCCAAAACCCTATAAAAGAAAGCATATAGTTATATGGTGGCCAAATCAAGGAGAAAGCATGGGGACTCACATCAGCCAAGAGTGGTGTATCCACCGGGTGGGTCACCGTCAGCATGGTGATATCCAACCAACCTAAGGTGCTCGTCGATTTGTGAAAATCAGTCTAGAAAGAAGGTGTGTAGACTTACATCTCTCTAAAGCAAAACTGGTCACTAGAATAGTCCATCTTCAGCTTAACAAGGGCAATCCGACCTAGGGTGACTACTAAGTAAGGAGTCCTGTGTAAGGACTAAACCCAAACTTGAAGTAGTTAAGAGGAAAAGAGCCACTAGGGGACTTATCTTATGCCTCAAATATACTCGACCTAGTCAATGCTTGATGGCTAGTTTAAGAAGAAAGTGTGTAGGCTTACATCTTCTTAAATGAAGTCAACATGGGGTAGCTTACCAACTACATAGTAAGGCCTACCAAATTGACAAGGTGCTCGTTGGTTTGCAATGGTCAAGTCAAGAAAAAAAGCATGGGGGCTCACATCAGCCAGAAAAATGACCACTAGGGTGACATACTAGCAAGGTAATATATCAGCACGACCTAGAGCAGCAAATGAGTGAGTATCACATGAGGCATGCTCCTACATCAAAATAGGCTGAGATAAAAGATATGTGTTCATTTGTGTTGTGAAAGAGGGAATAGAATGCGGTTGAATTCTCTTACACCTACCCTAAACATGCAGAAGAATAGATGAAATGGCACCTTAAGGGTAATTATGACTCCACTAAGTAAGGATGCTGCTTGGGTTCTCTTACACCTAAATTAGTTATACTAGTCAAAAAAGGGCGCCTCTTATTTTCTCTTACACCTAACCTAATAGCACTGGAGGATAGTTTGTAATGTGTTTGTGTTATGGAGGGATAGAGATGCTGCTCGGGTTCTCTTACACCTACCCTCAACTCATCATGGAGTTTGTAATGTGTTTGTGTTATGGAGGGATAGAGATGCTGCTCGGGTTCTCTTACACCTACCCTCAACTCATCATGGTGAATTCACAAGCGAAAGATATTTCTAATACAAAAATATGGAATTTGATATGAAAATAAGTTTTATTGATGATTATTTTTAAACAAGATTTATGGATAGTATTTCTTTAAGTATAGCCCATTTATTGGAAGCATCGGGCACTCTCCTTTATAATTTATAAGTTGATAAGATCCTCTATGATAAGCCTTCTCTATGGCAAAAGGGCCTTTTCGAGTGGGTTCAAACTTCTCTCCCATCTTTTGATAGGAAACAATTAGTCTCCTTAGAACTAAAACAAGCTCTCCTACTTGAAAAGCTCTAGTACGGACCAACTTATTGTAAGCTTGAATTAGTTTGGCTTTGTATCCAGAGGCGTCTCTCCTTCAAACCTTCGAGCCCTTCCAACAGCAGCTTGAAGTTCTGCTCTGTAGTGGTTTTACTACCCACAACTATCCTTAATGATGAGAGTTAGACTTCTAATGGTAGAACGACTTCAGACCCATACACTAAAGAGAACGGGGTATATTAAGTTGGAGTTTTGTATGTGGTGCAGTAAGCCCACAAGGCTTCAACCAACTGCTCATGCCACTATCTCTTGTTATCGTTGAGTGTCTTCTTCAGTATTTGGATGAGAGTTTGGTTGAATGCTTTTGCTAGACCATATTCCCTCGAGTGATATATAGTAGAATATCTCCAATCTATGTTGTGGCTTCAGATAAGTTGTTAATTTTAATACTATTGAATGCAATACCATTATCAGATATAATTCATCGAGGCACCCCGAACCTATATACGATATGGTTTCTTAAAACCTGGAGCACATGCTGAGCTATGACCTCTCTAAGTGGGATTGCCTCCACCTACTTGGAAAAGTAGTCGATGGCAACTAGAATGAACCAGCGACCTTTGGAAGAAGGAGGATCAATCAGACCCACTATGTCGGTACCCCAACACTCAAATGGTCATGAGGCCAATGTAGGATGTAGAATATTAGGTGGTTGATGTAAGATCACACTGTGAACCTGACATTAGTGGCATCTCCTAGCTATGTCTATGCAGTCTATGATGATCGAAGGCCAGTAGTATCCTAGTCTCTTAAACTTGGCTTTCATCTTCAGACTGGATTGATGGGCTCAGTATAAACCTAGATGTACCTCAGTTATGATCCTGTGGGCTTCATTTTTGTCTAGATAATGTAACCACATATGATCAAAAGACCGTCGGTATAAGGTGCAGCCTATGAGAGTGTTGGAAAGAGCTCTCTGGTCCATCTGGTGTGCTAGTGACTTCTCTTGAGGCAATTTTCCAATATGTAGATAATCCATGAATGGTTACCTCCAATCTGACTCGTCAACCTTTTTGGCAACAGCAACCTCCCCTTCAAGAGAGAGTCTATCAATGAATTCAATATTAACAAGGGATAAAACTTATCTATTTTGGATCCTTATTGGAATAGACTCATTTTTTAAACATGCTAGCTCTTTGGCAAGCTTGGCTAATGCGTCTACTGTTGCATTATCTCATCGAGGAATCTTGTAAATGGTAACCTTTGGTGAGCTGAGAATCCCTAAAGATGTTGATACTTTGGATGCATAGTGTAATGGCTAACTCTAGACCGATAATCAAAGCCTCATATCATGGTCTAGGGTTAGAGAACTATTCCTACCCATGCCATTCCTGGAAGAGTAGATCATGGTTCTTCTCCTTTTTGAAAGGAAGCCACACCATCAAAATACATCTCCCAGCAGTGAATGCTAGTGTCCCCTAAGTTCATGATTTATTCATCAAAGAGGTCATCACTAAGCAAGGAATCAGCAAGAAGTGGGTGTGCTGCTAAAAAATCTGCTAGTACCTATCCTTTCACTGCATGGAGTAGTATGAATGTGATGTCAAACTATGATAAAATCATAGACCAATGCGCCAACCGTCTGGATAGCGTTGGTCATGCCATGAGATATTGCAGTGGAATGATCTTGGAGATCACATTCACCTTATAAGAAGCATGTAGTGTCGTAGCTTTTGGGTTTTAAAGATTAAATCTAGGTAGTGCTTTTCAATTTGTAGGTAGTTTGCCTTAGCAGGGATTAGATGATGACTCAGGTAGTAGAGAGCATTTTCTTTCCCTTCGTCATTGGTTTGAGCCAACAAAGCTCCAAGGGAGTCATCTAATGCAGTGGTGTAGAAAATCAATGGCTTTCCCGGGATAGGGGCTGCTATAATTGGCAGCGTCATCAGGTTGTGCTTGATGTCTTCAAAGGCATACTGGCATTTGCCATCCCACTTGAACTTGGCATATTTTTACAAGTGCTGAGAATGGCTGGCATCTTCCTGATGGGTTAGAAATGAAGCATCTTAGATATGCCAAACGCCTTCGAATGTTCTGAGTTGAGTTAAACTTTTAGGGGGGTAGCATTTCTAAGATAGCATTGATCTTCTCTGGATCGATTTCTATTCCCTGGTGTTGGACAACAACCCCAAGGAATTTCTCTTAAGCTACTCTGAATGCACACTTCAAGGGATTCATTTTAAGGTTAAATTATCTTAGTCATTTGAAAACTACTCTCAAGTCAAAGAGATGGTCTTCCTTTTCTTTGCTTTTGACTACTAGATCATCAACATAGCATTCAACTTGATGATGAATGAGTTCATTGAAGATCCGAGTCATGGCCCGCTGGTATGTAGCACTAAAATTTTTAAGCCTGAAAGGCATGACCTTATAATAATAAATTTTGATCGGAGTTTAAAAATCAGTGTTTCTTTCATCCTTAGGGGCCATCTTAATTTGGTTATAGCCAGATGACCCATCCGTAAAGGAGAATACTGCATGAGATGAGGCGATGTCCACCATCAATTCTGGAATTGGTAGTGGAAATTCATCTTTAGGACATGTCTTATTTAGATCCCTAAAATTGATGCATATGCAAATTTGATCATTCTTTTTCTTAACTAGGATGACACTAGCTAACTAGGTAGGGTATTTTTCTTATTTAATAAAGCCAGTATCGATCAGTTTCTTGATTTCAAATGTGATCTATTGTTCAATGTATAATCGCCTACGTCTAGGAGCTTGCTTGATATGGTTAGCATTAGGTTCTATTACTAGTTTATGGACTGCTATGTCAGAGATAAACTGGGCATTTCTTCATAACTCCATGTGAAGTAGTCCTTAAAATCAGCTAATAGCCTAACTAATCATTGGTTTCTTCATCATTCAATAAGGAACTGATGTACGCCAGGTGTGGACCTTCTTTTATTCCTAAGTTGATTTATTTAAGCTCATCGATGGTTGATCTGATCTCTTCTTTGAACTATGCCAGTGCTTCTTTGACTTCAAGCTCATTTGGGTCATCTGAAGTTTCTAAACATACCTGCTCATAAGAGTTAGCATGATTTGAAAAAAACTTATCAGACCCCAAATGAGTGGCGATGACTAGGCAATGGTTGTCATCATCGACTGGACCCACTATGCCGAATCTTAGTCCCAGTCTTGATTGAGAATATTTTCTTTGGTTGTCCCATAACCTTTCGAAGTAATATGCCCTGTGTTTAGACCAAGTATGTGGGATTAATCCCTTCTTTGCTAAGTTAAGAACACAAGGTGAATACCAATGAAAAAGCAATTATATTAAATCTTTGTTTGAATCATTCTCAAGTTCTAAATTAGCTTCTTGACTTGAGGATGATGCTCCCAACAAAAATCTCTTTAGTTTGACACCTGTGGATGACTTAGGGGCCTCTTTAGCTACTAAACCTTCAATTTTTTGGGAAGAAAGTAAGGTTAGAGCTAAGGTTCTCAACTGCTTCCTGGTTATTTTATATAATAATGATTCAAATACATTCATGCTTTGCTTGGATACCTGGTCTTCATCACTATCTGGCTCAAATGTCACCTCCAAAGGGACCCATTGAGAGGGGTTGGTCGGCATTCTAACCATATGAGACCCATCCTCCAAACTAGATTTTAAGTCTATATGGGTAGAGGGAGTACTCCTGTGAGTCAAAACAAAGCTCCTATTGGGTGGCCAATAAGGAGTAGGCCTTCCACCTCTGGAACTTCCTCTAGATCTTCCTCTACCTCTACCTGGTGAAGGCCGAGTCATCCTACCCATATGTTTATATGGAGGAGCAAATTACGGGCAGAATCCAATATCTAGCTCTACTTTTTCCTCGGTGTTTGATTCTCGCTCACTTGTATTTTCTTTTTCTTTTCCTTTTTTCTTTTCTTTTTCTTTTTATTTTTCTTTTTCTTTTTCTTTCCCTTTTTCTTCTTTTTCTTTTGTTTCTTTTTCTTTTATTTTTGAACTCTCACAAAGTTCACAAGAATATACTTTTTTGATTTTGAGGAAGATAGTAAGCTATGTCTTCATATATCTTGACCTCTCTAACTAAAAATGGTTTCAAGTCTCCTTTGACACAATACTCGATTCCACCTATTCTAAATTTGATGCACTAATCTAACAAGGATGGAACCGTGTTGTTTTCATGTACCAAGGCCTATCAAGCAAAGTAATGAAAGATGTATCTGAATTGATTATGTAGAATTTGGCTTCTCTCTTCTAGTCATCTATCTCCAATGGCAACACTATAGAGCCTAAAGCCTTCTCACCTTGTTCATTGAATCCTCTCAACATCATCCGATCACCTCAGAGTTTGGAGATGCTAGTCCATAAGTAGGTAAGAGTCTTTAGACTTATAATATTCACTGATGTACCTGGATCTACTAACACCCTGGAGAGTCTGAATCTGCCCATGTCCACTGTAATATAGAGGGGATGGTTGTGTTCTATTGTCCCCAAAAGAAGGTGTTCATTGGTGAATGTAACTCCACAGGATTCTCTTGAATAACATGCCTCCTCTCCAATAGCGATCAGCTAAGCTAAGCATATTTCTATATCAAGAAGGGCTTTAATCAATGACTCCCTCATCTCTTTGGATAAGACAAGGGCATCATATATGCTTATTTTAGCTGGAAACTATCTTAGGTGAGAGAGGATGTTGTAGTCAACTCTGGGCTAGTCCTCTACTAGCATATCCATAATGGTGCATCCTGTGGAGGGGCTTCTTAATCACTAGAACCAATGACTTATTTACCCTTATCCTAAGGTGCTACCCTAGGAGGTAGAACTTTGCCACTGCGAAGGTTGACCTCAATGACTTTGTGAGATGGTTTAGTGGAAAGTTCTACCGGCTCATCAAGTTCACCTACAGCATCTCCTACAGAATTATCAGAGTCAGAGGACTCCAAATCAATTTCAATGGGCGAACCTGAATGATTTAGGAATGGGAAATCCATTTCTAAATTAGAAGAGGAATGATCAAAACTAGAGTTATTATCATTATTTTGTAGACTTGGAGATTTTTTTAGAGGAATAAAATCTAGAGTATCATAAGTGGACAAGATGTAAGTGAAAGCTTTCTTCATTGAATTTATCTTAGATGGAGGTACATGATAGAAACCTAATAAAGTAAGCAGGGTAAGGGGTTTAGTGCCCTTGTCTGTCGATACAATGCTCTTGTTGGCAGAAGAGGAGCTAGTGGAGGAAGTAGTAACTACAATAATGGATGGAGTGCTGAACTCAGACTGTGATTATGCTATTGTGCTATCCCGGGCAAGTAAAGTGGGATGATGCTACTGCTGCTGGGCTATCACCTCTTTTGGGTTATCTTTAGCAACTTGCAAACCTTCCTTAGTATTGGAGGTTTAAGCCGCCTCAAGCAACTGCAAAGATAATTTTCTAATTTTAGAGATGGTTTTCTTAGAGGTTCGGAATAAGGAGATATCCTAACCTTCCTATGTATTGAAAAGATCGCATGTATTCCCAAGGATTACCCTAACAGAACTAAAGGGTTGTTCTAGTAGATATTTCTTAGGGATGATAATGACACCTTACTTGTAGCTAAGTTCAAGCCCATCCTTAAAGGTAAAGAAATCTTCTAAGATATGTCCTGACATGCAGTGGTATGGACAATAGTTCAGATTGTGACTCTTGCCTACTTCCTTAGGCCTCCTAGGTTCTGGCAACTAAAAATTAGGCTTTTTTAAGAGGTTCTTAAATATCTTCCTTACTACATCCCTCTTGAATGAATATGGTTTATTCAATCTATCGATAACAGTAGGTAAATGATAATTACTTGGTGGCGAGTAACTATACTGCTGTTGGTAATGCTTATATGGATACAACTGAGGAAGCGACGGTGGAGGCCATTGTGGCAACTGAGGTGGCTGGTATGACGGCCGAGGTGGTGGCAAAGACTATGGTAGAGGAGACTGTTGAGCTCGAGGCCTATCTGATTGGACCCAGGCAAGTTGTTTCCCCTTATAAACTGTTGTAACTGCCCTCGGCTTCTTCTCAAATGCCTTTTGCAGTCTTGGCTTGGTTGACTGATCTTGCAAAGGTACCTATTTGATCTCTCCTTGTAGACTAGCCATCTTGTTGATTAATTTCTCAAATTTCTTAATGGTAAACCCTTTAAGCATGAAGGCGATCAGGCCATGAATATTCTTGAGTAGATTTTTAATGGCATGTTATTCAGATAGCTATGGTTCGTATTTCATACTTAAATTGCTCTATCTAAGAATATAACCAATAAAGGACTCACTGGGGTGCTGTTGTGCTATAATGAGATGGCCCACAGTTACCCTTTATTGAGCTCCAACAAACCTCCTGATCAAGAAGTGCTCTCATTCAACAAATGTCTTTACCAAATCAATGGGTAGTTCGGCATTCTAATTAAATGTGATGTCTGTCAAGCTACTGATGAAAAGGCAAAATAAGAATGCATCACTGCCACCATCATTACAACATCTGACTCTGAAATGTGCTATGTGCTGCCGAGGGTTCCACTACCATCAAAAATTTTGAAGGATGGAGGCACAAAGCCCTTGGGGTATTGGACAACATCAAATTCTTCTGGGTAGGGTCTACACTTTTAAATGAATGAGCCACCTCAGGCTTTCACCAATGCATCCTTCAATTATTGTTCCACCAACTGCTTGATATCCTTCCCTTACATGGAGGTGTTGTCCACCACCTTCCTATGCAAGCTACCACTATCATGATCTACTAGAAAAGTACTCTTGGGCTGATATAGAACATGTCATAACTCAGGATGATCTACCTCTATCAGTATATGATGTGGGACTGAAGCCTAGTTTTGAAGTGCCTGGAGAGCTACTAATAAGTATTCCATCCTCTTCTCCATTTTGTTGATCTGATCATCCTTTTGTTTGAGACATTGACTAAGGTGTTGGGTTGAATGAACAGTATTATCTTTCTCAACTACAACACCTTTCTGACTGTGCTGATCCCTCTGAAGGGAGCTCCTAGTATTGACCATGTGAACTTGGGCCAAATATCCAAGAAGGTCATCTTCATCAAAATCAAATGCTACCCACTCATCTTCAGAATCCGTGTAGTCACTACCTAATAGTTCCCTCTTCTCGGTGAAGTAATCGGCCATGATCTCATCCAAAGAATGATCTAAACATGTTGGCATAAATACTGGGGTTGGGTGACGTGGTCACGAATGCATCTAACATCACCTATCCGGAGTCTAGAGGAAAGTCATGCTCACTGGAAGAAATGTGTTCATGATGATTCATCAATGGAGTGGTGTCCCTGGGGAGATCTCGCCATGGGAACGCACTATCACCTTCAACCTCTAGCATCCGCGGCTCGATGGTGGTGGTGGTGGTGTGACCACGACATTGAGGGGTCACCACACATGCCGAACCACAACTGAGGTAGAGGGTCGAACAAGGGAGCTCGATCTCACCTCAATAGGTGGAATGGAGGGAGCATGATCCTTTGGCTATAGCGATCACCAGATGGTCTAGTTTTTCCCCGGATGGGGTATTTTGGATCTTGGCGGGAGTGGTGGATGCTGAGAGCTGCATTGGTGATGGTGGATGATGAGGGGAGCGGTGTGAAGATAACATCGATTGTCCCTCGATGAGAGATCTCTACTTACAGCGAGTAGCACTGGTAAGAATAATCCTGCCAGGTTGATAGGCCCTCATAAGGGGGTGATCAAGAAAATCTATCAAAGCAGAAGCTACCGACTATCTGACGTATCTCTACCGATCTCTCTCTCTGCGACTCTCTCCCTATGGATTTGACCCCTATACTCCTAGGGATCAATGATCGTAGATCAAATAAGGTACTAGACTCTGAGCATCCATGTGCTCTGCCAACCTGGCACAAGCGATCTTAAGTCCGGCATAGAGCCTTCTATTCTCCCTACCAGGTGTCTCATAATATACTGCTGGTGGAGGAGAAGCAGTAATCCTCCTGTAATTTTCCTCTTTGTCTGATACTAAGAGGGGGTGGAACTTGTTGTTGGTTGGGAGTGGAGAGACCTCTTAAGGGGAACCCTCCTCAAATATATGAGATGTAGCCTCAATCTCTCTGGCTGCAACTCATGATTAATCTTACAATTTTTATTTTAGTGTTGAGTATGAGTGAACAAGGTAGAGCAGGATCTAGTACCTACCTCATAAGTGGAGGAGACTATCTCAGAAGCTAAGATAGCCTTCGCCTTCAGGGTAACTAAAGAGGAGGTAGTAACTCTCGCTAGAGCAATGATATGAACAACTAGATGGGCAGATGCTGAAACTATCTCAAGATGGGGTGTGGGAACAACTGCAGCTTTCCTCTTCATTAGATGATACTCAAAATTGGAGGGCATGTCAATGCAGATGATTGGCTTCTGCCCAGCCTCCTCATCCCTGCTGACAGTAGTGAGGGTTTCCCCCTCAATCGAAGAAGATCATATGGGTAGAGTTAGTTTTGGGAAGGCTAGCGTGATCTAAGGCCAAGTCTATCCTGAAGGAGAAAGTGAAAACAAACTTTTGTGAGGCCATGTATGTAAAAATGTCTTGGTGATTTGAGTTGTATCTCCAAGTGTTGAAAATGTCGAGTCGATCTGCTTTAATATTTATCATAGAAGAATTATATAGATTTGGAATCCTGAGCCCATACTCAATAATTTATATATGTTAAGTGGGATTTAGTGGAGAGATTTTGAAAATACAGGAGAGTCATTTGCCATTTGATTTTGGTTTTGGAACCCATACTCAACCAATTTAGGTAGGTTGGGTGGGGTTCAAAAATTTGAAGAGAGAATCTCTTTCTTGGAAATGTTTGCATTTTGTATCTTGTTTGAAAATTTTTGGTGATTTGAAGGGACCTCTACTTAGCAAATTTGAGTATGCTAAGAAGAGGTTGTGATTGTGTGTTTAAAAATTTTGTTTGTAGAATATTTTTGCTTGTGATGTGTGAAAATGTTAATTTTGAAGATGAGATTTCTTACTTAACAAATTTGGTATGTTAAGTAGAGGCCACATGTGTTTGATTTATATTTGAAAATGGGACTTTTATTTAACAAATTGGTGTGTTAAATGAAAGCCAAATGTGATTTAATTTAATTTTTTGATTTTCTTTTGAAAATTGGACTCTCATTTAACAAATTTGGTATCTTAAAGGAAAGCCCAAATGTGATGGATTTGTGTTTTGATTTTCCTTTGAAGATGGGACTCTCACTTAACAAATTGAATATGTTAAGTGAAGATCAAATTTATGTTTTGAAAATGAGACACTCACTTAACAAATTGAATATGTTAAGTGAAAATCAAATTTGCGTTTTGAAATGAGACCCTCACTTAACAAATTGAATATGTTAAGTGGAGGTCAATTTTATGTTTTGAAATGAGACCCTCACTTAACAAATTGAATATGTTAAGTGGAGGTTAAATTTATGTTTTTGAAATGAGACCCCCTACTTAACAAATTGAATATGTTAAGTGGAGATCAAATTTGTATGTTGAAAATGAGACCCTCACTTAACAAATTGAATGTGTTAAGTGGGGGTCAAATTTTTGTGTTGAAAGTGGCACTTAACAAATAGAATATGTTAAGTGAGAATCAATTTGTATGTTGGAAATGAGATCTCACTTAACAAATTGAATATGTTAAGTGAAAATCAATTTTATATTTACTTTTGAAAGAATGGAAATTTATTTAACAATTTCAGGCATGTTAAGTAGAGTTCAATGATATGTCTTGCATTCATGTATGATTGAGAGAGTAACCTTAACTTCAACATATATGGAATATATATTAAGTAGAGTTTCAATCTCATGTTGTGGTTTTATTTAAAAGTAGACTCCTCATTCAACAACTTTAAACATGTTGAATGAATATGGCCATTTTCAAAAAAAAAAAAAAAAGTGCTTTTAGAAAATATGATCTTGATTTTCATTTTGAAAAGAACCTTCATGTAACAATCATGGGGATTGTTAGATGAAGGTCGGTTATATGAATTTGTGCTTTTTGAAAATTTTGTGCAAAATTATTTATTATGTGAATTTTGAAAGAGTGCTTTTGGAAAGTGTCATGAAAGACTTTATTTTCTTAAATTTTATGATGAACCTTACCTCACCATGATAGTGGTAAGGAGGTTCTAGATTTTTATTATCTCTCCTTTCATTGAAATTTTTTATTTGGGAAACCTGATATGGGTTTCAAGACCTACATGAAGTGAGGTCCTAAAACCTAAAGAATGTTGGCTAACTTTGCTTGAGAATGAAATAAGTTGAATGCAATGGAAGGAAATATAGTCTCAGACTCACAAAAAAAAATGCAAGTCTACTATCAATGCTTGGAGACAATAATTGCCTACTAGAGATGGACAGAGGATCCATCCCCAGTGGAGTCGCCAGAAAAATCTGTGGTGTTTATTTTTGAATTCGTTCATGTGTGTATATGTGTGGGGACACCACATAGATATGAGGATGTACTTATTAAGGTAATCAGGTATTACATCAAGGAGTAATATACTATCTTGAGAGATAGAAGTCACTACCTATGATGGACCTAATCACCTAATAAGGACCCTAAGGCATGATGGGTCTTTGAATATACCAAAGATTTTTTTCCCTACTTTACATGAAAAAGTAAAGTAAGGTTTATTTAAATCGGTTTTGTTAAGTTCCCTATGGAGGTAAGCCTCTATAGTTAATTACATCCTAAGGAAAGTAAATTTCTTAAGAATACTCTTGCTTAAAGTAGGTGATTATTGTCTCCAAAGAATTCAAAGATAGGACTATCAAAGGATTAGTTGTATTTTGGAAAATCAATAGGATGGATAAAAAGGAGAGAGTTATTAGTGACGCTAAAGGAGATAAATAGGGAATGGTCATGATATTAGGAAGCCTAGTGAGTACTCCAATCTAGCCTATGGTTGGGCTTTATATGTTTGAAATTGAGAAGATTTGTCTATTTAAGTTAAAATTTTATTAGAAATCTAGGATTTATAATTTCACAATATAAGATTGCTGGAATGCCTAAGATGTGAGAATTTATGCTTGTAGCCCACAAAGGGAAACAGTAACCTCAGATCCTATATCTAGGGAGCTTTGGCGAGGGCCAAAGCATGACCTAAATCTAAGGTAAAATTGGGTATATGGTTTACCTTCACAAGAAAGAGTAAATCACCCGACTACTGGACTTATTACTGCCTAGAATGGCAGCCAACTAACTTCTCCTATGATTTAAAACCATGTAGGCAAGTCTTATGCTTTTTGCAAGATAGCTAGGTTGTTATTATCTAGAAAAGAGACTAAGTCCTTAAACCAACTCCCTAAAAGACTAGAGCATGAGGGATATGAATAATGATTTAAATCTAATGTAGATTTTTATCAAGTTTTATTTTATTCTGGATAATTTATTTTGACACAGACTATGAGATTTTGTATGCTTAAATGCATGAGAAATTAATTATGGGCCAAATTAGGAGAGAAAGAGGTGTTCTTCCATCAGAGGCTCTAAAATGTTAAACCCATTCTATCTGGCACAGATGGAAGCCTTCTCTAATCACAAGTGAAACAAGATATGTGTGTTGTTAAACATACAACATCCAACTAAGGGGTTGTTAAATATTTTATTATCTTGATTTAAAACCTAAGATTTAGGTGAGGTTATAAGTTATTTTAAAAGTTTAGTTATGAGTTAGTTAGTTGGATAGAAAATTTATTTTTTATCCTAAGAGCTTAATCACATCCAGGCCACAAAACAATCACCAATCATAAACAAACTATGAAAAGGCATGCTTTTTCTAATGCACAAGCTAAACAAATCATCAAAAAAAATTATAAAGCTATCGCAAAAGAATAAAAGGCCGACACAATCGGGTACCACAACATAACCCAAAAATAAATATGGGTAGCTAAGCTCTTCCCTTATACAACCCGGATTATGAAAGAATAATTATAAATGATGAATGTTATTGGGGTCTTCATTCTTTATTCTTCATTTCTTCATTTATTCATTTCTTCACTTTCATTTCTTCATTTTGATTTGTTTCATTCCTGTGGTGTTTTATTTTAGAGTTAGTTGGTTCAAGTTGGGACACCATGTATATCCATGGATGTACTTATTAGGGTGATCGGGTATGACATTGAGGAATGATGTACTATCTCAAAAGATAGAAGTCACCATCTTACAATGGACCTAATCACATAATAAGGAATCCTAAGGACAACGAGTCTTCGAATGTACCAGAGATCTTTCCTTTACTTTATATGGAAAAGAAAAGTAGGATTTATTTTAAACTGTGTTCATTAAGTTTCCTCTAGAGGCAAGCCCTCGTAGTTGATTATATCCTAAGGAATGAGATTCCTTAAGAATACTCTTGATTAAGATAAATGATCATTGTCTCCAAAGATTTCAAAGATAGGACTATCAAAAAATTGGTTTTTTTTTAAAAAATTAAGTGGGATTGAGCAAGAGGAGGGAGTTATTATCATAATCAAAGGGAGATGAGTAGGAAATGCTCATGATACTAAGAAACCTAGTGAGTATCCCAAACTATTCCATGATCAGGCTTTATTTTTTTGAAATTGAGGGGAATTATATATTTGAGTTGAAGTTTTATTAGAAATCTATGGCTTACAATTCTATAATAGAAGATTGTAGAAATGCCTAAGAGATAAGGATTTATGCTTATAGCTCATAAAGGAAAATAATAACCTCAAATCCTAAATCAAGGGAGCTCTAGCGAGGGCCAAAGCATGACATAAATCTAAGGAAAAAAATGGGTATATGATTTACCTCCACAAGAGAGAATAAACCACCCGACTGTTGGGCTTACAATCGCCTAGGGGTGGTCGCCAACTAACTCCTCCTATGATTTTAAATACATATAGGCAAGTCTTATACTTTGCAAAATGGCTAAGCTATTATTTATTTAGAATGGAGACTAAGTCCTTAAACTCACTCCCTAAGAGACTAGATCATGAAGTGTATGAATTCATGACTTAATTTAATGCAAATTTTGTTAAGTTTTATCTTTGATTTTTGGACATTTTTATTTGACACGGGCTATGGGATTTCATATGCCTACTGCATGAGAAGGTCGGTTATGGGCCAAAATCAGAAAGAAGGAGGTGTGTTTCCACCATGGCTCTCAAAGGTCAAGCTATTTTCTTTGGCAAAGGTGGAAGCCCTCCATTAGCAAGAGTGAAGCAACATGATTCATGCATGATATGAGATATACAACATCCAGCTAAGGGGTTAATAAATCTTTTATTATCTTGATTTATTTCCTAGGCTTTAAGTGAGGTTATGAGTTGTTTAATTTAGTTATCAATTGATTAATTAGATAAAAAATTTATTTTTTCCTAAGAGGCTAATCGCATCTAGGAAATTCAACAACCATCAAGCAATTAAGAAACTAGGAAAATCATGCCATCCTAATTGTGCAACCATAAACATAACATCAATCAATTTAGAAAATTAGCGCAAAAGAATAAGAGGCCGATGTGGTCGGTTCCCACCGCATAACCCGAAAAAAAAAATGGGTAGCGGAGCTCTACCCTTATATAACTTGGATTACAAATAAATAATTATAATTAAAAGAAATTTATTTCATGGGAGTCTTTATTCTTCATTTTGATTTACTTCTTTTCTTTCTTCCTTTTGGCTTGATTGGAATATGGTTGCTCCAAAGGAATCACATGGTGCATAAGACTTGGGCTCATGATAAATGTTCATCCTAATCCCCCATAAAATTCATTATAAATCTTAATTGCAAAATGTACATCAAAATGTGAAAGGTAAATCTAACTAAACCAGTAAAATAAAGGTTAGCTAAACATACCACACAACCCAAGCAATTATAAGGATAATTTAGACTCAGCACCCCACACATGGGTAACCAAGCCCACCTATCTTAGTTTGGATTATGCTTAGGGGTATAAGCAACCTGCACAGTAAAAGTATTTATATTTTTTTACAGTGCCCTTTTAAGCACAATCCCCTACAGAAGATATGATTAGGTTAAGATCACCTTATCATCCAGTCTATGGATATACACCCTAACATCCAGTCTAAAAATATTACATCACAAAATAAAATTAGTCATCAAACCATGCATTGCTCTAACATAGATCTAGAAAAGGTGACTTAGCCTAATGTGCATGCCATTTAAGGCTTGTGTGGCATGTCTTAGCTAGGCTTTAAGATTAGAATTTTCTAAGTGTGAGAAGTTTAATTTAGATGGTGATTTTAGTTTAAGTGATTTAGTTGGCTTGTTAATTTTAGTTGATGATTTGATTTGGTTTGAATGAACCTACACTTAGCAACTAAATATTATGAAGAGAAGAAAAGAGTGGAGAACTCCATTTCATTCTTACCTTAAACCATTTCTAAGGTAGATTCATTAATGGATTTCCTTTAGTGAATGATTTATTATGTATTTTAATTAACCCTAAGATTAGATTCTTTATAAATAATCCTATTCAATAAGAAAGGCCTCTTAGGATTAGCTAGGGTGGATTACTATCACATAACACACACACATTCATTTCTTTCCAACATGTATACCATGCATATAAATAATCCTAATCATAGCTATACATACAATACAAATCATAGCACACTTTGATGATGAATGCAAAGAGATATGGTTTGAAAATTAGGATATTCATGAATGCATGCCTTTATTATATAGAAAAGAGGGAGTCTTTTATCCATTAGCTAAATGCACATTCACATGTATAAAAGTTATAAGTGAGTAAGATGCCATTATTTTCTACACCAGGGGCGTAAGGTACTAGACCTACTTGGGGCTACTTAAAACCTAGCAGTCTGGTATGTCTAGATTGATATACCACTTTTTTTAGATACATGTAGATGTACAAAAAGAACCAAATTGATGAAGAATCATGCAAGAGATTTATGTTTGATTTGATTGTAAGATTTACATGTGTAGTATGAAAGTGCTTCCAAAATCATAACATGGGGATGCATAGAAATATATTTAGGCAAGTGTTAAGTTCTTTTCAAATGAACCATTCACTTGAAAATTCTATGTGAATCCATATTAAGAGAGAAGAAAAGAACTTCATAATACACATCTTATGTTATCATCACATGCAAGCTTATAAATATTTATAACTAGCATCACTTTATTTATAATTTTTTATTTATAAGTTTTGAAAAGCAATTTTTGGTTTAATAATGATAGTAGCCACTCATATTCTTAATTTTAGTCAACACATGCAATTTGACATAAAGGAAACATTTTCTTTAATTAATTTTTAAAAGAAATGAATGCATGATTTCAAATGGCAAGCAATATTTAGCATGATTAGAAAGAAATAAAGGAATGTAAGCATATGACTTCATTCACCCTAATTAATTCCTAAGGGAAATCCTATGAAATAAGATCATTTAAAATGAATCAAAGTTCTTTAAGGAGTTTTTTATTTGTGAATTTGATTTGACTTAGGAAATGTGAGAAATATTTACTAATCCTAACCCATCCCATGTGTAAATTGATTTAGCTTAATTTGGAATAATTAAGTTGATTTTATATGTTGATTAAGTTAAAGTATGAATTAAATACATTAATTAGGCCTTACCTATACCACTTTAACATAATTATCCAAGTAATTATGAGCCAACATATGATATGCAACCACATGAAAATTAAATTAGGAATGAACCTAAGAAGTGAAGGGGCCTAATACATTTGGCTCATACTTATTGGTTAATTAAGCTAAAGGGTTTAATTAGCTACTTTTATAACCCTCCTACACATGTAGTTTGATTATAATTTCCTTTGGAATCCTCTTAGGTTATTGAACACTGAAGAATCTACCCAAGAATTAAATGACTAAGCTCTAGAATGATTTAGTTTTGAGTTTGATTAATTGAATTATTTAATGAAGTGGTTAAGCCATTAATTAACTATAACTTAGTTAAGTGTTTACCCAAATGAAATGGACTTAGGAGAAAAGATTGGAAAATAAGTCCTAATCTCAATCCCTAAGTTCATTCACTATTTAATGATGATTAGAAAGCTTAATTAATAAATTTGACACTATTTAACATGTTAATTAATCATTTAATTAATTAAGAAAGTGATTAAGGATGAGACAAGTAATTCCCCTAATTAATCAAGCAATAAATTCCAAGAAAATCATGGGAGGTAGAGGTCATCCCACTAATTAATCTCAAAAAGATTGAAGTTATTTGCCTAATTAATTAAAGAGTAATTAGCTAAATTGCATTTCCAATAAAAACTCAAATTGAGTTAAAATCACTATTCAAGATTAATTAATTCTAATTTTCTATTATTCCTCTCTAAATTATCTTTAAAATGATTATTTATTTGTATTTTTAGATTTTTCTATAATTACTTATGAATTTTGGAAGTTTCGGCATTAAAATTGGATTAATTAAGCCTAATTAACCCCTTAATCCCATCAGCCCATGTGGCGGCTGACGCGGCGCGCTTTCCACGTGGAGCAACTGGATTGATTATTTAAGTTATCACATCCATCTACTGAGTCAACCAACATTGGACGCGCTTTCTCTATCTGTCGATCTATGATCGGACAACTGAGATTAATCCCGCAGTTTAGGCTTAAATCAAAGGGGATTGTGGTGAAAATTATCCTCATCTTCAACTTATCTCCATTTTGGAGAGCAAATGAAAACCAGAATATACGCCTTTGTTAGAATACCACTTAGATCCGCAGATGTTCTTATTAGGGTGATCAGGTATGACATTGAGGAAATATGTACTATCTCAAAAGATAGAAGTCACCACCCTACAATGGACCTAATCACCTGAATAAGGACTCCTAAGGACTATGGGTCTTCGTATGTACCAGAGATTCTTTCCCTACTTTATATGGAAAAGTAAAGCAAGGTTTGTTTTAAATGAGTTCGTTACGTTCCCTATGGGGGCAAGCCCCATAGTTAATTACATCCCAAGGAACAGGATTCCTTAGGAATACTCTCAATTAAGGTAAATGATCATTGTCTCCAAAGAGTTCAAAGATAGGACTATCATTCAATTGGTTTATTTTTGGAAGATCAAATGAGATTGATCAAGATAAGAGAGTTATTATTGAAACCAAGGGAAGATAAAGGTGAGAATTTATGCTTATAGCCGACAAAGAAAGTAGCAACCTCTGAACCTAAATCTAGGGAGCGTTGGCGAGGGCTAGAGCATGACCTAAATCTAAGGTAAAAATGGGTATTTGATTTACCTCCACAAAAGAGGATAAACCACCTGACTATTTAGACTTACAACTGCCTGGGGAGGCTGCCAACTAAATCCTCTTATGATTTTAAATACATATAGGCAAGTAATATTCTTTTACAAGACAGCTAAGCTGTTATTTGTTTAGAAAGAGATTAAGTCCTTAAACACACTCTCTAAGAGACTAGATCATATAGGGCATGATTTAATGACTTAAATCTAATTCAAATTTTATTATATTTTATTTACATTTTTATACTATTAATTTAACATAAGCTTATAGGATTCATATTCCTAATGCATAAGAAATTGGATTATAGACCAAAATCAGAAAGAAAAGAGGTGTGTTTCCACCATGGCTCTCAAAGGTCAAGCCAAGTTCTTTAGCACAGGTGGAAGCCCTCCATAATAAGAGTGAGACAAGATGCTTTTTATGCATGATGTAAAAATATACAACATCCAGCTAAGGCGTTGCTAAATCTTTTACCTTGATTTTATAACATGGGCTTTAAATGAGGTTATGAGTTGTCTATTTTTAATTTGAATTGATTATTTGGATAGAAAATTTCTTTTCCTAAGAGCTAAATCATCATCTAGATCATACATCAAAGAAAGGAAGAAACTAGGAAAATATGTCATCTTAATGCACAAGTTAAACAAACATCAAATAATGAATAAAGCTAGTGCAAAAGAATAAGAGGCCATTTGTGGTCGGGCTCCACTATACAAACTCAAAAAAAATTGGGTAACCGAGCTCTACCTTTATACAACCTGGATTACAAATGAATAAATTACAATCAAGAAGGAATTCATTGTTATGGGGGTCTTCATTCTTCATTTCATCTTTCTACTTTCTTCTTTCTTATTTCTTTTTTCTTCTTTCTTCTTTTGGTTGGTAGAAATGTGATTGCTGCAAAGGCTTCACATGGTACTTAATATATAGTCTTATAACCAATGTTCATCCTAATCCCTCCATAATAATCATTCCAAATCCTACTTGTAAAACTACATGAAAATGGGAAAAAGAAATCTAATTAAAACTTGTGAAAAAGAGATTAGCTAAACAAACCATACAATCCCAAGCATGTATAAGAATAAATTAGACTTAGTACCCCACCCATGGGTAACCAAGTCCATCTAGCCTATTTTGGATTATGCTTAGGAGTATAAGCAACCTGCACAGCAAAAGCATTTATATTTTTTTTTATTACAACGCCCCTTAAGCACAATCTCCTGTAGAAGACAATGGTTAGACTAAGATCGCCCTACAATTCAGTCTACGCACATACACCCTAACATCCAGACTAAAACATTTCATCATAAAATAAAAGCAAACATCAAATCATGCACTGCCCTAACCTAAAGCTAGAAATGATGGCTTAGCCTAATGTGTGTGTCATTTAAGGTTTGTGTGGTATGTCTTAGCTAGGCTTTAAGGTTAGAGTTTTCTAAGTATGAAAAATGTTCAACTTAGAGGGTGGTTTCATTTAAGTGATTTAGTTGATTTGGTTGATTTTATTTTTATGATTAGATTTGGTTTGAATGAACCTACAATTAATTTTTAAGTGTTGTAAAGAGAGGAAAAAAGAAGAGAACTTCTCTTTCCTCCCTACCTTAAGTAATTTCTAAGGTAGATTCATTAAATATTTATATTTAATGAATATTTTATTATGTGTTTTAATTAATCCTAAGTTTAGATTTTCTCTAAACAAATTTATTCAAAAAGAAAGGCATTTTAAGATTAAGTAAAGTGAATTAATATCACAAAACACACAACACTTTATTTCTTTCCAACATGTGTAACATGCATATGGATGGATCCTAAGCATATCTATACATGCAAATGGAAATATTTAGCACACCTTGATGATGAATGCTAAGAGAGTTTGTTTAAGAAATTTGGATGTTTTTTTATGATGCATGATTTTGTTAAGTAGAAAAGAGGGATTCTTTTACCCATTATTCATATACACATTTACATGTATGAAAGACATAAGTGAGTATGGCGTCATTATTTTCAACACTAGGGGTGTAAGGTACAAGACCTACTTGGGGCTAATTAAAGCCTCACAACCCCGGGATGTCCAGACTAATATACCACTTTTCTTAAATACATGTGCATGTACAAAACAAATGAATGGAAAAAGAGTCATGCAAAAAGTTTATGTTTGTTTAATTTATGTGTGCAAGTATGAATATCCTTCTTAATTTATCACATAAGAGTGAATAGGAATGAATTTAAGCAAGTGTTGTGTTCTTTTCAAATGAACTATACACTGCAAATCCTATTCAAAACTATGTTAAAAGAGAAGAGAAGGAAAGTCACACAATGCACACCTTATATTATACTCAGATGCAAGCTTATAAATAATTATAAATAGCACACCTTTTAGTTGTAATGTTTGATTTATGAATTTTGAAAATAATTTTAGATTTAGTAATGATAATAGACATTCATATTCTTACTTTAGTCGAAACATGCAATTTGACATAAAGGAAAATTTTCATTTTAATTTGATTCTTAAAAAGATATGAATGTATGATTTTCATATGACATATACATTTAGCATGCTAAGAAAGAAATAAAGTGATGAAAGCATGTAAATTCATTCACCCTAATTAATTCCTAAAGACAATCCTATGGAATAAGATTATTTAAAGTGAATCAAAATTATTTAAAAAAACTTTTAGTTTTATTTTGAGTTTGATTTGAATTTAGAAAATGTGAAAAGGTTTTCTAGTTCTAACCCATTTCCCACATGTGTATGTTGATTTAGTTTAATTTTAGTACCATTAGATTGATTTTATATTTTTTCCAGGTTAAGGTGTACATTAAGTCCATTAATTACCCCTACTTACACCACTTTAACATATTTAACCAAATAATTATGAGCCAATGTATGACATAAAATCACAGAGAATTTAAATCAGCAATACACATAATAAATAAAGGGGTATAATGCATTTGGCTCATAATTAATGATTAATTAAGCTAAAGGGTTTAGTTTAAGTACTTTCATAACCCTTCCCAAACATATGGGTTAGATTTGACTTCCTTAAGCTACTTAGGTTATTGACCAACTAAGTATCTACCCAAGAAGGAAATGATTTAAATTCATATTGATTTGATTTTAAAATTTTTGACTAATTAAGCCATTTAGTTAAGTGATTAAATAATTTAATTAATTTGCACCTTAATTAGATTTTTATCCAAATGAAATAAACTTAGGGGAAAATATTTGGGAAAGGACTCCTAATCTCATTCTCTAAGTCCATTCACAATTCTAAGGTAATTAGCAAATTTAATTCATGAATTTATCACCATTTAATAGGTTAATTAATTATTTAATTAATTAAGAGACTAATTTGGAGTGAATCAAGTAATTATCCTAATGAAACCATTCATAAATTCCAAGAAAATTAGGGGAGGAAAAAGTTATCCCACTAAACATGCATGAGAAGTTTAGAATTGATCAATGAAATAATTTGGGAGTAATTAACATAATTACATTCCCAATAAAACCCAAAGTATATAAAATTTATTGTTTAAAATTAATTAAACTTAATTTTATATTATTCCCCTTTGAAATATCTTTAAAATGCATTTGAGTTTGTATTTTTCTAACTTTGTTTACATTTAGTTATGTAATTTTTAAGATTATGTGATTAAAACTTAACTAAATCCCTAATTATATAACTAATCTCATCTACCACGCTGACGCCACATGCACAAGATTTGTTATTTAAGTTTCACATCGCCACATTGATGACGCTATGCACCTTCCCTTCCACCATCCAAACAAAGATCGGATGGTAAGGATCAAGCCCGGGGTATTAAAGAGATTAAATAGCAGATCTCAGGTGTTTTAATTAGGATCGTCCATCCAAAACACATGGGATGGATGGTCCATGATTCATCTCTAAGCTCGCCTACATGAGATTGCAACCGCCCGTCCTTTAGGGCTTGATCTGAGCTTGATTGAGCTCGGATTGAGCTAGGGTTGATCACATGCCATCAAGAGGCAAAGATCAAGAAATCTAATGGTTGAATTCACTTAGATGAAACTTTCTTTCACAAAGGACCAAAGAAAATTCATGCAAGCTCCATTTTGATATATACCTCACCGGAGGCTATCATCTGTGCTCCCAACCATTGAGGTAGATTTGTCTAGTGGAGATGAAGCCCTATTGAAGGTTTGAGGGCATGAGGTTAAGTAGATCTTTCTATTGATCAAAGTCCCCTTCAAATGTTTGCGACCGTGTTCTAGACCCCTTTTGCCGTGGCTTGAACACTTGGATGAAGACTTGGGTGAGCTCAATTGGATCCCCTGAGGGTGCTTGCAAGAGGAATTGGATTGAAATTTATGATTCATGAGTTGAAAAATTCCTTGAGCTTCACTATTTTCGGCTTGAGAAAATAAAGAATGGAGAAATCAAACTAGGTTGAAGAATCTTGGAGGAACTTGGAGAAGCTTGCTCTGAGTTCCCTAAGCTCAATCGAGTATGAATGAATGCAATGAAAATGAAATTAGGGGGAGTATATCTCCCTCTATAAGGATCAGATGGTCGAGCTTGCCTTTGCCATTTTGATTAAATTGATCAGACTGATTGAGTTTGTTAGGTCATTTTGTATTTCATGTGATTCATTTTAGCCAGAGGAGTGGAATGGTGAAGTTCTCATGTGCTTGAAATGAGAGTGGGAGTGATCCCATGTGGAGAAATTCCTATTAGGTGGCCGGTTTTGGCCTTCGATTGGGTTTGGCTAAGCCAAACCCATTGGGACATGTTCACCACACTCACTAGTGTCCACTTGGTCCACTAAGAGGGTGCCAAGGGGCCATGCAAAGGATATGACCAAATACCAAGTGGATTTGGCCATGGGTTACCCCTTGACCTAGGGGTAAGATGGTCATTTATCTTTGATTTTACTTTGAATAGAGTTAGAATAGTTTGAAATTAGGTTGAGCTGAATTTCAAAGAAATTGGAGTTGATTTGATGCCATTTGGCTCATGTTGACCCATTTAGGTCAAAATGGGTCAACTTGGGTCACGTTAATCAATTGGTTAAATTGGGTCAAATCATGGGTTGAGCCAAGTTCATATGACCATTTGAAATGTGTTGGCATCATTGGTTTGGTTCAATTTAGTTTATATTTGGTTTTGGTTCATTTGATTTCATTTAGGTCAAATGGGTCAAGTTGACCAATTTGACCCATTTGAGTTGGGTTAGTTCATGGGTTGGTTTAGGTTTGGTTAGTCATTTGAAATATTTTGCAAGCTTTGGTTTCAATTAATTTTGGTTTGGTTTAATTTTGACTTTTAGGTCAAGTTGGGTTAATGGTCAATTAGTTTGGATTTGTCTTTGATTGAGGCTTTGGTCAAGTTCAACAAGTGTTTTAGAATGAATTTGATCCATTGGTTAATAGATCAATATTTGACACATTTTTGAATTTTTAGGTCAAGTTGAGTCAAATTAGGTCAAGTGCTAATTGAGCTAGGTTAGGCTCAAATGATGACTTGGTCAAGTTCAAACATTGATCATGAATTAATTTTGATCAATGGTTTCAATCAATTTGGCCTATGGTGGATTTTGGTTAGTTTAGGTTTCATTTTGGCTGGTGACTTGTTATAGTTTGACCCAATTTAAGTGATTGATTATCTTATGATGATTGCTGCTTACAATGTGATGCTTATATGGGCTTAGTTCAATCCAATTTGGGTAGGATTAAAAATTTGGCTCAAAAGGGGTACTTTAGGTCACTTTGGGTCAAGTGAGCCTAAGTGGGTCAATTAGCTTGATCAAGGCTTGATTCAAGTTTGGTTGAATTCACATATGGACTTATGATTGAAATATAAATCCATTTGCAAGTGGTTTGGAGTCAAATGAGTTTTGATTCATTTGACAATTTCAAGTTCAAAGGGTGAACATGAGTTTGACTTGGGTTTGATTTTTTGAATTCATTTTTGGTTTAATGATTGAATTTTGTGTTTATATTTGTATTCATGATTGAAGGATTGATTGAATCATGAAGAAAATCCAAAGGTTTGAATTGATTTGAATTTGATTTGGCTAAGTTCAAGAATTTGACTTGAAGAAGCATAGGTTAGTTTTGGGGTAGGTTTGGGTTTGAGTTTTGAATTTGGTTTTGGATATTTGAATTTATATTTCATTTATATTTATGAATATAAATTAGTTATGAGAAAATTTCTTGAATTTGAATTGATTTGGATTTGATTTGAGCTAAGTCCATAAGAGGGAATTAAAGTGACTTAGAAAATATTTTTGAACTTGGAATTGAGTTTTGGATTTAGTTTTGATTATTTGAATTTATATTTCATTTATATTTGTGAATATAAATAATAATATAAATGGGTTATGAGAAAATCGCTTGAGTTTGAAATGATTTGAATTTGATTTGAGCTAGGTGAGTGCATTTGGAGTTCTAAGTGCTCAATTGCCATTGGAGGGTTCAGTTTGTCCTTGCCTTGGGTCATGGCTGACCGAAGCTCATTAGATCATGTTCACCACCTCCCTTGGTGCCCATGCGGACTAATGGAAGGATGTCAAGTGGCCTTGAGAGAGAAATGATCAAATTCTAAGTGAATTTGGTTATAGGATACCCTTTGACCTAAGGACAAAGTGGTCATTTGGCCATGATTTTGATTTGGGTTGATTTGAAATTATTCAAAAATGGGTTGGGCCAAATTTCAAGTGATTTGGAGTTCATTTGATTTGGTTTGGCTCAATTTGACCCATTTAGGTCAAGTTGGGTCAAATTGGCTTAGGTTGACCAATTGGTCAAATTGTGTCAAATAATGGGTTAGGTCAAGTTCAAATGATCATTTCGAGCCTATGGGTGTCATTGGTTTGAATCAATTTGGTTTAGATTTGGTTTTGGTTCATTTAGTTTATTTGGGACAAATGGGTCAAGTTGACCAATTTGACCTATTTGACCTAATTGGGTTAGTTCATGGGTTGGTTTAGGCTTGGTTGATCATTTGAAATGTGTTGCAGGCTTTGGTTTCAATCACTTTTAATTTGGTTTGATTTCAAGTTGATTTGACCTTTTAGCTCAAATTAGGTTCATGGTCAATTGGGCTAGGTTGGGTCTAATTGGTCAATTGAAACTTTGGTCAAGTTCAACAAGTGTTTTGGAATGAATTTGACCCATTCATTGCAATTAATTTAGCTTAGATCAAGATTTGACTCATTTTGGCTTTTTAGGTCAATTTAGGTCAACTTAGGTCAAGTGGTCAATTAGGCTTGGTTTGGCTCAATTGATTGCTTGATCATGTTCAATCATTGATTATGGATTAGTTTAGATCAATGGTTTAAATCAATTTGGCTTATAGTTACTTTTAGCTTATTTAGGTTTTATTTGGACTAAGTGTTGACTTGGTCAAAGGATACGGTTGACTTGGTTTGACCCAATTTGAGTGATTGATCATCCTAGGATTATTGTTACTCATAATGTGAGGCTTCGATGGGCTTAGTTCAATCCAATTTAGGTTGGATTAGAATTTGGCTCAAAAATGTCCTTTAGGTTACTTTGGGTCAAGTGAGCCTAAATGGGTTAATTGGCTTGATCAAGGCTTGATTCAAGTTTGGTTGAACTCACATATGGACTTATGATGGAAATATAAATCCAATTGCAAGTGGTTTGGAGTCAAATGGGTTTTGGTTCATTTAACATTTTCAAGTCAAAAGTGTGAACATGGGTTTGACTTGGGTTAGTTTGATTTTGGTTTGGTGATTGTAGTTCATGCTTATATTTGGGCATGTGATTGAAAGAGTGATTGCTTGAAGAGAAAATCCAAGGGTTTGGATTGATTGGAGAATGGTTTGGCTAACATCTAGGTAAGGGGTTGCTAAATCTTTTATTATCTTGATTTATGTCCTAGGCTTTAAGTGAAGTTATGAGTTGTTTAATTTAATTTTGAGTTAATTAATTGGATAGAAAATTTATTTTTTCCTAAGAGCCTAATCGTATCCAGGTCATTCAATAACCATCAAGCAATTAAGAAACTAGGAAAATCATGTCATCCTAATTATGCAATCATAAATATAACATTAATCAATTTATAAAATTAGCACAAAAAAATAAGAGGCTGATGTGGTCGGGTCCCACTGCACAACCCGAAAAGAAAAATAGGTAGCTGAGCTCTACCCTTATACAACTTAGATTATACATGAATAATTACAATTAAAAAGAATTCATGTTATGGGACTCTTCATTCTTCATTTTTATTTGCTTCTTTTCTTTCTTCCTTTTGGCTTGATTGGAATATGGTTACTCCAAAGGTATCACATGGTGCATAAGACTTGGGCTCATGACCAATGTTCATCCTAATCCCCCATAGAATTCATTCCAAATCTTAATTATAAAATTTACATTAAAATGGGAAAGGTAAATCTAACTAAACCTATAAAACAAAGGTTAGCTAAATATACCACACAACCCAAGCAGTTATAAGAATAATTTAAACTTAGCACCCCACACATGAGTAGCCAAGCCCACCTATCCTAGTTTGGATTATGCTTAGGGGTATAAGCAACCTACAAAGCAAAAATATTTATATTTTTATTACAGGATCCCTTTAAGCACAATCCCCTACAGAAGACATGATTAGGCTAAGATCACCCTATCAACAAGTCTACGCACATACACCTTAACATCCAGTCTAAAAATATTACATCACAAAATAAAATCTGGCATCAAATCATGCATCGCCCTAACATAGAGCTAGAAATGGTGACTTAGCCTAATGTGCATGTCATTTAAGGCTTATGTGGCATGTCTTAGCTAGGCTTTAAGGTTGGAATTTTCTAAGTGTGAGAAGCTTAATTTAGATGGTGATTTCAATTTAAGTGATTTAGTTGGTTTGTCAATTTTAGTTGATAATTTGATTTGGTTTGAATGAACCTACACTTAGCAACTAAATATTATGAAGAGAAGAAAAGAGAGGAGAACACTCTTTCATCCCTACCTTAAAGCATTTCTAAGGTAGATTCATTAGTGGATTTCCTTTAGTGAATGATCTATTATGTATTTTAATTAACCTTAAGTTTAGGTTCTTTCAAAATAGTACTATTCAATAAGAATGGCCTCTTAGGATTAGTTAGGGTAGATTACTATCACATAACACACACCCATTCATTTCTTTCCAACATGTATACCATACATATGAATAATCCTAATCATAACCATACATGCAATGCAAATCTTAGCACACCTTGATGATGAATGCAAAGAGATATGATTTTAAAATTTGGATATTCCATGAATGCATGTCTTTATTATGTAAAAAAGAGGGACTCTTTTATTCATTAGCTAAATGCACATCCACATGTATAATGGCACCATTATTTTCAGGTTGTAGTACAAGACCTAGGGTTACTTAAAGCCTCTGACCCAGAATTGATATACCACTTTTCTTAGATATATGTAGATGTACAAAAAGAACCAAATAGATAAAGAATCATGCAAAAGATTTATGTTTGATTTGATTGTAAGATTTACATGTGCAGTATGAAAGTGCTTCTAAAATCTTAACATAGAGATGCATAGGAATAGATTTAGGCAAGTGTTATGTTCTTTTCAAATGAACTATACACTTACAAATCCTATGTGTATCCATATTAAGAGAGGAGAAAAGAACTTCATAATATAAATCTTATGCTATCATCACATGAAATCTTATAAATATTTATAACTAACATCACTTTATTTATATTTTTTTATTTATATGTTTTCAAAAGTAATTTTTAGTTTAATGATGATAATAGCCACCCATATTCTTAATTTTAGCCAACACATGCAATTTGACATAAAGAAAATATTTTCTTCAATTAATTTGTAAAAAAATGAATGCATGATTTCATATGGCAAGCAATATTTAGCATGATTGGAAAGAAATAAAGGAATGTAAGCATATGACTTCATTCATCTTAATTAATTCCTAAGGATAATCCTATGAATTAAGATCATTTAAAATGAATCAAAGTTCTTTAAAGAGATTTTTATTTGTGAATTTGATTTGACTTAGAAAATGTGAGAAATATTTGCTAATCCTAACCCATTCTCTCATGTGTAAATTGATTTAGTTTAATTTGGAATAATTAAGTTGATTTTATATTTTGATTTGATTAAGGTATGAATTAAATCTATTAATTATGCCTTACCTATACCACTTTAACATAATTATCCAAGTAATTATGAGCCGACATATGATATACAACCACATGGGAATTAAATCAATAATGCACCTAAGAAGTGAGGGGGCCTAATACAATTGGCTCACACTTATTGGTTATTTAACCTAAAGGGATTAATTAAGTACTTTTATAACCCTCCTACACATATAGTTTGATTATAATTTTCTTTGGATTCTTCATATGTTATTGAACACCTAAGAATCTACCCAATAATGAAATGATTAAGCTCTGGAATGATTTGGTTTTAAGTTTGATTAATTGAATTATTTAATGAAGTGATTAAGCCATTAATTAATTACAACTTAGTTAAGTGTTTACCCAAAGGAAATAGACTTAGGGGAAAAGATTTGAAAAGAAGTCCTAATCTCATTCCCTAACTCTATTCACTATTTAATGATGATTAGCAAGCTTAATTAATGAATTTATCACTATTTAACATGTTAATTAATCATTTAATTAATTAAAAAAGTGATTAGGGATGAGACAAGAAATTCCCTTAATTAATCAAGCAATAAATTCCAAGAAACTCATAGGAGGCAGAGGTCATCCCACTAATTAATCTCAAAAAGTTTGGAGTTAATTGCCTGATTAATTAAAGAGTAATTAGCTTAATTACATTTTCAATAAAACCCAAATTGAGTTAAAATCACTATTCAAGATTAATTAACTTTAATTTTCTATTATTCTTCTTCAAAATATCTTTAAAATGAGTGGTTATTTGTATTTTTTGGATTTTTTTATAATAAGTTATGAATTTTGAAAGTTTTAGCATTAAAATTAGATTTATTAAGTCTAATTAAGCCTTTAATCCCATCGGGCCATGTGGCAGCTGGCGTGGTGCGCTTTTCACATGGTGTAATAAGTTTGGTTATTTAAGTTGTCACATCCGTCTGCTAAGTCAGTTGGCGGCGGACACGCTTTCTCTACGGGTCATCTGATCTAAGATCGAACGACTGAGATTAATCCCGCAGTTTAGGCTTAAATCAAAGGGGTTCTAGCGTGATCAAATCACAACCATCTGTTCCAATCACATGGAATGGATGGTGTGTGATCCTTCTCCTTCATGAGCGATCATCTCTCCTCGTTCAATTCGAGCTCACCCGAGCTCAGATTGGGATCAAAATGATCCCACACCTTCGAAAGGAGGGGGGATGCACATTCAACGGTCAAGATCCAATGGGTGACACTTTTCATCAAAAAGGATCGAACAAAATTTTTTAAGGCTACAGTTTCAAGCAATTACCTCATCAGAGACTATCACTAGCACTTCCAACGGAGTAGATAGCTTCATCTAATAGAGACGAAGCCCTATTGAAGGAATTAAGTCTTGATTTGAAGTTGATGGTTCAGTTGACCAAGCTTCCCTTCAATGGAGATCAGCTTTGATCAAAGTGATGCTTCCCATGGCTTCAAGACTTGGGAAATGACATGGTTGAGCTCAACAAAGTCTAGTGATGGTTTTGCAAGATTAATTTTGCTTTGATAGAGAATTTTATGAGTTGAGCTCGGGATTGATCTCCCCTATTTCGGCTTTGAGTGAAATCGAGAATGGGAAATCAATGGAGCATGTGAATGGCATGGAAAAGCTTGGTGAGGCTTCGATTGAATCTTCATAGCTCTGTGGAAATGAGTCCTTGTGGTTTGAGTGGGAATGAGGGGGAGTATATCTCCCCCTCCTTGGATCGAACAGTGATGGGCGGAATTGCCATTTTTGATCAATGGCAAGGATTGGGTTCACGGTTTGAGCTGCAAAACACCCCATGCGGGTTGTTTTGAGTAGTCGAGGGAAGGAGAGTGGGTGCCCATGTGCTAGGTGAGTGAATTTGGAGTTCTAAGTGCTCAATTGTCATTGGAGGGTTCAGTTTATCCTTGCCTTGGGTCATGGCCGACCCAAGCTCATTGGGTCATGTTCACCACCTCCTTGGTGCCCATGTGGACCAATGGAAGGATGTCAAGTGTCCTTGGAGAGAAATGACCAAATTCCAAGTGAATTTAGTCATAGGATACCCTTTAACCTAAGGGCAAAGTAGTCATTTGGCTATGATTTTGATTTGTCCAAATTGGAAATTATTCAAAAATGGGTTGGGCCAAATTTCAAGTGATTTGGAGTTCATTTGAATTAGTTAGGCTCAATTTGACCCATTTAGGTCAAGTTGGGTCGAATTGGGTTAGGTTGACCAATTGGTTAAATTGGGTCAAACCATGGGTTAGGTCAAGTTCAAATGATCATTTGGAGCTTATGGGTGTCATTGGTTTGATTCAATTTGGTTTAGCTTTAGTTTTGGTTCATTTAGGTTCATTTGGGTCAAATGGTTTAAGTTGACCAATTTGACCCATTTGACCCAATTGGGTTAGGTCATGGATTGGTTTAGGCTTGGTTGATCATTTGAAATATTTTGCAAGCTTTGGTTTCAATCACTTTTGATTTGGTTTGATTTTAAGTTGAGTTGACCTTTTAGGCCAAATTGGGTTCATGGTCAATTGGGCTAGGTTGGGTCTAATTGTCCAATTGAAGCTATGGTCAAGTTCAGCAAGTGTTTTGGAATGAATTTGACCCATTAGTTGTAATTAATTTGGCTTAGATCAAGATTTGACCCATTTTGGCTTTTTAGATTAATTTGGGTCAACTTAGGTCAAGTGGTCAATTAGACTTAGTTTGGCTCAATTGATGGCTTGATCATGTTCAATCATTGATTATGGATTGGCTTAGATCAATGGTTTCAATCAATTTGGCTTATAGTCAATTTTGGCTTGTTTAGGTTTCATTTGGGCTAAGTGTTGACTTGGTCAATGGCTAGGGTTAACTTGGTTTGACCTAATTTGAGTGATTGATCATCCTAGGATGATTGTTGCTCATAATGTGAGGCTTAGATGGGATTTGTTCAATCCAATTTAGGTTGGATTAGAATTTGACTCAAAAAGTTATTTTGGGTCAAGTGAGCCTAAATGGGTTAATTAGCTTGATCAAGGCTTGATTCAAGTTTGGTTGAACTCACATATGGACTTATGATGAAAATATAAAACCAATTGCTAGTGGTTTGGAGTCAAATGGGTTTTGGTTCATTGGATAATTTCAAGTCAAAAGTGTGAACATGGGTCTGACTTGGGTTAGTCTGATTTTGGTTTGGTGATTGTAGTTCATATTTATATTTGGGTATGTGATTGAAGGAGTGATTGTTTGAAGAGAAAAACCAAGGGTTTGGATTGATTTGAGAATGATTTAGCTAAGTTCAAGGATTTGACTTGAAAGAGTATAAGTTGGATTTTGGTATAATTTTGGGTTTAGTTTTGGTTATTTGAATTTATATTTCATTTATATTTATGAATATATATGAATTTATAAATGGGTTATGAGAAAAATCATTTGAGTTTGAAGTAATTTGGATTTTGTTCAGGCTAAGTCCATAGATGAAATCAAAAAGACCTAGGAAAGATTTTATTATTTGAATTCAATCATGGGTTCAATTATTTGATTTGGAATAGACTCGTGATTTAGAATTTGGAATATGGATTTGAATTTGTATTTGAGAAAGTCAATTGAGTTGGAATTGATTTGTGATTTGAGAAAATCAATTGAGTTGGAACTAATTTAAGATTTGATTTGGATTGATTTGAAGGAGGGAGGCAAGGATTAGGTTCAAACTATAAGGTAGACAAGTCCTCTTAGTACCCCTAAAGCATAACCTATTCTTATGGCTAACTCCTCTAAGACTCTAAGGTTAGGTTAAGTGTTCACCTAATCATTAGAAGTGTCTTAAGACTAAGGAACTCTTAGTATTTAGAGGAGTCATATGTCTAAGATGATGAAGTTGAAAGCTCACTCCAATAGTGAGGTCAACAGTTCCTTTCTTCTTTTTGGCTCGATTTGAATATGGTTTCTCCAAAGGCATCACATTATACATAAGACTTAGCCTTATAACCAATGTTGATCCTAATCCCCCCATAACACTCATCCTAATCCTAATGTAAAATTACATTAAAAAGAAGGAAAGTGAATTTAGCAACACCTGCAAAATAATTGTTAGTTAAACAAACCATACAACCCAAGCAGTTATATGAATAATATAGACTTAGCACCCCATATATGCGTAACCAAGCTCACTCATCCTAACTTAGGTTACTATTAGGGGCTAAGCAACCTGCATAACAAAAAGAATTTATATTTTTACTTAGTGGCCCCTTAAGCATAACCCCCTATAGAAAGCATGATTAGGCTAATATTGGCCTAACATCTAGACTATACACATACACCCTAACATCCATTCTATAATAATACATCACAAAATAATCATACATTAAACCATACATTGCCCTAACATAGAGCTAGAAATTGACTTAGTCTGATCTGTGTGAATTAAAGCTTGTGTGAAATGTCCTAACTAGGCTTTAGAGTTGTAATTTGCTAAGTGTAAGGAATTTAATTTACAAAACTTTAAGTTGTTTATTTAATTTGCAAGTTTTAATTAATGTTTTCTTTCATTTCATTTGGCTTACACTTAACAACTAAGTATTATAAAGATAGGAAAGAGAGGAGATTTCTCTTTCATCCCTACCTTAAATCACTTCTAAAGCAAATTAATTAATTAATTTTCTTTAGTGAATGGCTTATTATATATTTTAATTAATCTTAGGTTTTGGTTCACTTTAAATGACCTTATTCAATAAGAAAGACATCTTAAGATTAATTTGAATGAATTTCTATCGCGTAACACATGTTCTTTTATTTCTTCTCATCATGTATATCATGCATATGAATAATCCTAAGCATACATATACATGCAATGTAAATCTTAGCACACTTCAATAATGAATGTAAAGAAGTATGTTTGGAATTTAAATATTTTATTTAATTGAATTATGAATGCATGCCTTTTTGATAGAAAAGAAGGACTTTTCATCCATTAGTAAAACATACATTCCCATGTATAAAAGGTTTAAGTGAGTACAGCGCCATAATTTTCTACACCAGGGGCATAAAGTACTAAACCTACTTAGGGCTACTTAAAGCCTCACAGCCCCGGGATGTCCAGATTAATATATCACTTTCTTATATACATGTACATGTATGAACAACTATAAGGATAGGAAGGTCCATGCAAAAGTTATGTTTTAATTACTTAATTTGTGATTCTTATTCATTGACCACATCGCACATACATATGTATAAGAGTTTTAAGTGAGTATGGTGCCATTATTTTCTACTCCAAGGGCGTAAGGTACAAGACCTACTTAGGGCTACTTAAAGCCTCGCAATCCCGGGATGTCTAGACTAATATACCACTTTTCTCAAATACATATGAATGTACCAAAAGAACCACAAGAATAAGATATCATGCAAAAAAATTATGTTTAATTTGGTTATGTGATTTATGATTCTTATTTATTGGCCACATCATACATACACATATATAAGAGTTTTAAGTGAGTACCATTATTTTCTAGTGTAAGGTACCTACAGCTACTTAAAGCCCTCAGAGATGTCATAATATACTACTTTTCTCAAATATATATATATATATGAATGTACAAAAAGAACCACAAATATAAGAAATCATTCAAGAAATTATGTTTAATTTGGTTATGTGATTTATGTATGTAATATGAAATCCTTCCTGAGTCTTGACATGGAGAGGTATAGGAATAGATTTAGGCAAATATTGTGTTCTTTTCAAATGAACTATACATTTGCAAATCTTATATAAACCCATGTAAGATAAGGAAAGAGGACTTCATGTTAATATCTTATATTATCAACACATGCAAGCTTATAGGTACTAACATCACTTCATTTATAATAATTGATTTGTAGGTTTTTGAAAATAACATTTGATTTAGTAGTGATAATAGTCACGCCTATTTAATTTAAATCAATATGCAATTTGACATAAAACCATTTCATTTAATTAATTTTAAAAGAAATGAATGCATGATTACATATATCAAGCAACATTTAACATGAGTGGAAAGAAATAAAATAACACAAGCATGTGATTTCATTCAAATCCAATTAAGTATTAAGAACAATCATACTAAATAAAGCCACTTAAAATAAATCAAAGTTTATTTAATGGCACTTCATTTTAAATTTGATTTGAGTTAAGGGAAGTGAAAGAAGTTTGTTGGTCTAATCTCCATTACCCATGTATAAGTTAATTTGGTTTAATGAATAAGTAACTAAGTCAATTTTATGATTTAATTAGGTTGGGATATAAATTAAATGGATTAATTAACCCCTACCTACATCACCTTAAGTTAATTAACTAATTAATAATGAGCCAGCATGATATGCAACCACATGGAAAGTAAATTTGCAATGTTCCTAAGAAATGAAAGGGGTCTAATGCGATTGGCTCATGATTAATAGTTAATTAAGTTTAAGGGATCTTACTTAACTACTTTTATGATTTTCTCACACATATGAGCCAAACATAATTTCATTATCTCCCCCTTTGGGTTATTGAACACTGAAAGAGCTACCCAAGATTAGTTTAGAGAAATTAGGTACAATTGGATTAATTAAGTTCATTAATTAATTAGTTAAATTTGAATTAATTTTAACCAGCTCAAGTGAGATGGACTTAGAGAAGGAGACAAAGAAGAGAGTCTAAGTCTCAATCCCTAAATCCTTTTAAAGAATTGATTAAGGTTCAGGTATGATTTGGGTTTTGATTAATTTTTTTAATTAATTAATTAAGAGGTGTTAATTAATTAATTATTTAAGGGATTAGAGAAGGTTTAAGGAAAAAAATTGGAAGAGGGAGTCCCAATCCATTTCCCTAGACTTCATCATCATTAACAGAGGTTAATAAGCATGATTGGTTGATTAATTTATTATTCATTTATTTAATTATCATTAATTATATTAAGAAGGTGATTAAGGATTAATCCATTGATTTCTCTAATTAAGCAACTAATAAAATCCTAGAAAAATAAGGGAGGCAAAAGTCATCCCCTTAAATATACACAGAAAGTTTGAGATTATTTAGATGGTTAATTAAGGAGTAATTATGCTAATTACATTTAATTAAACTTTAATTATGCTAAATTCACTATTTAAAATCAATTAATAATAATTTTTTAGATTCTACTCTAAAATATCTTTAAAATGAATTTGAGTTTGTATTTTTTTAGATTTTTCTATAATTAGTTATAAATTTAGAAAGTTTTAGGATTAAAAATAAATTAATTAACCCTATTAGAGCCCTAATCCCGTTAGGCCATGTGGTGGTTGGTGTGCGATGTGGCGCACTTTCCACGTGGCGCTATGGGATTCACTATTTAAGTTGTCACACCCGAGTACTAACTCAGATGGCGATGCATGCGGCATCTCCGTGGACCATTTGATGATCTAACTTGTGATTCTGAGGGATTAAATGGAGGGGACTAAGCATGATTTGATCAGGATCGTTCATCCCGATCATGCAGGATGGATGGTCCATGATCTACCTCCTCCCGAGCGACAAAGGATAGCTATCGTCCATCAATGGCCACTCGATTCGAGCTCAGATGGAGTTGAAAATGACCCCACACCTTTAGGGAAGCAAGAGAATCAAATCCAACTGTTGAAAATACATGCCATGAAAATTCTTTCACAAAAGACTAAACCAATTTAATTCAAGGATCAGTTTCAATGGCATACTTCACCGGAGCTTGTGACCGGTAGTTCTAACGATTGAGAAAGCTTCGTTTGGTATATGAAGCCCTGTTGAGCCACACGAACTTTGATTTGGTGTGGTTTGCTCGGGAGACTAAGGTATTATACGAAGGTGATCGGGCTTGATCGAACTCCACCCTTCGGCCATAGGGAAGCTTGGGAAAGGATTCCTTCTTGCTTGACTTGCTTCAAGGAAGGTGTGTGCAAAGTTAATTTCACTTTGGTTTCGAAATAGAGAAATGGGATTCACTGATTTGCTCCCCTATTTTGGTTTCATGCAAAATCGAAAATGGAGATTTTGGAGAACCTGGGGAAGCTTGAAAATGGCTATGGGATTCTTCTCTCTGGCTGTTAGGGTTCAATCAAGGTGAGACTCTCTTGAGTGAGAATGAGTATACCCCTTATTCCTTAGATTGAATGGCCATGGTTGATTTGGATTCTTTGATCAATGGGTCACCATGGGAGCTCAGTTTTGGCAGGGAATCATCTGTGTTAGCTTCCCTTGAGTGGAGGATGGTGTGATAGAGGCTGCCAAGGGAGGAGGTGCTTGTCCTTGACGATTTGGTAAGCTCCAATGAGGATGGAGAGGTGATTTTACCTCCCCATAGATCATGGCCAACCCAACCACTGTTGGGTCAGGTTAGCCATGGTCCAAGGTGCCTAGATGGACCTATGATTAGGTACCAAGTGGCTAGGAGGAGAAAATGACATAATGTGTGTCTTATCTCATATAATGCCCTAAACCTAAGGACAAAATGGTCATTTATCTATAGGTTTGATTTGGGCATATTTGAAATGGGTTAAAAGTGGGTTAGCTCAAATTTCAAGTGGTTTAGAGTTTATTTGATTTGATTTGACCCATTCAAGTCAAAATGGGTTAGGTTGGGTAAAGTTGGTCAATTGGACAAATTACATCAAACCAATAGTTGGGTCAAGTTCATATGACCAATTGGAGTGTATTGGTGCCATTAGCTTGGTTCAATTTGCTTTGGATTTGATTATGATTCATTTGGATCTATATAGGTCAAATGGGTCAAGTTGACCAATTTGACTAATTTGACCAGATTAGGTTGGGTTAAGTGTTGAGTCAAGTTCAATTAGTTAATTGAAAATGATTGTAGGCTTTGGTTTGATTTAATTTGGATTTAATTTAGATTTTAGGTAATTTGACCCTTTAGGTCAAATTGGGCTAGGTTGGATCAAGTTTACCAATTAGGCAACTTGAGCTTGATCATGGCTTTGGTCAAGTTCAATAAGTGATTTGGAATGAACTTGAACTATTAATTACAATCAATTTGGGTTGGATCGTGATTTGACCTATCTTGGCTCTTTAGGTCAAGTTGACCAATTGGACAAATTGGGTCAAACTAAAGGTTGGGTCAAGTTCATATAACCAATTGGAGTGTATTGGTGACATTGGCTTGGTTCAATTTGCTTTGGATTTGATTATGACTCATTTGGATCTATATAGGTCGAATGGGTCAAGTTGACCAATTTGACCAAATTGGGTTGGGTTAGGTGTTGAGTCAAGTTCAATTGATTAATTGAAAATGATTGTAGGCTTTAGTTTGATTTAATTTAGATTCAATTTGGATTTTGGGTAATTTGACCCTTTAGGTCAAATTGAGCTAGGTTGGGTCAAGTTGACCAATTAGCCAACTTGAGCTTGATCATGGCTTTGGTCAAGTTCAACAAGTGATTTGGAATGAACTTGAACCATTAGTTACAATCAATTTGAGTTGGATTATGATTTGACCTATCTTGGCTCTTTAGGTCAATTTGGGTCAACTTGGGTCAAATGACTAATTTGGCTGGGTTTGGCTCAATTGATGGCTTGGTCATGTTCAATCATTGATTATGAATGGGTTTGAGTCAATGGTTTCAATCAATTTGACCTATGGTGAATTTTGGCTGATTTGGGTTTCATTTAGGCTAAGTGTTGACTTGGTCAATAGGCTAGGTTGACTTGGTTTTACCCAATTTAAGATAATTGATTAACCTAGGATATAAAGTTTAGATGGGTTTAGTTCAATAAAATTTGGGTTGGATTAGAACCTGACTCAAAAAGGTCCTTTATGACACTTTGGGTCAAGTGTGCCTACATTGGTCAAGTGGCTTAATCATAGCTTGATTCAGGTTTAGTTGAACTCATACATAAGCCTAGAATTAAAATATAAATTCAATTGCAAGTGGTTTGGAGCCAAATGGGTTTTGGTTCATAAGACAATTTCAAGTCAAAAAATGCTAACGTGGGCTTGATTTGAGTTAGCTTAGGTTTAGTTTGATAATTGTAGTTTGTGTTTATATTTGGGTCAATGGTTGAAGAAATGACTGAATCATGAAGAAATCATGGATTTTGATTTGGTTTGGATAGGATTTGACCAAGTTCAAAGGTTTGGCTTAAAAGGGTATAAATTGGATTTTGATTTGATTTTGGGTTTAGTTTTGGCTATTTAAATTTGGAGCTTCATTTATATTTGTGAATATAACTGAAGATATAAATGGGTTATGAGAAAATCATTTGAGTTTGGAGTGATTTGGATTTGGTTAAGGCTAAGCCCATAAAATGAAATCAAAGGGCTTATGAAAGATTTTGGGATTTGAATTCAATCATGGGTTCCAATCATTTGATTTTGAATTGATTCATGATTTGGATTTTGAAATTTGGATTTGAATTTGGATTTGAATTTGGATTTGAATTTGAGGTTTGGTTTGAAAGAAGGGAACAAGGATTAGGTTGAAGCTATAGGGTAGGCAAGTCCTCCTAAATCCGTAAGGTATAACTTATTCTTATGGCTAACTCTTCTAAGTCTCTAGGGTTAGGTTAAGTGTTCACCTAATCACTAGAAGTGTCTTAAGACTAAGTAACTTTTAATGTCTATAAGAGTCCTAGATCTATGATAAGGGAGTTGAGAGCTCACTCCAAAAGTGAGTTCAACAGCTACCAAACTTCAATTGCTCGTTCCCACACCATCTCCATACCTCATCGAGGCAACCTAACTCATTTCCCAAGCTTCCAACCCACCGGAGCAAGGAGTTCAATCAAGACCGAAGCTCCAAACCTCCATTCTTGGCCAACCGAGTGAACCAAGTGGAATTGGCTTGATTGTTTCTCAACAGGGCCTTGTCTCTACTAGACAAAGCTACCTCCATCGATCCTACTACTGATCTTAAGCTCCAGTGAGGTAATTCCTCAAAATCGTAGATATAGGAAGATTTGGTTGGTCCTTTGTGAAGAAAATTTGTATTTGAGCTCATCCTAGCCATTGGATCTTTATGGATCCTTTGCGCGAAGGTCTTGGTTAAGTTTGGACTGAATCCAAGTCGAGCGATCCATGGCGGACGGGCTCCGTCATTCATCGCTTACAGGACGGGGGATCATGGGTCGTCTGTTTCGTGTGATTGGAACGAACGGATCTAATCATATCGTATTAGATCTCTCTCATCTCTCCCCTTTAAGTCGTGGGTTTGATATGTGTCATCCGATCTAAGATCGGACAGCGAGGATTAATGTCGCATCCGCCGCCACCTGACTCGACGCATGGACGTGACAACTTAAATAACCAATCTCGTGGCATCACATGGAAAGAGTGCCGTGTGGCGCCAGCAAGATTAGATTTAATTAAGGTTAAACAATTAGATTTTAAAGCTATAACTTCCATAAATCATAATTAATTGTTAAAAAATTCAAAAAAATAAAAATTATGGCTCATTTTAAAGGTATTTCAGAGGAGAATTTAATAAAAATATTTCTAATTAGTTTTAAATAGTACAGAGAACTTAATTAGGGTTTAATTAAAAACTTAATTACATTAATTATTCTCTAATCTCTCAAGTAATTGATCCCAAAATTTCTAAGAATATTTGAGAGGATGACTTCTGCCTCCTCTAATTTTTTGGGGATTTATTACTTGTTAAATTAGGAGGATTGATTAATTAAGCCCTAATTACCTTCTTAACTTCATTAATGTGTAATTAAGTATAAACAGTAATTAATTAATTATTTGGACTCTAATCACTATTGAACAGTAAGGAGACTTAGGGAAGTGGATTGGAGCCACCCTCCTAATCCTTTTCCCTAATTTTACCCCTCTTTTTAACCAAAGTGCTAATTAATGATTAATTAACTAATTAATAACTTAATTAGCTAAGTTAAAATTCAAATCACATAAAATCATGCTTTATCAAGTGGATGGCTTATGGAATTAGGTTGGGGCCTCTTTCCTTATCTTTTCCTTTATGCCCATCTCATTTCAAAAGATAACTATTAACTTTGATAATTAATTAAAGAGAGATGAATTGATGGGTTAATTATTTAATTAATTGAACTAAAATCTAATTAAATCTAATTTCTCTTAATTCATCTTGGGTAGAGTTTTAGGTGTTCAAGAACTTAAAGAGGTTTAATAAAATTATGATTAGCTCACATGTGTGAGAAAATCATAAAGTAATTAAAATAGTTTTTTAAGCTTAATTAATAAATGATTATGAGCTAATTGCATTAGGCCCCTTTCATTTCATAAGAGCATTGCTATTTATTTTTCCATTTATTTGCATATTACATTAGCTCATAATCATTTCTTCAATTACCTTAAGGTAACATAGGTAATTTAATTAATTGATTTAATTCATGCTTAACTTAATCATTCTATAAAATTGATTTAATTGCTTTTCCTTGAATCAAATTAACTCACATATATAAGAAATGAGATTAGGATTAGCACATCTTTCTCACATCTCATAATTCAAGTTAAACATAAAATCAAAAGTGACATTAAGAAACTTTGGTTTATTTTAAATAAGCTTATTTAATATGATTGTCCTTAGGAATTAGTTGGATTGAATGAAATCACATGCTTGTGACTTTTTATTTCTTTCCAATCATATAAAAATGTTGTATGTAACTTGAATCATGCATTCATTTCTTCATAAATTAATTAAACATAAATGATTTCCTTTATGTCAAGCTTGCATGTGTTGATTCAAATTAATATATGTGTGGTTATTATCACTATTAAATCCAAATCTATTTTTCAAATCTTATAAACAAGTGATTACATATGCTATAAATACTAGTTATAAATACATAGAAAATGCAAATAATTATAACTTAAGTGTATGAAGTAAACTTCTTTTCTTTCATTCACATATATTGATTTAAGTAAGTAAGAATATTAATGAGTATTTAGTCTAGACATTCCGGGAATACGTGCTTTAAGTAACCCCAAGGAGGTCATTTTATTACCTCACTTCCCTGATTAATAATGGCATGTATTGCATTTGATTTTATTCTTACATATTTCAATATTAGAATTTAAAAAGACTTTACTCCATGTACATAAATCTTTTCAATCAAATTAAATACAACTTTTTCATGATTTGCTCTCCTTTATTTGTGTATACATTCATATGTATTTGAGAAAAGAAAATAGTTGGTCTGGACACCCCAGGAATATGAAGCTTTAAGTAGCCCCAAGAAGGTCATTTGATTATCTCACTTTCCTAGTTAACATGGAGATATACTAGCTCATGTCTCTCATACATGTGTGTGTACTTAATTATGGAGTCATAACCCATCTTTCTTTTACCAAAATACATGCATTTGCAATTGTTTAAGTGATAGAATTAATCATGTGATCAAAAGCTCTCTTTCTTACATTTATGTATGCAAACTTATATGTTTTTGAATGCAAATGGTATCTAGTATGGACATCCCGGGAATACGAGGCTTTAGCTAGCCCCAATGAGGTCATTTGATTACCTCACTTCCCTATTTAATAATGAAACATACCTATTTAACTTTATTCCTATGTATTTTTGTATAAGAATTTAGAGAGAGCTTTAAATTAATGTGATAAGATAATTCAATCAAAAGGAAAATATAAACTTTAAATGTGCATGCTCATATTCATCATTTAAGTGTGCCAACACATATTGCATGTATAGATATGTTTAGGACTTAGTCATATGCATGTTGCATATGATGGAAATAAATGAATAAACATGTATTATGTGATAGTAATTAATTCAAATTAATCTTAGGATGTCTTTCTTATTGAATGAAATCATTTAAAGTGAACCTAAACCTAGGATTAATTAAAATATATAATAAGCAATTCATTAAAGAGAATTGATTAATTAATATACTTTATATGTGGCTTAAGGTAGGGATAAAAGAGAGTGATCCTCGCTTTCCTTCTCTTTATAACACTTAGTTACTAAGTGTAAACAAAATGGGATAAAAGAAGACATTAAGTAAAACTTGCAAATTAATTAAGTCACTTAAAGTGAAACCATCCTTTATAATTAAATCTTTTCATACTTAGAAAATTATAACAAAGCCTAGTTAAGGTATACCATACAAGCCTTAATACACACACTTTAGAATTAAGTCACCGCTTCTAGCTTTAAGTTAGGGTGGTGCATGGTGTGATGAATGTCATATTTTATGATGTATTATTTTAGACTAGATATTAAGTCATGATTAGCCTAATCATATTTTCTACAGGAGATTGTGTTTAAGGGGTGCTTAAAATAAATATAAATGCTCTTTTTTGCAGATTGCTTAACCCCTTAGTATAATCTAAATTAGGATATGTGGACTTGGTTACCTATGTGTAGACTACTAAGTTCAAATTATTCATATAACTGCATGGGTTGTATGGTGTGTTTAGCTAACATTAGTTTTGTAGGTGCAGTTAGATTTATTTTTCTTATTTTTAATGTAATTTTATATTAGAAATTAGGATTAGTGTTATGGGAGATTATGATGAGCAGTGGCTAGAAGGCTTTATCTTGGGAGGCCCTATGATGCCTTTGACGCAAGCACATCTGAGTCAAGTAAAAGGAGGAAAGAAGTGAAGACATGAAGAATGAAGAATGAAGACCCCTATAACATTTATCATTTGTAATTGTAATTATTCTTTCATATGCCGGATTGTATAAGGGTAGAGCTCGGCTACCCATTTCTCTTTTTTGATTGTACGGCGGTATCCGACTACACGAGTATGTTATTCTTTTACATTGGATTTATAAATTATTTTATATTTTAATATAATTGTGCAATAGAAACAGCATGCCTCTTCTTAGCTTCTTACTTACATTGTAATCTAATGTGTGGCCTAGATCCAATTTGGCTCTTAGAAAAAAAAATTTCTACCCCAACTATAACTCATAACTAAACTATCTAAATAACTCATAACCTCACATAAATCTTAGACATTAAATCAAGATAATTAAAGATTTAGCAATCCCTTAACTGAATGTTGTATGTTTAATATCATGCATCCATATTATTTCACTTTTGTTAAGAAAAGGTTTCCATCCTTACAGGATAGAGAAGACTTGACCTTTGAGAGACTCCTCTGTGGTGGAAAACATCTCTTTCTCTCTAATTTAGCCAATAACCTCATTTTATCATGCATTTAGACATATAAAAATCTTATGACCTTTGTCAAAATGAAGAGTCATAAATCAAATAAAAATTGATTATATTTGCATTATATTAAGTCATTATTCATATCACTCATGTTCTAGTCTCTTAGATAGTCAATTTAAGAGTTTTAATTTCTTTCTAAATAATAACAATCCAACCATCTTACAAAATCATATGACTTGCCTACATGGTTTTAAAACATAGGAGGAGTTAGCTGGTTATCAGCAATCGAGTGATTTATCCTCTCTTGTGGAGGTAAACCATATACCCATCTTCACTTAGATTTAGGACATATTTTGGCCCTCGCTAAAGCTCACTAGATTTAGGATCTGAGATTGTTATTTTCTTCGGGCTATAAGCATAAATCATCACCTCTTAAGCATTTTCATAATCTTGTATTGTGGGATTATAAGTCCTAACTTTCTAATAAATTTTAACCCAAATATACAATTCTTCTCAATTTCAAATATATAAAGCTTAACTATATGATAAGTTGAAATCCTCACTAGGTTTCCTAGTATCATGAGCATTCTCTACTCATCTTTTTTTTCTTCGATAATAAGTCTCTCCTTTTGATCTATCCCGATTGATTTTTCTAACATAGTCAATTTATTGATAATCTTATCTTCGAAATCTTTGGAGACAACAATTATCTATTTTAATTGAGAGTATTCATAAGGAATTCACCTTCCTTAGGATGTAATTAACTCTCGGGGCTTGCCCCCATAGGAAACTTTAGAACCCGATTTAATATAAACCTTTTTTTTATTCATCCATGTAAAATAGGGGGAAAATCTCTCATATATTTGAAGACTCATCATGCCTTAGGAGTCTTTATTAGGTGATTAGGTCTATTATAAGATAGTAATTTCTATCTTTTGAGATGATGCACCATTCATTGATGTCGTACCCGATCACCTCAATAAGTACACCATTAGATTTGTGTGGTGTCCCCCATACACATATCAAAAATAAACACCACAGACATTTGCATACATAATATGCAATTCTTATATATTTACATATCTAACACCTAAACTTTCATATTTATATAATACCATCAAAATCTTTAATAGTATAATAAAAATAACATTATCATTCATTTTTAAAAGTGAAATGCACCTTTTCATGCATAAAAAAAAAGTGATATATATATATATATATATATATATATATATATATATATATATATATATATATATATATATATATATATATATATATATATATATAAAATTTTAGGTGTTAGATATGTAAATGCATAAGAATTATTTACTATATAATTAAATTTCCCTAAAATATTCTAGTGTATTTTATTATAATTTTATGGGCATTGCGCTACATTGGATATTAATGTATTGTGTGGCTTGAATTCATGTGATAGGATGATATTGACCGGCATAAATAAATACCTTGCTTATATGCATTAGTATTTGCTCGACATAATATTATTCAATATAAATCAAAATAATTACGGTTATCTAAGTATAGGGGCTTTTATAAATTAACATAACACTTATTTTTTTTAATATTACATCAAAAATAGCATTTTTATTAATTTTTTAAAGTGAAATACATATTTTTAAGCATAGAATAATAATGATATTTTTATAAATATCAAATTTTAGATATTGAATATGTAAATGCATGAAAATTATGTGCTATGTATGTAAATTTTCCATAAATATATAGAGTAGTAACACCTAATACATAAAATTAATATAATTAAAATAGTAATGTTTTGATACAAAATACATCTTAATATGACTAATATTTTATTATAATAGGATTTATCCATAGCACAAATCCACTAATATGTAATAAGCCTTAATTACATACGTAGATTAATACTAATAGCAAACCTAAAAGCAAGATTAAATACGCATAAATTGTATATTAAATACACATAAATTTTATTATTAGTATTATTTTTTATTATTATTTTAAAAATGAATATATTTTTATGCATAATTTTTTGATTATGGATATATAAATACATTAAAATTTTTGGGTATGTGTGTAAATCTTTTAATTTTAAAATAAAAGTCAATCTTCTGTTATTCAGCTTTCGATACCTAACCTTCCCTCTCCCACAAATGATTATTTAATGATTTTTTATCAAATCAATTTTCTTATGCCTAACAACCTCCAATTAGTGTGACACTTTTTTAAAAGATATTTACATATATCACATAATTCTTATATATTTTTATATTTTAATACTTAAAATTTGATATTTATACATATACCCTCAGAGTCTTAACATGATATCAAAAATATTAGTATTATTATCTTTTTAAAGTTGTATATATATTTTTATACATATAGAAGATATTATAAACATTAATATTAAATTTTAAGTGTTTGATCTGTAAATACATACGAATTTATGTGATATGTATGTAAATCATTTTTCTTTTTTATGTGAGATTGAAACATAATAACTAAATATAAATAAAACAGGACATCATTAAGAGGGTTTGTCAAGCTCTAATTATAGTGAAAAAAAAAAGACCTTTATACATTGCAAATAATTTTTATGAATTTATGAATCTAATACTTAAATTTTGATATTTGTAAATATAATATTTTTCTTATACATAAAAGATGCACTTTACTTTAAACAACTAATATTGGTGATATTTTTGATATAATCTTAAATATTTAGGTACTATTTATGTAAATATGAAAATTTTAAAAATAAAATTTAGGATATACTACATACATGGCATTTAAATAAAAGTGAATTTACATACATATTATTCTTATATTTAGCAATCAAATTTTAATATTTATCTACATAATATTTAAATACTTAAATTATATCAAAAATATTCTTATCATTGAATTTCTTAAACTAAAAAAAAAATTCATAGAAAAATTTTGATGTGATTATGTTACTAAAATATTACTGATATAAATATAAAACTATCCCATATTTGATATATAAAAATAGCACATCGAAATCTTCTTATTATCATTTGAGCTCAAAAAGAGCTATATATAATTTATTTATTTATTTATTTAATCGCTTGAGCCGAGATTTTGTGGCCTTCCATGAAGCTGGAGGAAATGGCGTGTGCGATGGGTTGGGACCTGGGTCAGGATAGTCATCAGTCTCCACTATCAAAGACCTGCTCTCTTCTATCTCATAAATATATTTATAATTACAGTTAATTATAAATTATAATACAAAACATGCACAAAATTGCATTAAAATATTTTAATAAGAACATATAAAAATATTATATTAATACATAAAGTAAAACTTAAAAATAGAAGACATTTAATCAAAAAATAATACCAAATAATTTGAATGAGATTTTGGCTGTATTTGGGATAACTTTCTGCGTGTAATGGTGGCTTTTGGGAAACTATATTTTTGATGTGTTTTGAGAAAGTCTCGATGAAAAAGTTATATTTTCGAACATTATAGAATGGGGTGTCCGACAGAAAGTTACGATCTATCTTTTTTATAATAATAAAAATTATAATATTCGTCCTAATTTTTTATATAATAGCTTATTCTACAACAGCTTTATTATTATTATTATTTTTAATCAGATGCAACTTGCTCAAACAAACCCTTAATCCCAAAATCTTAGTATTTTTTTCAGAATTTTTATAGGTATTGTATATTAAATATTGGCTGCAATTTTAAATAAAAGATTTGTTTGTTTGGTTATTGATTTTTTTTTTTTTGTGTATATATTTTCTATGCATGTTCTAAGTGTGGGTAATGTCTTGTATATATATCATTTAAATTTTAGGAAAATTAAAATTATGAAATAAATATTTTATTATTAATCGAATTTTAATCTTACATAAATAGAAAAAAAAAGGTAATGGATTCACCAACTCATCAATCCTACCAAAAAAACGTGAAGAAAACATTGCAAGAACACCATTATGACTAGCATGTAATAAATATATATCCTAATTATAATAAAAAAAATATATAAATTTTTAACCAACCAAATAGAAAAAATAAAAAAATAAAAAATTTCTCTCAATTTCTTCTCAGCACCACAAGCGGGAAGAAATTAATTCAAAATTAATTTAATCTCAATTTTCCTTTTTTTTTTTCTTTTTCTTTCTCATATTCAATTGTTTCATTAATCTGATCAAGGTTTCTTAGTTACCTGAGAAACGGTCAGCAGTAGTAACAGTGGCGGGGGAGAGGAAAGCGGCGAGCAGGAGGAGTCCGACGAGGATAGTTGGCCACCGGAGGCGAAGCATGGTCGCTGGCGAAGGACGTCTTCGAGCAGGCTTGTTTCACAGCCTTAAACTCAAGTAATTACGGCATTTAAGAAGGCGGAGTTTAGGTTGGGCGGGGCTGGGGTTGGGCCTGGTGACGAAGCTACCGGGTAAGGAAGGACTGGATGAAGATGAGAGAGCGTTACCCTAAATTGTGCTGGGAACCCGCTGAGGGCTCCAGCTGTCGACGATTTTAGCTGCCGCAGTTTGGTGAGGTGTCTGTTTTTTTTGGTTCTGTCCATGCATGGCGTTAACTATAGAAGAAGAAGAAGAAAACCTTATTGCTGTTGAAGGATGATAAAAAAGCTAAGAGCTTGTTTGGGATAATTTTTTTTTTTAATTTTTATATTATTATTTTTAAATACATTTATTTGAGATCAATTTTATTCTGTATTTTTCTTTTTATTTTTATTTTTATGTTATTTTTAAAAATATATTTATTTAATGTATTTTTATTTTTAAAAATAGAAACATTTAAAATAATATTTATATATTTTGAATATTTTTAAAAATAATTATGATCTTTGTATGTTTATTTTAAATTAAAATATAAATAAATTAAATAGAAATAAAAATTTTAAAAATAAAGTGATCCAAATAATTATTTAGTATATTTTTTTAAAAAATGAATCATATTTTTTAAAAGTATTTAAAAATAATTTTGAGATGTTTCTATTATATTTTATTTTGAATAATAACACAAATTAACAAAGAAAAATAATAAAATAAAATAAAAAATGATTTCAAACAATTCTTAAATAATTTTCAAAGGGATATGTGGCCTATTGATTAAAGGAGATAAATGTATCAATATTTTTCAATTAGAATGTAGAGAATATTAATTCATCCATGGATTGGTTTCTCTAAGATATATTTATTTCCTAATATTTATATCTCTATCTTTAAGATTTATTATAAGTAGTTTTTCAATGTGAATCTTTTTATTAAGTGTATAAAGATTACATTATAAAAATTATGAGACATTTATTTGATTTTATTCAAAGTTAAAAAGAACTTTGATTTGGATTAATTCTCTTGTTCATAGATTAAGTTGCTTAAGCTTATTGAGGTTACTTGTTTAGATGTTTTTTCCCCTCCATTAATTCTTATGTATTTACATATCTAACAGCTACACTTCAATTTTTACATATATAACACCCTAATTGATATGACTCAAAATCCTCTAATTGCCAAATTAGAACATACATCCATCATTTACAAACGAACTATAACAAAAGAAAATTACGTAATATAACTCAATTGAATACAGAAAGAACCTCCGAACTAATCCGTATAGCATTAGCAACAAATAACAGATTGGATGATATCAACTACAACAACAATAATAAAGCCCAAATTAAACATCACAGAAAGACCAACAGAAATCAATAACAAGAATAACAGCCATTACAGAACCAACACTACATATGGCTAGAATAACAGAGGGAGGTGCTATTTCCAGATTAAAGCCTTCAATAATATCCAGAGACAGAAACCAGGCAAAAATAAACAGCAACACTAAATCTCCAAGAGCGGATCATTCTGAAACAAACAGAACCATAACTATACATGAATAACAGCAACATGAGTAAAGCAACTAAAGCAAAGCATTCCAGAGCTGACCTGAAAGTAAAGTCTATAACAGAAATAACTATCCAAAAGAACAGAAGGACGGATACTCGATAACCAGAAAACAAGAAGTGTAGTAACATAATGAATAACTTTGCCCAACGGCGAAACAAGTTTGATAACTGAGTAAAGTAACAACTTGTAGCAGAGAAAGTAGTTAGGCTTGCATAGATAGCTCAGATCCAAGCTAAAGAAGGTAAAACAGAAAGTATAAATAGAGATCAGAAGCCAAACAGAAGAAGGAATCAAGAATTTCAGAAAGAAACTTATCTTTTTCAGTCTCCCTCTTCGTCTCTTTCTCCTGCTCACTCTTCTTCCTGGTTTTCCTCACCGAAAACCATCGTTCTTCCATCGAACCCTAGGTTTCTCCTCCGATCCCAGCCGCAACCCTATTTCTTCTATAGAGTGCTTCGACGACTCGAACAGTTGAAAGAAACAAAACAAAATAAGGTTCAAAGCGAGGTTCTCTCAAAAGCTTCATCCCACGGCAAAGAAGCAGCCGCGCGAACCACAAGAAAGGGCTCAAATCAAATCCAAGGATCAAGCCGTGCAGAAAGCAACAGGTGTAATCCACTAACGGACATCATGAGATCAAACACCGCTCGCTAGAAACACAAATCCAAGGGCAGAGCAGAGACAAATCAATCCAACGGTTCAAGATCAGTTCAAAGGAAACTCAATCCGAGTGCTAGATCCCACGGCCAAGGTGAAAAGGTGCAGATCCAACGGTCTAGAAGGCACCCGAGAATTTACCAGGATTCACTCCTTAACTCAGCCGGGTTCATTCCACTCAGAGTGAGTCAACTCACTGAACCAAACTCAAATTACCGCACAGGACATGCTACAAGACTCAAACCAAGAATTAGGATCGTATCACTAATCTTTAATATTACATCAAAAATACTATCATCACTCACTTTTAAAAAGTGAAATACACCTTTTCAAGCATAGGAAAGTGTTATATAAATAAATATCTAACTTTAGGCGTTAGATATGTAACTATATAAGAATTGTGTGGTATACATGTAAATCTCCCTTATTTTAAACTTGATCAAAGTATTATTCAAGGCAATATGTTAAGACCTTCTTGGATCAAATTCAAATTTAGGATTGAACTAAGTATAAATTCATATTATTTTAGCCAAATTCAAATTGAGGATTGAACTAAGTTTAAATTCAAATTATTTGAGCTAGTATCAAAAGATTTGGAGTCTAATGAGCAATATATGAATAAGAGAGAGGATTGATGTTGTCCAAAATAAACTTTCAAATATATTTTTTCATGAAAATAAATAGCGGGTATATTTGATCAATTATGGCTATTACAAAGCTTATAAAGTTAAGATTTTTTTTTAGAATAGCATTCTCTTTTATATTTGAAATTTAAATATTTTTAAAAAGTAAAAAAATACTTTATTTAAGGATCACACATTTTAAAAATTTTTGAATTAGATATTTTTGTCTTCTTTTTAAAAATGTTAAAATATGGGTAAGTATTATTTTAAATGAATCTTTTTATTATCCACTTATTTTTTATAAAAATCTTTTAAAGATCTAGTCCAATATTATCGTCTTCTTATGATTGTCGATGAATGACCTGATCTGACGAACTAATCTAAAATTTAATAGAAAAATCTTGGTTCATATTGGCTCATTCCTATTTAATTCTTGTTCAGGTCAAAGAGTATTTGATTATTATTCAGGTCAATTTGAGTTAACATAAAGAATCAAAATACAACCTCATTTTTATATCAATTTGAATTAAGTTAGTTTGATTCAGTTTAATTTGACTAAAAAGGATATATTTAGCGTAATTTAAGTCAGAATTAAAGAACTCTTAAATTAAAAATTAATCCAATGACTTCAAAATTTAATCAAAAAATTATAATAAAACTTATTTCAATAATAAAATACTATCTCCATCTGCACTGCTGTCAGAGCTCCGCCATTTTTAATCAGCACATGATCTAATCCCGTGAGTCCGACCGTTTTTTAGTCCGGCCGTACAATATCCAAAGTTCCAAAAGTCCTTCCCCAACAACTACCCGTGCCGACAGAGCCACCACCGCCCTCCGCCTCCCACCAGATATGTCAACCGCCACCGCCGTTGCCGCCGCAGCGGATCCCTCTTACCCTCCTCTTCCCACCGGCGCCGCCTTCCCTCCGCCTCCTCCGCCGCCAGGCTCCGAACCGCTTAATATTCCTCTGATCGACTTGGAGAACCTTGAGCCCGAGCGGCTCGGTGAGGCTTGCCGATCACTGGGCCTCTTCCGGCTCGCGAACCACGGCCTGCCGCGCCAGCTGTCCGACCAGGTTCAGGCGGAGACGCGGCGGATTCTGGAGCTGCCGTTCGAGCGAAAGCGAGCGGAGATGGCTGAACCGGGGGGCGGACGGCCGGTGGTTTACTTTTGGGGCACGCCCGCCGTGAGTTTGAGCCTGCGGAGCGTCAACTGGCTCGAGGGGCTCCACGTGTCGCTCGCCAGAATCCGGTCCGGGGGCGGAGCGCAGGAGTTGTTGGCCGATCTCCGGTATGGTACTGATCTTTGCCTTTTTTATCTGAATTTATTTATTTATTTATTTTTCGAATGCTGAAGAAGGCGATAGAAAACAACAAGGCCGGGATTCTCGTCTAGTTACTGAGAATCTGGCCAATATTAACAAAAAATAAATAAAATTAAATAAAATTTAAAAGTTTATTTAAGATCAATTTTATTTTATAATTTATAATTTATAATTTTATTTTTTAAAAATATTTAAAAAAAATTATTATCATCAAATATATTTTATTTCAAATAAAAATACAAAAAAAATCAAAATTAAAATTAAATAAATTAAAAAAGTGATTTTAACCCCTAAGTAAATGATATTATATTTATCTTTAAGTTAATTTAATAATTTTGAATTTTTTTTTAAGTCGGATAAGGTAGTCGCAAAGGTTAGGATTAATTTCGGTTGATGAGATATTATATTAAATTTTTAAATCAAGTGAATAATTAGTATACTTTTATCCTAAACTTATAAGAAATATATATATAATTATTGCGTGCTAGAAAACCAGTTGCGGTAGAGTGAAAGTTTACGTCTTAGCCTTATTTGTGAAATCCAGCACACAAACAGGTATTTAAAGTGAAACAAGAAACTAGAATCTTTCTCGAAGAGAGGCCGGCGGTAAGAATCTTTCACTATGTATTTGTTTCTTGTATTCGAAGGATTACAAATTACATAAGAAGACGGCAATAGAATCAAAATCAATGCTACATATAGAATGGTGAAGCGAAATTGGTGGCGATGAAGGTCGTTAGGATGGTGGCGAAGATGGCCCATGAGGATCTAGCGGTAATAGTAGTTGGCGGCGTGGCAGCGTCGGTGGTCGACAATGATAACCGGCGGCGATGGTTGCGCGATGACCAGCGCGACGGCGGAGATTGATGGCAAGGATCGGCGATGGCGGTGACGGCGGCGGCGGCGAGGTTGTATAGCGGTGGTGGCGGCGTCAGTGGTAACGATTATGCCGGAGGATTTTAAGCTTTAGAGCTCTCTCTCTCTCTTCTTCGCCTCGGTATTTATATAGGTGGAGTGGCGTCTCTGTATCACGAAATCCAAACCACTCTTCTCTATCAGACGACTCAAAATGATATGATGTATTTTGTGTATTTGAATGATCAAATGAAGTCGGAATTATGAGATCTTGGGCTTGTTAGATCTGGCTCGTCAAGACGCTCGATTTGATTATAAACACTTCATATTTAAGAGTCGATTGATAATAAGCGCTTGATCTCGGTTAATCTTGATTTAGAATCAGATTGCTTTTGACATCAAGCTTCTTACTTATTAGTAGAATTTTCGGTGTATCGGTTCTATATTTTTGGATGATATTATCTCAATCATCCAAAAATATATATGTCGAATCTTGAAAATAACAAATTCTTCAAGAAATTTGTGGAATTAACCTCATTTTGAGAGAACATATCTTCAGCACGGGATTATGATCGCGGAAGCGGATCGAGCGGATGTGTATGCGAATACGCTGAGTTTTGGGGTTATGGACTCATCCGAACATTTCTGGTGCTTCAGCGGTTTTGGTCTTTGTGGGCCAGACCAAGGAAGGAGTCTGTGAGCAGGTGGGTCAGTGGGTCGTGAAGCGGGCCGAAAACCACTGGTCGTTTTAGTGGGCTCGAACAGCGGGTCGAGTGGGTTGGCTGGATCGCGCCAGTGTGGTCGCGAACTGGACGCGTCAGTTGGTCAGCCTTGTAGTCAGCTGGCGAGCTGGGGAGTGAGCCACTGCGCCTAACCTGCGCGATGCCATGAACGTCTGCTTTTGCCGTTTCTCGTTCCGCTTTGAGCGGTTTTGAACAATTTTGGGCGGTGTTTAGCGATTTTTGACCTTTTACTTATAGCTATAAAACCCCAGGGTCAGGAGAAGGCACACTTCATATCTTTGAGTGTCCTCTTCTTCTTAAGAGGAGGTCGTTGAGGCAATCAAAGCGTGGTTCATACGGGCCGATTTTCCTCGAAGAGGCGTCAGTGACCTCGTCGGACCGACCGGATTGGGCGATCGAACGTAGTTCATACAAGAGCTCAGTTTCTCGAAAGAGGTGTCAACTGACCGCGTCGGACCGACCGGGTTCAGAGGCCATCAAGATCCATAGTTCATATGGAAAGGCTCCAGTTTTCTCTCGAAAGAGATGTCTACTGCCCTTGTCGGACCGACCGGGTTTGGAGGCGATCAGGCTGGTTCATCTGAGAGCTCGGTTTTCCTCGAAAGAGCATCATCGGACCAACTCCGAATCTGGCGGCGGTAGTCAACAGCGGTGGGCGTCGTCTGGGATACCGGCAACGATGGCGGACCAGCGGATATGGCTTATATAATTCGGCGTCAGCGATAATGGCAGCAGCGGTGGCCGGCGCTGATGCCGGCGAGAGGTGGTTGAGCCGACGGTGGGGTCGGCAGCAAAATGGCGACGTAATCAACAACGATAGCGTCAGTAGTCAGCGAGGATAACCGGCAGCGATGGTACCCAGCGAATGGCCGAGATTCAGCGAGCGGTAGCCGGCGGCAAAGTCACCGTCGGAGATGGCCATGTGGAAGTAATGTTAGTGATATAATCGGCTGAACGTCAGTGGTCGATAATCCGGCAACGATGGTGGCGGCAGATAATCGGCGATGGTCGGACAGTGATGCCGGGCCAGCGGAGGTGATCGCGCATCAGCGGCAGCTTCTGATGCGGCGCGTCGTAAAGAGTGGATAACCGAGTGGCAACGGAGATGGCCCGGCGAATTACTGCGGTGATCGGCGGTGATCGGCAACGGTGATGATTTTTGACCTATCCGTTGTTTGTCAGAGTGTGACTCAATGACGTTAACCTGTATGAAAGAGGTTGAATTGAATCCGTTGAGGATTTTGACCCATCCGAGGTTGTTTATCGTGTTACCCGATGGCGTTAACTTGTGGAAGAGGTTGAATTATCTCGAAGATTTTGACCCATCCGGTTGTTTATGTGCCGATGGCGTTAACCGTGGAAGAGGCCGTGGGAAGTTCACCTGACCTATCCTGGGTTGTTTGTCGAGTATTTGCTCGATGGCGTGGAAGAGGTTGAATTGAATCCGCGATTTTGACTTATTCGTGGTTATTTGTCGAGTGTTAGATGGCGTTAACTGTATGGAAGAGATTAATGGCAAGATTTTGACTATCGAGGTTGTTTGTCAGGGTGTTACCCGACGATGTTAACCTGTATGGATGATGTTGAATTGAATCCGCTGAGGATTTTTGACCTATTCGAGGTTGTTTGTCAAAGTGTTACCCGATGACGTTAATATGTATGGAAGAGGTCGTGGGAAGTCCACCAAGGACCTTTTGACCTATCCTAGGTTGTTTGTCAGAGTCTTTGCTCGATGATATTAACATCTATGGAAGAGGTCGAATTGAATCCATTTTGACTATCGAGGTTGTTTGTCGAGTCTTTCTTCGATGGCGTTAACCGCATAGGTAGGTCGCGAAGTTTTGATCTATCCGAGATTATTTTTCAGAGTCTTTGCTCGATGACGTTAACCTATATGGAAGAGATCAAATTGAATCTGCTGAGAATTTTTGACCCATCCGAGGTTGTTTGTCAAAGTATTACTTGATGACGTTAACCTGTATGGAAGAGGTCGAATTAAAACATCCGTTTGTGGTTGTAGCCAAAGTTGCTTTAACTTGGTCTTTTCATTGGTATTCGACTTGCTTCTAAGCGATAATCAATTAGATATCCGAATATTGATTTGGATAATCTTTTGAGATTAAGAGTTGCCCCGGTTTTTAGACAAAATCAAGAAAGCAGTTTGATGAATCTTCATTCTTCGCGCTCTTAAAAGCTTAAAATGCTCCACCTCGATGGTGGTTTTGATCTCGTTGGGAAACTTGATCGTCATCTGATGAAATAATGAGAATCGGTTTTCAGGCAACAGTGTGCTAAAACCGGTTCTAGAGTGAAAGTTACTTACTTGTTTAGAAATCCTCACACATAGATATTTAAAAGTGAAACAAGAAAACTCTAGAATCTTTTACGTGAAAAACCTCAAAAGGAAAAAACCACTGGCAGTAAGAATCTTCCACTATGTATTTATTTACAAAATTTCCGATAAGGATTACAAAATTACATGAAAATCGACAATGGAATCCCAAAATCGAACAACAATATATAATGATGAACATCGGTCACCGACGATGAAGGTCGTCAGGATGGTGATCAGCGAAGATGGGGCGAGATCAGCGGTGGCAACGTCGGTGGTCAGCGATGATGACCGGACGATGGTTGGACGATCCGGCGGCGGCGCAGCGATGGTCAGCGCGGACCGGCGATAAAGATGGAAAGAGAGATCGCCGCTTGGCCGGCCGGCAACAGCGGTTGTAACGGGGGTGGGTGGCCATCAGGGACACGATTATCTCGGAGGATTTTCAAGCTTTGAGTCTCTCTCTCTCTTCGTCTCTCATATGAAGAATGAGGGGTTATTTATAGATTGGAGGAGTGGCGTCTGTAAATACCAAAATCCCACTCTCCATCGGACGGCTCAAAATGATTCCTTTGATCATATGATGTATTTTGTGGATTTGAATGCTCAAATGAATTCGGAATTATGAAATATTGGGCTTGTTAGATCCGGCTCGTCAAGACGCTCGATTTGATTATAAACACTCAATGTTTAAGAGTCGATTGATAATAAGCGTTTGATCTGCGGTTGTTGATTAAAATCAGTTCTTTGACATCAAGATGCTTATTGTAGAATTTTCAGGGTCATATCAATAATAAATTTTATAGAGAAAATACTAAATTTAATTTTTAATTTAAATAAATATTTAAAATATTTATATAAAATATAACTGAATATAAAACTATAATAATAATAATATGTGTAATTGATGATAAGATAATTTTTTTAATTGCCATATGCGATTATTGTGATCCAAAATAATTAATTTTATTTTGATTTGATTATTTGAAGACTACTTTTAATCTTTGAAATTATTATAATTATAGCAGCTTTATCACACTATCAAATATAAAAAGAATATAAATAAAAAATTAAATCATAGCTCAATAGAAGTATTCATCATACATTTAAATAGAAGTTATAAGAGATAATAAAAAACTTAATATAAAAATTCAAAAAAAAAAAATCATGTAGCCTAATCTGATCAAAGTAATTCATTATATAATTGAAATTATATACTTTCAATTTTTTCTTAAATAGGGGAGATATGAATACAAAGTTATAATTAATTGTTTTTTCTTATATTACCAATTGATGACATCCGCTAAGTTAAGTGATAATTGTTAGATAATGATAACCTATATATAATAATCAAGCTATTACAATTATATGATAGTAGTTTGATTGCAATAATCATTAATGATGGTTTAACTTCAAGTTCTTATATTTAGCTCCAACTTCCTAAACCATGTTAAAAATAAAGCTCTATTTATAGTGTTTAGGGAGTGACATTTTGATATATTTATCAATTTTTAAAATATTCCATCAAACAATCGAGGTTGATTCCTTTGATTATAGTCTATTCTTTTATCATATTAGTGTTTTACTTATCTCAAAATTGAGTAATCTTAGGTTTGTTGAATTACTCTTATCGAGCGGCTCGATTTGATTATAAACATATCAAATTTGGAGAGCATTTGACTTTTTAATTAATGCTTTGAAACTTATATTTATATTTCAACTGACTCATTTAGGCTCGGATTAAATCGTTTGTCGGTGAGTTCATCTGATCGAAACGTCAATTCAATTATAAATTTATTAAAATCAAAATTTAGATATCCTAAATTTAATTTTAAAAAATTTTCAATATAAAATTTACATCAAGATTCATGTCCAATCGATTATATTTTTATGGTATATCAAATTTATTTGCAAAGCCTAAAATGATTTTATCATAATAAAATTCATAAAAGTATATTACTATATATAATTTGTAGTCTTTAATCTTAAATTTCTTTTTTATTTTTATAATTCTTTATTATCTAAATCATATCAAAATATACATGAAAATATAAATTTTATTTTAAAAAAGTTAATATTAATGATATTTTTATATTATTTAAAAGTGATAATTTTATATAAATAAATATAAAATTTATATAGGACATATCAATATATAAAAATCATTTATATAAAATTTCAATAATATTCATATGAATTCTTAAATTTTGTATATGATGTATTATAAAGAAGTGAAACAAAATGTTAGAAAAAAAATGATGAAGTAATATTTCTTTTATGTTATTGTTGCGTGCTAGAGTATTTTATTCCGGTAGATGCGAGATCTTCGTCAGTGGCAAAATTATCCAACCTGGCGGGGATATGAACAGGGTTATCGTGGAAAAAGTTAAGGAAAAAAAAAACGCTTGCCCAGTAGAACTTTTATGTGTTTAAAAGATCTGGTCGCTTCTACCGTTAATTCGGAGAAGAAGGTGTTTATAAGGCGGAAACAATATTAGAGTGTAGAAAAAATCTGATATCGGTTAACTCAACCCGAGAAGTTTCCCAAAAGAAGAGCGGATCTTAGGAGCCTCTTGATCTTGAGAAAGGGCGTGGTCTTTCCTCCTGCGGGGTCTCACAGCGACTCGATCTTGAGCACTTGGTGGTGGCGGTGGTCTTAGATCGTCGGCGTCGAGGAGGTTCTCGAGCTCTCGGTCTTCAAATCATTCGGTCCCTCTCGGTGAGAATGAGGCTGTTATATATTTTTTTTGGGAGTGGCGAGCCTTGTAAATTCGTGGAAAACTCCACCACTCGTCGGACGGATCGATCCTCGATTAAACGGTGTATTTTGATGATGGTGCCTTAATGATGTCGGAATTGGGTGATCTTGGATTCGTTGGATTCGTCTTGGCCACTCGATCGTATAAATATATGTCGATTTTGACCATTTGGCGGATCGGGATCATTTTATCTCGATAAACGATCAGTCGATTCGAGCTTCGGATCGTAAAATGTTCTTATGTTCGTCATCGCGGCGGTTGTGTAAGCTTTCTGAAATCGGCGATTAGATCGAGCATTTGAAAATCGGTCGTCTTGATCGATTAATTTTCTGAGGACGTATCAGTTATGATATTTAAAGTTAACTTGGTAGATTTTGAACATAATTTCTGAGAAATATTGCCTTCTTACTAACTAGTTTTGATTTGGCAGGCCATTAATGGAAGAATACGGGAAACGCATGGAGCGCATAGTAAGAACCCTATTTAGCTCACTGGCATCAGATCTCAAACTGGATCCCAGTGTTCTGGATTCGTGCATGGATCCATCAAGCGGCATTTTTCGAATGTACCGTTACCCTTGTTTGCCCCAGGCTCAAAGCTTCTTGGGCATGGAAGCTCACACAGATAGCTCAGTCTTAACTGTAGTTGACCAGGATGACGTTGGAGGCCTTCAGATCCTCCATGATGATGCATGGTTCCATGTCATGCCTGTCGCCAACACCCTCATCATCCAAATTGGTGATATGTTGCAGGTGAGTCTCCTATTTACAGTTCTTTTTCATGGACGCAAGTGATGATGATGATGACGATTTAGGTTATCAGTAATGATGAGTACAGAAGTGTGGAGCATAGGGTGCTGGCTAATGGATCAAAGGAGAGGATGTCTATGTGCTTCTTCGTGTTCCCTAAGGAGGATTTTAAGATCAGGAGCTTGAGTTACAGGGAGTTTAGTTACAGTGAGTTCAAGGCCCAGGTGCAAGAAGATATAAAGGAAACTGGTGATAAGGTTGGGTTGAAGAGATTCAGGCTCTCTAAGCGGTGAGAGAAAGGTAAGTTTTGAATCACTTAAGGCTTGTATTTTGATTTCCATTTTGATTAGTTAAAACCTTGTTGTTGTGTGATATTAAGTCTAAAACTGTGATTTGGTGTGGGTTTATTTTTTCTTTTTTATTTCATGAATTGAGAGGGCTTAATGATGTTCTTGTCATAATATAGAGGTTCATAGCAGATGGAAGTGGTTAGTGTTGTATGTGTGATGCATATAATGAAAAAAAATGTTTCATTTGAATTAATAGAAGTACTTGGTTTTTAAATTATAAATTGAAGATCATGCGGTACTTGAGAATTCATCTATATTCATATATGAATTTTGATGCACTTTTAGTTCTCTTAGTGATGAAGTATCTGGATTGAAAAACTATAGAAATTGGTTTTTTTTAATCATATAAACTCCATCTTCAGTAAATTTATAAGCAAACTAATGTAATTAGATGAGATAAACTCTCTAAATGGATTTAAATCAAGCAATAACAAGCATAGTTGGAAACTTTTTAAGGTCATTTTGTGAGTCAAGCATGATGGAATTAATTTGTCTTGAATTTGTAGCAGATTTGCGACCAACAAGACAAGCTATCACAAAAGTCTTATTTCACAAAGACAGTTGCCAATAAATATGCAAAATATGTGATTTTCATATAATTGATAAAAATATTGTAAGGTTTGTTGAAAAAAAAAAAGATTTCATCATAAATTTGAAGTGAAAACAATATTAAGTCAAAACCAACTAACTCTTTCTCATTTCTTCTTTCACTAAAACCTCATCCTAATGCACACAATTGACTATGAACTCTCTTTAACTACATAAGCCCCACCTTTCTCACTCTCTCTCCATAGTGAAGTAATATTGGTAATACAATGGTTTCTTTCTTTGATCTTGTTCTTGAGTTCCTATAGCGATCAAATATAGTTTTTTTTTCATGTTCTAAGAAATTTAGACTAAGTTAAGTGTTGTAGAGATGAGGATGCTCAGGTGGATGATTGACTTTACTCTTAGAGATAAAATGTGAAATGAGTATGTTCGGAAAAAGTTGGATTAGCTCCAGTGGCAGATAAGATTAGAGAGAGTCGCCTTAGATGGTTTGGCCACATAAAGTGTCGACCGTTCGATGTCCTGTTTAGGAAAGTAAATGCATTAGATTTGTCTTATGTTAAGAAAGATAGAGCTAGACCTAAAAAGACTTGGTTAAGATGTATAAAAATTGACCTTAATATACTTGACTTAAATGAGAATTTGACACATAATAGGACAGAATGGAGACGAAAGATCCACGTAGCCGACCCCACTTAGTGGGATAAAGGCTTGTTGTTGTTGTAGTAGTAGTAGAGTTTTCAAACATCATTTATTCAATTTTGTTTGTTTTCTCTCATAACAAATTTTCCTTTTTGTTGATTTTTAATTTCTTAAATTAGTCTCATTGAGAATTATTATTAATCATTTTGTGTTAATATATACAAAATTATTATATTCAAGTAATTAAGGATATGTATACTAGAGCTGTTACTTGTATCCAAACACAAGGAGGATTGACAAAATATTTTCTTATTTCAGTTGGATTACATCAAGGATCAGCTTTAAGCCCTTATCATTTTGCTTTAGTTATGGATGTTCTTACTAGGCATTTATAGGAAGATGTACATTGGTGTATACTTTTTGCTCATGGCATTCTTCTTGTTGATAAGACTAGAGAGGGAGTCCAAGAGAAACTTGAATTATGGAGGTCAACATTAGAGTCTAAAGGTTTTCATTTAACTAGATCTAAAACTGAATGTATGGAGTATAATTAGTTGTAGAAGTTCTAGTGGTAGCGTCTGACATTTGGTGAACAAGTCATTAATAATAGTGAGCGATTCAAATATTTAGGTTCTATTGTTCAAAATGATGGTGAAATAGATGGAGATGTTATTAATAGAATTCAAGTTGGATGGTTGAAGTGGAGGAATGCATCGGCTTTGTGATAAAAAGTTTCTAAGGAAAATTTTATAAGATGGTGGTAAGACCTGCAATGACTTATGGTGCAGAATGTTGACCAATAAAAGAGAAGCATAAGTCTAAGTTAACTATTACAGAGATGAGGATGCTCAGGTGGATGAGTGGCTTTACTCTTACAGATAAAATGTGAAATGAGTATGTTTGGGAAAAAGTTGGAGTAGCTCCAGTGGCAGATAAGATTAGAGAGATTCACCTTAAATGGTTTGGCCACATAAGCGTCCGTCGTCCGATGACCCGATTAGGAGAGTAGATGCATTAGATTTGCCTTATGTTATGAAAGGTAGAGGTAGACCTAAAAAGACTTGGTTAAGATGTATAAAAAATGACCTAAGTATACTTGAATTAAATGAGAATTTGACACATAATAGGACAAAATGGAGACGAAGGATTCATGTAGCCGACCCCACTTAGTGGGATAAAGGCTTATTGTTGTTGTATATACAAAATTGTGATAATAGAACATTTCTTTTTCTCTTGGGGTATCAATTAAGCATTTGCGGTATGTTCATATACTATTGAAGTTATGGCTGGTGGTTTTATAGATTATTATTTTTTTTCATTTTATTATTATTATTATTTTTTTTACTACAATTGTGATTGGATTCTTTATTGCCATGGGAACCCTTATTTACTATTTATATTTTCATCCTCTTGTGCATTTAGTCATGATATTATAAAAAAAAAAAAATTATGTGCAAATAAAATGTATAACCATAATCCTCTTGTAAAATGATTTAATCAAAAATTTAAATCACTTGTATTATTAATTTTAGCATATATCTAATTTAGATGCAACCAAATTATAAAAGTCATTAAAATATTATATTTTGTTCTTCTTAATAAACATGGAATAAATTATTTTATAAATCTATATGAAATAAAAGGTATAAATATAAAATAAAATTTTAAATATATATATTATGTTATAAATATATAATCTTAAATGCAGATATAGAGAAATTATGTAGCACTACATACTACAAAATTGTTACATATTTGTAGAACTAATGCTTAAATTTTTATATTTATTTATATTATATTTCATCATGTAAATCACTTATTTATTTTGTCATCATGATATCTGTATGAAATCATTTAGGGGACATTTGTAAACTTAATTTAAGCAAGATTTATTGCAAATCCTGCCAATTGGTAGAAGTTGCAAAAATATATTTTCCATGATTTTTAAAGATTTAAGGTGCCCAATTGAACTTCGAGCATTAAGTTAGAATTAATGATTAATTACAATATTATCTTTTATCAACTTTGATTTATAGAGTTTTAAAGAAAATTACTAATTAATATTATTATTAATCAATAAATTGAATTAACATAAATATATTAATTAAAAATTAAGTTAGCTTTAATAATTGATATAAAATAATCAAAATTACTAATAAATAAAAAGATATTATTTGTGAATGTCATCATAAAAATTATTATATTAAAAACCCTCCTCACGTTCATGAAAACGTGAATAATATTGAAGTTTTCTAATATTTAATTTTTAAAACTTTTTTGATAATAAAACATAGTTTTTTTAAAACATATTAAATATTGTTCAATTTATTTAATTAGAACATTAAAAATATATACAATAAGTTTTAATTACTGCTTATATTAATTTATTTTATAAAAAACATATAGAATACTATTAAATTTAAATAGTAAATTAAAACTAATTTTAAAATATATGATATTTTTTGAGTCCTCGAATGATTACTCAAAAAATTTTATTTTGATAAGCAATATTATATTTATTAATAAGATATAAACATTTTTATTTAATTTTATTCAATAAGTTGTTACTTGATATGTAAATTATATAATAATTCTTTTTTATGTATGTAATAAAATATTATAAATATGACATATAAAAAATTAAATATTATGTGTGCGTGTATATATATATATATATATATATATAATTATAATTATAAAAAAATAAATAAAAAATAAAAACTAATATTTGTGGATAAAACTTTAAAGTTGAAATTTTATTCTTAAAAACTAAACATCTTAAATTAATTGAAAGAACATGTAAGACATGCACTAATGGAGAAAAAAATTACCTTTTAATAATAATAATAATAATAATATTATTATTATTATTATTATTATTATTATGTAATTACATATTAATTTTTTGATGTTGTATTCATCATACTTTTATTACATACATGAGAAATAAAATTATAATTTACAAATTAAATATTGTTTAATTTTAAATAAATTTTGTAATTAATATTAATTAAGCTTATTTATAAATAAAATATTAAATAATATATTTATAATTTTAATTATTAATATAAATTTTTTAAGTAATTATTTTAAGACTAAAAAATTTATAATTTATTTTTCAATTATCTATTTGAAATTAATTTTAATTAATTATTTAAATTTAAAATTATTCTATATAATTTTTATTTACTAATTAAATAAATTCAATATTATTTAATCTATTTTATAAACAAAGTACTATTATTTAAAAATATTTTAAAAAGTAAAAAGTAAAAAATGTGAATATTACTCAAATTTTGTTGAAAACGAGAATAGTATTCACGTTTTCATGAAAATAAATGGTTTTTTTTTTCTGAAATTGTTTATAATATATGTGTTTTTGTTAGGGTTATAAAAAAAAACTATTCGTTAGTTCGTTTTATTTATGTTTGTATAGTAAAAGTATGTTTATATTTTTATAAATTTATAAGCACAAAAACAATTATTATCGTGTTGGCTCAATTTAGTTCGAAATAAATAAATATTTATAAATAATTATGTAAATATTATATAAAATATATTTTATATCATTAAATATTTATTTAAATAATTGAATTAGTTAATAAAGTTTAAATTAAATAAGTTTAGATATATTATAAGAAAATAAAAAGTAATTAAATGATGTGGATGAAACACAACCATTAGATTATATAGCTTTTAAATAAATAGGCCAGATTTTATAACCCCTAGACTTGCTTAACTATATCTATAACATTATTCTCTTCGCCCCTCGCACTCATATTCTCCATATTATTCTTTAGTATGCAATTTCTCTTTTTAATCTATGAAATTATTTAGATATGGAGCAAATTGCGGGTTCCAAATTAAGCAAAAATTCTCTTGAAATTTCTAGGGTTTACCGATTTTGGTGTTTGATTTGTTGTTGGAGTAATTATGTAGTTTATGTAAAATGCACTAATTATGTCATGTTGAACACCTCTTGTTTTATCATAAATAGCATAAATGACATATTTAGGTATTTTAATAAGCTCAAAAGTTTTATCATTTTTAATTATACAAGCTTGTAATAGTGCTTAACTTATTTCTCTGTGTTTGACTTAATTGTGAAATTATGGTATAATTCTCTATAGCATTATGTCAATATAATGTACTAATGTTTTTATTTCAAATATACGCTGCTTATCTTCAATTTTGTCACATATATATTTTTTAATTTAGTATACTATTATGTCAAATTTAGATCTTTCTCAAATTGTATTATTTGATAACAAGATCGTTATAGAGGATGAAAATAATAATGAAAATCATAATCTTTCTTCACAAATGGGTTTTCCTTAATTAATGTTTATGTTGAAATTGAACTCTTTGCATGATAACTATGTTATTTTGAGATCTATACTAGTTTATGCATTTGTGTTTGGAGAATTCATAAGAATGGTGAAATAGGGATTTGATGACTTAGTTTTTTTTTTTTTATCCTATTGTTGTTGAGGTTCTTTTTTCATTGATAATATTTGCTTTATCAACTTTTTACATAAAGATTTAAAATTTCGTGAGGATTTCATAGTTTTATGTTCTTGATTTTCAAATTTTATTGTAATGAGTGTGCCTTTTTTTGGATGAGATTTGAATCTAATTCAAAGTTTTCTGTGGAAGATTGTGTTCTAATTCTCCAGTTTCTCGTAATCTTCTAATTTGATGTTTTCTCTGACTTAACTTAGTTTTGTAATATGGCTATTTATTTTTCTTGTTCAGTTGAGTCTGTTTCAATTGCTTCTTGATTGATGTAGTTCTGATTTTAGTTACTATTCTATATATTTTGGTCTTCAGTTGATCAATACTACATTTGATTTTGTGCTAGATCGTTCGGATTTATGAGTTTTTTAAAGGGTTGTGATGCTAATTTTTTTTTTATATGAGATACAGCTTAGCTTAATAATATGGTTTCTTATCTTTATTATTTTGTTAGGTCTGTTTTATTTGGTTCTTGATTTATGCAATTTTAATTTTATTTATTGTTTTGCAGTAGTCTAGTTTGTTAATATCACAATTATTTTTGTGCTGTATGACTTGAAATTATGATGGTTTTTTTATATTAAATAATGATCAAGCTATGATGGTATCATTGATTATTAATATAAAATTTGAAATTGGGCTCATTTATTAATTGTATAATAGAATTTATTTCTAATTTTGTTAATATGGTGTACAATGAGGTGCAAAGTGCAAATCTCATGTAACAACTTGTTGATTTATGTAGAGGGAGGAATGAAGCCAAGATTAATTTGAAGATTGAAAGGTATTAAAATATCATTTTTGTTTTATATAAATAAATAAATGGATTGTACAAGCCATTTGTTAATTTGTTTGTAAATTGTAATTAATTATAATTTGTCTTTTAGTGAATAAATTTTGTGTTAACTTATTATATCCAATTGTAATTATGAGTTCATTTTGCAATAAATTTTATTTATTAAAATATCATTTGTACTAGTACAAATTTTTTATTGTATATTTGCATGTGTTAACAAAACAATAACTTTTTTTCTTATTAAAATTAATATTTTTTAAATATTAATTTTAAAAAGTCAAATTTTATTATTTCAAACATTTAAAAATAAGCCAATTCCAGTGGAACACGAGCTGTAAATGAACATAAATAATTTTTCGAGCCGAACACAAACACATTATTCATGAGACATTTCGAACACCAGTTAATTTCGAATAAAGAAAAAATTTAATGAGCTGAATACGAACACATATTCAGCTTGATCAAAGTTGGTTTGTTTACTCTTAGTTTTTGCTCCTTTTTAATTTTTTTATAAGTGCTATTTTTATTAAATTTTAATAATAATATGATCTTTTTTATAATTTTTTTTGTCATTAATAATTATTATTAAATTTTATATGGGCTAATTCATTTAAATTCTAAAATAAATAATTAAATAATTTATTAAATGGTATTTGTTAAATCCTACTTTCAGCCAAACGAACCGGCTTCCACGCTACACGGTAGTTCGTCGGAGTTGGATTGCTGACACGAAAATCATGGAATCCGGGGACTGTAGCCGCGCCGCTGGGCTGCGGCAGAGGTCCTGCTGCCGGGAACTCGAGCTCCGAGAATTTCCCGATGAGTACGTGATCCGATCTCTCGATCCCAACGTTCCGGATCAAGTCTTCTCCGTCAGCCGCTCGGACGGGGACATCAAGCCGCTCACTGGTTGGTTTCTTTCCTCCATATCCCTTCTTTTACTTACTCTGGATTTTTCTGTACAATCGAACCCTTCATCGGTTTCTTCCTGAGATTTTTCCTTGTAGATATCGTTAGCAGAAGCATAGCATTTTTTCCTCTCCGAATTTTTGAACTGGTTGTTCGTGTTTGGAGTAGCTACGAAGAATCCATAGTTTTCTTTTTTTCTTTATCTTTTTTCCTATTTTGAGTTTTTTAATTTGTCTGTTCTTGTAGTATTAGATATTGCCTTGTCTCTCTTTAAGTGTTGTTCGATCGTGAATATTAATAATGTTTCGGAAAATCAAAACAAGGGTTTAGGCGTGTGCTTGATTGACTAGGCCTTCATTTCTATCAATTTCTGACCTTGATCTGCTTTTGGTTCAAGACCTACTTGTGTCTGCACAACTTTATAAAGATTTTGTTGCATGGCGGAAAAATGTCTTCAGTGTTGGTAGTGTTTGGGTCGATAGATTTTTCTAAGCCTGATACCGTGTTCTGCTCAAAAGCAATTCAAACAGAAGGTTATTTGACTAGCCCGGGGATTTTGTTCTCACGAAGACCCTTTGACGTCAGTGATTAAGCTTGAAGGTGTGAACAATCAAACAAAAATTTCGCTTTAGGATTAAGGAGTGAGAGGAACTCTAGTACGTCACAGTTTAAGGGGTGTTTATAAGCTTTTGGATGAATGACATTTTGGTATCTAGGTGAGACTTACGACATAGAAATGAGCTATATCACCTCTAAGCTTCTTGATGGAACCATATTTTTTGGTTAATCAAAGGATGGAGAACTAAGTCATGTCACTTTTGAGATTTGTGTTAAGATCATCATCACCTTAACATTGGAGGGATCGGTGGATACCCCGGGCCAGGGGCGGAACAAGTTTTTTTGTTGAGGGTGGGCAAATTTAATATTAAATAAAAAATATTAAAAAAAGTAAAATGGATAATACAATTAAAATAAAGTCTTGTATTTTATTATGAGTTGAATATACTTTGTTTTCAAATACTGATCTATTTGCAAATAATTGGGTATCTTTAATTGTGCTGTTATAATGTAAATGTTTGTTTTCAAATAAGGTCATAATGCATAAACATTGATATTGTAAATAAATTTTATCAAAGAGCCACAAAATATATTAATATGCATCTAGAGGACAGCAAAGTTCAATTAATGTTATAGCAGAATGCTATAATAAATAAGCTTAGAGATTTATTTTCTTCACTTGTATTTTATATGAAGCAATAATTTTTTCAACTTTAAATCAGATCTAAAAGACTTATGGTGCACATTCTATTGAAAGTTTAATACTATATACCATTTGTGAGAATGATAATTTCAATTTATCTATCTTCTTCTTAATCTCATAGTTATTTCTATATTTAGACAAAGGAATATCTAATTGAATGAAAGCATGGTGTCGGTTAATCTTATGCATTATTTACATAATGGAAATATAAACCAATATGTATACTTACATTAATAAATAATTTTATAAATGATGCTATAATTAGCAATCATCACTCTTATGAAGACAATAAAGAACACATGCATTGCTATGTTCCTCATAATTTTTTTGAACCAATTAAAATGATTAAAATAGATTAATATCTTGAATTACACTTGAAATGATTAGATTTGAACTTGTGCATGGCTAAAAATACATGTCATTCTCCCAAAAACCAGCTAGATAAGTGTCCACTTAATTAACATTTAATGCCTTGGTTAAATCTAAGTTCTTAAAAGTCCATTATAGTTTTAAGCTCATCTTAAAAAAATTTGTTTGCTTTGATCATATTCAAGGACGAAGACATGTGGAAGCAGCTTATAAAATCCATCCTTTACCTTGAGACACACACCCCCCTAGTCACTTCTAAGCTTAAAACTATAAATCATAAGAGAGAAGATTTATGAGGCTGTGCGGGTATGTGGCTATGGGGAAGGGTCAAGAAGGTCATGTTATTATTATTTTTTTAATTTAAATTTTTAGGCATGGAGCAAAATAATCAAAATAATCAAAATAATTAAAAAGTCAGTTGATATCTTGGGTGGCTCTTGCCTCAACATTGACAATTTTGGCAGGGTAGGACTGCTAAGGAGAGCAATGGTGTTGTGGATGGCTTTGTAAAAGAGGAAGGGCTGGGCACCGAGTAGAATCTACTTGTTTTTTTATTTTTGCATTGGACATATATATATTTTTAGGGTGAGCAAGACTACAATGTTGGTCCACCCTTGCCCTGGGCCTCTAGGTTAGAGTTGATGAAGATTTGAATTGAATGTTTAGGTTTACAAGGATGATTATGAGATCAATATTGATGGTGATTTGAATAAATAACCTCATTTATGTTAACATTGATGTTAATGAAAATATGCTTCATTTAGGTAGATTCGTTCCTCAAAACAAATCTTATAATAGTTAAAAAAGAATTTTCATTGCATGAAGATCATCTAAGCATGAATAATGATGTTCTTGATTAAATGATTGTGAGTAATCATCAATTATTTTTTAAAGGCTATATTAGTTGCCTTGAAATATTTTTTTCTTTTGTGAAAATTCAAAAGTACTTTAAATTGAATTTAATTACATCATTGAATAATCACATTTATATTATAGGGATGTTAATTTATTGCAATTCTTTTAAAATTGAGGATTGATCTCAGAAACTTTGGTCACAATCTTTTTTAGGATATCTTCATGGGCATCCTCTTAGGTTTGTGGACTGAGTGGTTTTGAATTGTTGCAATTGCTTTATTTTGTTTCAAATTTTGATTAGACCATATACATATGTGCTAATATTTGATGATTTTAAAATCTAACTTAGAGTGATAATGAAGCCAACTTATTAAGTTTTTATCCATCAAGATTTTGCGTGATTTAATGATGATCTTAAAACCTTTAGATGATCATAGGATAACCTTACTTGGATTATGGGGTCAAAACTAACCTTCATTTCCTATTTGAAGCAAAAAAAAAAAAGAAGAAAAAAAGCTTAGATAGCTAAAACAACTCATGACACAATTCTCAGGCCACATACATGGCCTCGGTGCCTGTTAAGATCTTGTGTAAAGTTATTACATGTTGCATGGGGCCAGGGCTGAGTGGTCATTGCCTATCAGAGGCCATTTTTTGGCCTCTTAGAATTTATTTGGTCAACCACCTCTTATAATGTGTTTGTAGAGGAACCGCCTTTTATGAGGAGATAAAATGTTCCAGTGGTTTTATAAATACTAGCAAACCATCAATGAGATTGGGAAGCATAGATGGTATAAGTATGTAAATTTTTTTGGTTGGACAATCTCAATATGCTTTTTGTTTGTTGATGAGACAGCAATGTTGATATTAGGTGCTGAGATTTTGGTCCAGACCTCCTACTCTTGTTTTGGCATGATATCAACAATGGTGAGCTTGTTCTCTAACTCTTCAATTTAATCCTCCGCATGCATCCTTCATTCTATGACATGGTGGAAGTGTTGATATATGCTAATATTTCAGCCCATATCCCTTTGTACTCTGATCATTTGTTATGTGAGATGGCATTGGTGAGCTTAGCCATTGAATTTCTAGCCCATATGCCTTGTACATTCTCTTTGTTTAGTGATACGGTTATAGTGGTGATCTCAGATGTTGAGCTTTCTGCCATGAGCTCTTTGTTTGATTGCTGTTTGAGTTAGTGTCAGTGAGCTTCGATGCCTACCTTTTAACGTAGAACCCTTCACATGCTCTTCCTTCGATAGAGAGACAACGATGATGATCATAAGTGTCAAGATTGCAGCGTAGATCCACTTTGCATGCTGCTTATTTAACATATGAGGTAGTGCTGGGGATTTTGATGCTGATTTTTCAACATTAAACCCCTTTGCACACTATTTGTTTGATGATAAGGTGATAATGGTAATCTTAGGTGCTGAGCTCATCATTATCGTTCAACTTTTGATCAATTCCATTTGTTCAATTAATGACATATTGATTCATGCTCATATATCTTCACATGATAAGGTTTTTGGATGGGATGATGATGTTTCTAACTCTTAGAAATAATTTACTTCTCTATCTTAAAACATCCGATAAATAAAATAAAATACATACATTGTTTTGTCCCTCAACTCCCAATCAGAGTGTTATGTTTCAAGTGAGAATTAGAATTTGAAGAGAAAAGGAAAAAATTAGAAGAAGGTAACATTTTCTTTTTATTGAGAGTTTTGTTGTGAAAGGAAAAAATAGAGAAAAAAAACTTGACTTTATATGATTGATTTTGTTTTTCTCCCCCCAAACAAGAAAAAAGTGGTGAGAAAGGAATCATTTAAGGGCTGTTTGGGGCATCTTTTACATTTAATTGCTTTTCAAAGCATTGCCATAATTCCAATTGGCTATTTTTTTTGTTCTTTTTAAAAATGTTCGTATTATGAAGCTACTTTTTATAATCAGATCTGTTAGTGTGTGTTACAACAACAATAAGCCTTTATCTTACTCTATGTGGGGTCGGCTATATGAATCCTTCTTTTCCATCGTGTCCTATTATGTGTCAAATTCTCATTTAATTCAAGGTTATACATCTTAACCAAGTCTTTTAGGTCTACTCTACCTTTCTTATAAGGCAAATCTAATAAACTCTCTCTTGATGGACGCTTTATGTAAACCATCTAAGGCGACTCTCTCTAATTTTATCTACCAAGTTACTCCAATTTTTTGCCATGCTCATTTCATTTTATCTCTAAGAGTAAAGCCACTCATCCACCTGAGCATCCTCATTTCTGCAACACTTAACTTAGTCTTCTTCTCTTTTATTGAACATTACACCATAAATCATTGCAAGTCTTACTATTTTATAAAATTTTTCTTAAAGTTTAAGCGGTACTTTTCTATCACACAGGATACATTCCTCCACTTCATCCAACTTGAATTCTACTAATAACATCTCCATCTATTTCACCATCATTTTGAACAAATGAGCCTGATATCTGCTCTTTTAATAACTTGTTCACCAATGTCACAACACTTCTTAGAACTTCACTAAATTACACTCAATATATTCAGTTTTAGATCTACTTAAATGAATACCTTTAGACTCTAAGGTTGACCTCCATAGTTCAAGTTTCTCTTAGACCCTCTTGTTAGATGTGAAGTCAAATTCACATGTTTTTTTTCTTTTTATCAAAGTTAGGTAGCCAAATCTTTTTAATGAAATGTGGAAAAGCAGTAGGACCGGATAATATTCCAATAGAAGTGTGGAAATGTTTAGGAGATCAAGGAATTTTTTTGCTTACAAATCTTTTTTAATGTTATTTTAAAACTAAAAGATGCAGGATGAGTGGAGAAAGAGTTTGTTGATTCCTATTTAAGAATAAAGGTGATGCACAAGAGTGTGCAAATTATAGAGGAATTAAGTTAATGTGCCATACATTAAAATTATGGGAGAGAAATGATTGAGCATAGGTTGATGTGATAAGTTTCTCACAATCGTTTAGTTTCATGGGTAGATCTACTATGGATGCTATACATTTGTTAAGAGGTTTGATGGAGAAGCATAGAAAGAAAGAAAGGATCTATGATATTTATTGATTTAGAAAGCTTATGATAAAGTCTCGAGATGTTCTTTGGAGGTTTTAGAATAGAAAGGAGTTAATATTTGTTATATTCAAGTCATTAAGGATATGTATACTAGATACTTGTGTCCAAACACAAGGAGGATTGACAAAATATTTTCCTATTTCAGTTGGATTACATCAAGGATCAACATTAAGCCCTTATCATTTTACTTTAGTTATGGATGTTCTTACGAGGCATTTACAAGAAGATGTACCTTGGTGTATGCTTTTCGATGACATTCTTCGTTAATACTTGAGAGGAGTCCAACGAAACTTGAATTATGGAGGTCAACTTTAGAGTCTAAGGTTTTGTTTAAGTAGATCTAAAGCGAATATATGGAGTGTAATTTTAGTTGTAGAAGTTTTAGTGGTAGTGTTGTGACTTGTGATCAAGTCATTAATAAGAGTGGCGATTGAGATATTTAGGTTATTGTTCAAAATAATGGTGAAATAGATGGAATGTTATTAGTAGAATTCAAGTTGGATGGTTGAAGTGGAGGAATGCATCGCTTATTATGTGATAGAAAGTTACTTAAACTTAAGGAAATTTTATAAGATGGTGGTAAGAAACTTGACTTATGTGGAATGTTGGCAATAAAAGAAACATAAGACTAAGTTAAGTATTCTGAGATGAGGATGCTCAAGTGGATGAGTGGCTTTACTCTTAGAGATAGAATGCAAAATGAGTATGTTGAAAAGTTGTAACTCATGGTAGATAAGATTAGGGAGAGTCTTAGATGGTTTGGCACATAAAGCGTCTAGGTCCAGATATTGATGAGAGTAGATGCATTAGATTTTTGTGTTAAGAAAGGTAGAGGTGACTAAAAAAAACTTGGTTAAGATATATAAAAATGATCTTAGTATACTTGAATTAAATGAGAATTTGACACATAATCCTGATGGAGCGAAGGATTCGTAGCAAAATAGTGGGATTAAGGCTTGTTGTTGTTGTTGTTGTTGTATCAAAGTTAGGTAGCCACCAAATTGAATTGTTTCACACTTGAAATTCAAAATTGGTGGTTAGATGATTAATTAAAAATATTACTCCTCCAAATCTACCCCATTCATCTTAGCCTATAAAAGAAGAGGAAATCTATGGAAGGATGCATCCCAAAATTTATATATTCTCATAAGCTCATTGTAAGAGAGAAATATAGTGAGATCCTAGTGCGGCCGTCGATGTAGGCAAGATGCCGAACCACATAAATCTTCTTATGTTCTTTTTTCTGTGTGTGTGAGATTGTGTTATTTACTTCTCTCTCTCTCTTTCTTTCTCTTTAACTCCCAACTCGTGCTCAGGCAGATCTTACTAAAAAAAGAGAAGAGATGGTGCGAGGGAAGGTTCGAATTGATAAGTTCGATGGTAAGGACTTCAGTTTTTGGAAGATGCAGATAGAGGACTATTTGTACTAGAAGAAGCTGAATGAACCTCTTATAGGTTGGAAGCCAGAGAAGATGAGCCAAAAAGAGTGAGAGTTAGATCATTGAGCTAAGTGTGATTAAACGGCGTTGGAAATGCTTTCAACATTTTCAAGGAGAAGACGACGGTTGATTTGATGAAATCTTTATTCAACATGTATGAGAAGCCATCAACATCAAATAATGTATTTTTTAATGCGTCGTTTATTTAATTTAAAAATGAGAGAAGATGCCTTTGTTGCTGACCACATCAACGAGTTCAATGTGATCGCGGCTCAATTGAGCTCTGTATTTATTGCATTCGATGATGAGATCAAAGCACTGATCTTGTTGTCATCCCGCGGGAGTTGTTACTGGAAGCAAAGTAGTTCATCAGGTAGCATCAAATTAAAGTTAAATGATGTCCGAGACCTTATTCTAAGTGAGGACATTCGTAGAAGACAATCTGGAGAATGTTCTGTCTCAGGTTCTACTCTTAGTATTGAGAGTAGAAAGAAGAGCCATAGTAGAAGACAAAATCAAGAAAGATCAAAGTCTAGAGACAAGTCCAAGAATCGTAAGGATATTGTCTATTGGAATTATCAGAAAAAATGACATTTCTCAAATTAGTGCAAAATACCTAAGAAGAAAAAGAATCAGCAACAAGATGAGGAGTTCACAAACTCGTTAATTGAAGATGACTCTGAAGCTCTAGTATGTTGTATTGAGAGTCTCATTGAGTCTTGGATTTTTGACTGGTGTGTCATTTCATTCTACTTTTTATCGTGAATTTTATATAACTATACTGTAAGAAAATTTGGTAAAGTCTATCTTGTGGATGATGAACCGCTAGAGATTATCAGAAAAGGAGAATCTTAGATCAAAACTGAAAATGGAGGAAAGTGAGTCTTATAGGAGGTAAGATATGTTTCAGGACTCAAGAGAAACTTGATATCAATAAGCCAAATTGATAATTGTAGATACATCACAGTGTTTGGTGGTGGATCGTGGAAGGTATCTAAAGGAACATTGGTTATGGCTAGAGGCAAGAAGATAGAAACATTGTATATTACCTCATAAGGTAAAGATCTAGCGGCCGTTGCTGACAGTGAGAGCTTAGTATTATGACATCAAAGATTTGGACATATGAGCGAAAAGGGAATGAAGATCATGGCATCAAAGGGAAAGCTTTTAGAACTAAAGTCTATGAACTTGGAGCTGTGCAGGAATTGTGTTCTTGGCAAGCAGAAAAATGTCAGTTTTTTAAAAAACTTAAGGACTTCTAAATCTAAAAGCTTGAATTAGTATACTTTGGTGTCTGGGGATTAGCTCCGGTTCGATCCCTTGGTAGCTCATTATATTACGTCACATTCATTGATGACTCAACAAGGAAGATATTGATTTATTTTTTGAAAAATAAATCTAATGTATTTATTACTTTCAAGAAGTGGAAGGTAGAAGTGGAAATTCAAACAGGACTGAAAGTCAAGTGTTTGAAATCCAACAATGGTGGCGAAGTACGATAATAGTGAATTCAAGGCTTATCGCTCAAAACACGATTTTCGTATGTTGAAAACTGTTCCAAGAACGCCAGAATAGAATGACATTGTCGAAAGAATGAATATAACTCGAGCGTCTTGGGATGAGATTGCATTTTAGCTTTAAAAAAATTTTGGGGATGTATCAACATACTTACTTAATCAATGAGGACCATCCGTTCCATTGGGTTTCAAAATTCCCGAGGAAGAGTGGAGTTTAAAAGAGGTACGACTTTCACATTTAAAAGTTTTTAGTTGTATTTTATGTGTGCACATTGATTTTGAATCCAGAGATAAGCTTGATGCAAAAGCAAAAAATTGTTACTTCATTGGATATGACTCAGACTATTTTGGTTACTGATTTTGGGATGACCAAAATAAAAAAGTCATAAGAGCCAAAGATGTAATATTTGATAAATACAAGATATATAAGGATAGATCAGAAATAGCTACGAAGCATGAAGAAGTCATCCTTGATGATATCAGTATTAAAAATACTGATAAAAACTCAAACAATTCTTGTATTGATACAAAAGCTCCTATACAAGAGGCTCAAGAGCTATCTACTCCTATGACATTGAAGAGATCTACAAGATAATCCAGGCTCAAGCAAAGGTATTCTCCATTTTTATATTATCTATTATTGACAAATAATAAGGAGTTAGAGCATTACTTTGAAGCATTGCAGGTGGGAGATTCAATACAGTGGGAGAAAGTCATGAAAGAAGAGAAACTCTTTGGAGAAGAACAAAACCTGGATATTAGACCTATTATCCAAAGGCAAGAAAGTATTGCAGAATAAGTGGGTGTATACAGTGAAAGAAGAGTCTGATGGGAGCAAAAGATATAAGGCTAGATCTGTGGTCAAAGGATTTCAGTAACTACGTGAGATCGATTACATAGAGGTGTTCTCACTAGTGGTAAAGATGACTACCATCAGAATGGTCATAAGTATTGTTGCAGCTAAAGACTTATATCTAGAACAACTAGATGTGAAGATTGCTTTTCTTCATGAAGATCTCGAGGAAGAGATCTATATGGAATAACCAGAATGATTTGTTGTTTCAGGAAAAGAAAATTTAGTGTGCAAGCTTTAAAAGAGTTTATATGGGCTGAAGCAGGCATCAAGACAATGGTATAAAAAATTTGAAGACTTCGTGTGCAAGAATGAGTTCACTAGATGTGAGTTGGATCACTGCTGTTTCATCAAGAGAAAAAGAAAATTTAGTGTGCAAGCTTCAAAAGAGCTTATATGGGCTGAAACAGGCACCAAGACAATGGTATAAAAAAATTTGAAGACTTCATGTGCAAGAATGAGTTCACAAGATGTGAGATGGATCACTGCCACTTCATCAAGAGGTTAGATAAGTTCTACATTATTTTGTTGCTTTATGTTGATGATATGCTGATTGCAGGAGCAAACATAACAAAAATTAATAAGTTAAAAAAATAATTTTCAAAGAAGTTTGAAATGAAAAATGTGGGAGCAACAAAGCAAATTCTTGACATGAGAATTACTCGGGATAAATCTAAAGGGGCCTTCGAGTTATCCTAAGAGAAGTACATCCAGAAGATTTTGAATCGATTCAATGTTCAGAATGCGAAGCCAAGAGAGACTCCATTGAGTAGTCATTTCAGGCTATCTAAAAAGCGGTTACCAAAATCTGATGAAGAGCAGAAGTGCATGGAGAAGGTACCATATGCATCTGCAAGTGACAGTTTAATGTATGTTATGTATGTACCAGATCCAGATATAACTCATGCAATAGGAGTTGTGAACAGATTTATGTCTAACCTAGGAGATGAGCATTGAGAAGCCGTGAAGTGGATTCTAAGATAGTTAAAAGATTGTCGCAAGAGCACATCAGGTTATGTGTTCACACATGGAGGAACTGCAATTAGTAGGATGTACATTGAAGAGTGTCTCCATCCACTCGAGTCAAATAATGATTTAGAAGCGGATAAAGAGATGATATAGTAAAGTATTTTTTCACAAGAATTAGAAAAAAAGAGCAAACTAGTAGACCTTCTGATGTCAGGCGTCATCACAGCAAAGAATCTAGTTTTTCATGCAATGACAAAACACATACAACTATGATATCATCACTGCAGAAGACTAATTGATAATAGAACTCTACAATTGGAGAAGATTCGTGGAACAAAGAATCTTGTAGATATGTTGACCAAGGTGGCCATCATTTCAAAATTAAGGTTATGCATGAATTCAGTTGGCCTCCATAAATCATGATGATGGAGGCGCCGCATTAGGAGCATTAGTGGATCTGCATGACAAAGCATATTGAGAGAAGTGTTCAAACATAATATATATATTTTTCTGACTCCAAGTGTGAGATTGTTAAATGTGGAGTCAAATTAAATGTGAAGTCAAATTCACATATTTTTTCTTTTTGTCAAGTCGATAACCACCAAAATTAAATTGTTTCACACTTGAAATTCAAAATTGGTGGTTAGATGATCAATTGAAATTATTTTTCCTCGAAACCTACCCATTTCATCTGAGCTTATAAAAGAGGAGGAAATTCATGGGAGGATGCATCTCAAAATTTGTGTATTCTCTTAAGCTCATTGTAAGAGAGAAATATAGTGAGATCCTAATACGGCCGTGGACATAGGCAAGACGCCAAACCACATAAATCTTGTATTTTTTTTTCTGTGTGTGAGATTGTGCTCTTTGCTTCTCTCCCTCTCTTTCTCCTCTCTTAAACTCTCAACATCCCTCTCTAGTCTTATCAACAAGAAGAATGCCATCAGTAAAAAGCATACACCAAGGTACATATTCCTGTAAATGCTTAGTAAGAACATCCATAATTAAAGCAAAAAGATAAGGACTTAAAACTGATCCTTGATGCAATCCAACTAAAATAGGAAAATACTTTATCAATCCTCTTTGTGGTTGGACACAAGTAACAACTCTAGTATACATATCCTTAATGACTTGAATATAACTAATATTAACTCCTTTCTTTTCTAGAACTCTCTAAAGACGATATCTTAAAAAAAAAATCTTGAAATTTTATCAGAAGCTTTCTCTAAATCAACAAATATCATATGTAGATCCTCCTTTCTTTCTCTATACTTCTTCATCAAATCTCTTAACAAATATATATCATCCATAGTAGATTTATCTGACATGAAATCAAATTGATTGTGAGAAATTTTTGTATCATATCGTAACCTATGCTCAATTACTCTTTCCCATAATTTTAAAGTATGATACATTAACTTAATGCATCTATAATTTGCACTCTATTGTGCATTACCTTTATTCTTAAATATAGGAACTAACAAACTCTTTCTCCACTCATCTGACTTCTTTTGTCTTTAAAATAACATTAAAAAGATTTGTAAGTCATGAAATTCCTTGATCTCTTAAACATTTTCACACTTCTATTGGAATTTCATGAGGTCCTACTATTTTTTCACATTTTATTTTCTTTAAACCTTCTCTAACTTCAAATTTACTAATACGACAATAAAATAAAATTCTCTATTTTGTTTAGGGTATTAAGGTTGTTAAAATCAATCATATTTTCAGATCCTTCATTGAAAAGTTTATCAAAATACCTCATCCACTTATTTTTAATATTATTTTTCTAAGAAAAACACTTTATGATTTTCATCTTTAATACAACTCACTTGAACTAAATCTTTATTTCTCTAAGCTTCTTAGTTGGTTAAGTTATATATACTTCTTTCACCTTCTTTGATATCCAATCTTTTGTATAAATCACTAAAAGTTAAATTTTTTACCTCATATATTTTTTTCTTAGAATCTTTACATGCCACTTTATATCTTTTCAATTGAATTTTACATCTAAACCAAGTTATAATAATCTTATTTCATTTCTTTTTCATTCACTCTGCCTAACTATTTTATTAAAATAAGTTTTTCTTTGATTCTCCATGTATACTTTTGGGCTTGTTTAATTTCACTTATTTTCTCATAACATTAACTTCATGAACATCCCAAATTCTAAACTCTTTGTACTTCTTAAAATATTTTATCGATTATTAAAGTAATCTAATCTGGATAATAATTTGATTTTATTTTATTCTTACAATCTTTCATCTTAAAATCTAAAACTAATAATGATGTTGGATATTTAAACTTTCATTCAATGGCCTTCTGATCTTTCTGTCTAATCTATTTTTCTTATCAGAAAATAATCAATCGTGTTAGTGTGTTAGTCATAAGAAAATTGCTGTTCAAATTTTTCTAAAAAAAAAGATGTTTAATTTATAATATCCACATCAATTTTCTAAATGTTACTTTATCCACAACTTTACAACTATCTTTATAGGAAGTCATAGCTGTTGCAAATGGACTCCAATTAAATTTTTTATAATACACAAACTACTTTTATTTTAATAGAAAGATGACGATCAATCATTACTTTTATGATAATATATATGACAAATAAATTATAATATTTTACTTTCTTTCTTATCTTTCAAAAAAAGATTGAATGTTTTAGATATCTTGGGTCTATTGTTCAAAATGATGGTGAAATAGATGTGGATGTTATTAGTAGAATTCAAGTTGGATGGTTTTAAGTATGGCACAAAATGTGGGCTAGTAAAATAGTAGCACAAAATTAAGTGTTACAGAGATGAGGATGCTCAGGTGGATGAGTGGCTTTACTCTTAGAGATAAAATGTGAAATGAATATATATGTGAAAAAGGTTGGAGAAGCTCTAGTGTAGATAAGTTTAGAGAAAGTTGCCTTAGATGGTTTTGTCACATAACACCGGATGACTTATTTAGAGATGTAGATTTGCCTTTATGTTAAGAAAGGTAGGTAGACCTAAAAAAGACTTGGGGATGTATACAAAATGTTCTTAATTTATTAGAATTAATTGAAAAATTGACACTTGGATAAAATGGAGATGGATTCATGCGATCTCACATGGGATAAAGGCTTGTTGTTTTTCTTATCTTTCAACTTTTAATCAAGAAATGGATAAATTATTTAGTTTTTTCCTTTTCTTGAAGCTACCAATCAAGAATCAAAGTAAAATGCTTCTTTTCTTTCTCTGTTCTTATATCTTTTATCTTATTTCTTTTAACTATGATCAGCATGAATTATAATTTAAATTACATTATCGAGGGGATGGAATGCCTTGTGCAACTAAGCTACCATATGCCAATAGCTTTGTGAAATCTGTTCAAGTTTATATACTTTGGTTTAAACGTGAACATGGTCTAAGCTCGATTCACTTTGAATTTTATTAGATCAAATAGATGCATGTTTGAATAACAATAGGGACTATTATTGAGGCCAACTGACTGTAATTACACTTCTTTTTCAATTAATCTTTTTGCAGGGGATGCTAAATCTGAAAGTCCTACTAAAGTTTCACAGATTTTTGGTGTGGTTGGAATTTTAAGATTGATATCAGGTAATCTTATATTGATGCATTGCTATATGAGCTTTGTTAAAATGTTGTATTTTGTCTCAAGTAAATTGCAATTATCATTTGTATACTTTCTCAGTTTGTGTGAAGCGAGTTCTGGACATTGTATAGATTGTTATTAAATTCACCGTACCATTGTTATAAGTCTTTATTAATTGATGCCTTTGTCTGCTGCTTATTTTTTAAACTTAATGCCCAGTTCATAAGCTCACCTTCTACTCTCATCATATAAATCAAAATAAAATTTGCAATGAGGTCTCTAAGCATGAACTTCATTTGGCAATGTGTTATTCTAGATTGTTTTCCAAAAAGTTTTATCCACAATTTTTTTCATGAGAAATATGTGGTGGAAAGCTATAACCCCATTGTGGCTTTACAATCATCGGAAAAGCATTTGCACAATAAGTCATTCTTCTATGTGATAATAAATGCTCTGATGGGAGTTTAAATTTAATGATGCAAATAAAAAAAATCCAGAAAAATTTATCTTTTTCTTCTGATTGAGAGTTTAAAAATAAGAAGACAAGAAAGAAAGTACGAGGAAAGTTTTCCTTTATAAGGAAGATTTAGTTTCTCCTCCACAGCGAGCTAAAACTGGAGTTAATGGAGTTGATTCAAGTAAACTTTAAATAATACCTAAACTATACTTTCTCTAATTAAAAAGCAGTTGCTTATTACCTCTCCATAGTACTCTATCTATTTTTGTTCCTATGGGTTGATTAGTTTCTAAATTGATTAATTGGATAAAAATAACAATTAAATATAATTATAAATGAATTAATGATTGTGATATTGATTTAAGTATAAACTAATTAAGATTTAATTATTCTAAATATGAACTTTCAAGTTTTAAATAGGCTAGTTAGACAGTGCATGTTAATTAAAGTTATTATTCTAAATAATTAGTAAAAATGTAATAATTAAAATGTTATCTTATTTTAATAAGATATTTTAAATAATTAGTAAAAATATTTTAATCAGATATTTAGAATGTTATATTTACTCAGATATCCATTTATATATTTAGAATGAATAGATGAAAGATGCTCCACATTTGGAGACAACCAAGTAACATAAAAGTGGGTAGTCTTGCATCAGCACTTTTTAAATTTTGATCTAGAAGTATGAAAGTAGAGTGAGATAGTCCATATTTTGTCGGAATTGGAATGTTATTTTTAATTGCATTCTTGGAGAATTATCTTCATGTGCAGATGAGATTTAAATTTCACACCGCTGGACCATCAAGACTCTGGGCAGATTAGCAATCAAGAGTTTGTTGATTTTAGGTAGGTTGCTCCAGTATTCTAGGTCTTGAAACATAAGAAACAAATTCTACACACTGAAAACCAAAATTTTCCTGGATATTTACTTTTTACTTAAATATTTTTTTCTTTGTTTTACTTTCCACATAGTTATTAATTGGACTCAAATCAGGCAAACGATGACTTTCTACATTTTTCTTAAGATATGATCTTGTACTGCCCTTCTTATTGCATGAATCTTTGTGCAAGATTTTCACGTTGGGTTGACAGGTCTATCTTTTCAAATGACTTTGCTTATTTTGTTTTTTTATCGATTAGTGGCTTTTTTCGTTGTTGTTCTATCTGGAGGAGGAAAATAATAGTCTTAGATTATTGTAGCGAACTTCATAAACTTTTTATTTTTTTGCTGTGTTAAAGTGTTGGATTGCCTTAGGTGGTTGAAGTTGATCATTCTATGGCTTGTGTTAGCATTGATGTGGTGCTTGTAACGCAAGTGTGGGGTGAAACATCCACATGATGAGTCATTTCTCCAATATTTTCTTAGTATTTAAGGTCCAATTATAGTTGATACCTCAGCCTACAAAGCTTTCCAGTTTTTCGCACTCTCTAACTGTAGCCTTTTGTAGTTTTCAATTTAAATGCAGATTGAGCTCATTATTTTCATACAGGAACATACCTACTGGTTATAACTTCCCGGAAGGAAGTTGGAACCTATTTTGGCTTCCCAATATATTCTGCAAAGACTATGAGATTTTTATCCTGCAGTGAAGCCCGGAGGACTTCTCAGGAGGTATACTGTTTTGAATTTGGTGTGTTCTACTTAATACTATCATAAAATCGTTGTGTACCTGCCTCTTCGGAGACCATACTCCATCCTAAATGCAATTATTTGTACAAATAGAAACTCATGCCATCTTTTTCTCCTTGTATCCATGCAGAAAAGAGATGAGGGATACTTCATGTCTTTGTTGAGGATAGTGGAGTCAACACCTGGTTTATATTATTCTTATGAATTAGATTTAACGTTGAAGTAAGTTTTCTCAGTTTGTGTTTCCTATCAGTACCTCTTTCCAATTTAGTCCCATTTCAACTTTAGCATGATATCAGTTTTAGCTGGAAATAGCATGATAAATTTATGTCTGTTGAACATAATCTATATCTGAGTCCTTTTTATATAGCTTACAGAGATCATGCAAGTTGGATGAAGTGAGGTTTAGCAAACCACTTTGGAAACAGGTTAGCTATTGTGTAAATGGTTCTACTTTTGATCTTTCTTTCTTTCCTTTCTCCTTTTGTCCAGAGTGCGAGTTACGTAAACACTTTCACCATATTTTGGCACACTCAGTCAAACAACACAGCTCTCATAACCTCATAAAGTATGACTGTTCATCTTATTCTTCTTGATTAATTGGATACCATGATTGAGATAAGGTATTATTTCAAGTTTCAAAGACAATAGCAGGTTGAAATTGTTGAAGATAAGAGAATCTTTATCAAGATTTGGGAGTTATTTTTATCTTTTCAGTGACCTTAATGACTCAGAAAGTGTTGCTTTTTGTATGCTCATGAGAAAAAAAAAATGTAAGCAGTTTGATAGCTATTATTTATGTATTTGGCTCTAGGACTGATTTATTTAATCATTGACTTAGATATTTTTGAAGTACGCAGTGTAATTTTTTATTTTTTGCATATTAAGACAGGCTCTGAAAAATGCTGAACTTAACATAGATGCCTAGGTTGTATCATGGTTGGATCGAGTGGAAACTTTAGAAGCCGAGAGTGGAAGATATCATTTTGTGTTTGCAGTAATTATCTTCTTGTTTATCAAAGGAGTGGGAGATAAAGAACAATGTCCAGAACTTGTTTTACTTTTCCTTCTACGTTTCCCTGTTATGCTTAACTGCAAAATTTGAGCTTGGCCTTTTCTTTTCACCAGATATGTACATTAGCGATTTCATGTATGGTACTTTTAATGGTCTCTGGCTACTTTTCAGGCTGATCCACGCTATGTTTGGAATAAAAACTTGCTCGAAGGTCTTATTGAGCATAAGGTTGTAATCTAATGTGAATAATGATTATATTATTAATTGATGAACTGCATGGATTGATATTAACTCGGATCTTCATTGTCTTGAAGCTTGATGCATTTATCATTCCCTTCATACAAGGAAATATCCTTTCATTGCAAAAATATGTATCAGAAAGAACTTGTACATATCTCTCATGTGCATTATTCTTACTGTTTCATATCTCTTTGTAGTCTATCACAACATGTATATATTGGGATGGCTGACACTTTTGTTCTTTATATGATGCTTTAGAACATTGCTTGTGGTATACCTTAACAATATTTTAAGCTTTCAAACTACGGACTTCACCCTTAAACATTCTCCTGCCAAGATTACTTTGATCTCACGGAGATGCAACCGCCTCGGTAATTGATTATGATTACTGCTCTTGAGAAGTTCTATTGCATCCAACTTTAATAGTCTTAATACTGGTTAATAGATGCTTACGTCATTGTCTAATGTTGAAACAATTTTTTTTCAGGAACAAGAATGTGGAGGAGAGGAGCCAATCTTGAAGGTGATACAGCTAACTTTATTGAAACAGAGCAGTTGTTAGAATTCCAAGGGTATAGGTTCTCATTCTTGCAGGTGATTGTATATTTTACACATTAATTGATAAATCAGCTTGCAAAATTTCTTGTTTGGATGCATAATCTTTATTTTTGTTCGGAGGTATACTTGAAAATTTAACTGTCTTTTCTCTTAAAAGTCTGTTGAATACAAAGAACTCACTGCAATATGTCCTTATAACCGCTTTATGATCAGACAGAACCAGTGCCTTCTATTTTGGAGTTAGTTTTCTTTTACGCTATGGTGTAATTGTTAGTATTTTTCCTTTGTTATAATTTGACGGTCGTGAGTTTGAACTGTAGAGAATAGAGACATGCTATTTTTAAGCTCTAAAAGTGTAGTTGGTTAAATTTTCAATGGTTCCATGTTTTTGATGACTGGTTTGAATTTGTACAATATTATTGTTTATGATACATGATATTATTTAAGCAGATTCTGATTACTGTTGATGTCAATTCTATTGGGTTTTGCTGCGTTATCATGAGTTTATTTCCATACTATTTCTGACTTTTTTATATCTTTCCGCCATCTAATTTTGGTCGATTTTCCCATTTTATACGTAAGCTCTTTGGTTAAATATAATTTATGCTCTGTCTGTTTCTGCTTTGTGAATTGAAATCCTGAGACCATATTTCCTGAGAGGATGGTCAACTGGAATCCAGCAATTGTTTTCCCAATAGAATAATCTGACATATTAATATATGAATAATATTGACGAAAATTAAACCTGTTTTATTCAGAGAATATTACTTCTAAGTTGATATGCTTTAACCTTGGACGATATCATGATATTAAAGGAGCTTCTTTTTTTCATGGAAAGTAGGATCTGTAATTATGATGCCTGTAATTTTGTTCAGGTATCTTAAATCCTTGTTTCTTTCCTTTTTTTGTTAGGTTCGTGGTTCCATTCCACTTCTCTGGGAGCAGATTGTTGACTTGAGCTACAAACCAAGACTTAGGATAATTGAGCATGAAGAAACAGTGAGACTATATTTCCACTTTTGTGTACCAAGTAACAAGTAGAGCTACCTTTTCAAAAGATATGCTAATGCAATAAACCTGGTGCTTTCAGGCCAAGGTTGTTGAACGTCATTTTTATGATCTCATACAAAGATACGGAACTATAATAGTACTTGACCTGACAGATAAAGTAAGATTCCTTTCGGAGATTCCATACAGTTTAATAATTTCTTCTTGTTGAATCTCATTTTTTTGTTTTTTACATTAAATTTAACATTTCATTATCTTTTTTCTCCTGTATTTTGCAATTCATTGTACTTGACTGGCTGCCTTCATGAATATAAATCACTGATTTTATATAACTAACAGGATCCACGATATTCTAGGACATGGAAAAATTGAAATTCTTGTTAGTTGTTACTTATTTGATAGGTTTTTAATGTATGAGCTCAATCAAGTAAAATTAACATGAGACTAATTATGTCGGAGCAGTGCTTTCCTTGGCTAGTAAGTATTTTTAATAATTTTTCCCTATACGCTGATGGCTATATAATTATTGACATGTTCACCTCTCACTTCTTATTTTTAATTTTATTTTTATTTTTGTCATCTATCCTCTAGGCAGACGAGTACAGTACTACTTCCACTTTCTTAAAGGATGGCCTTGAGCTATTAAGAGCATCTGTAGATAAATATTTTTGATCGCATAAAAATAACAACTTCAGTTGAAAGTAAACTTGGTTTTAAAATCAGAGAATAGGTGCTATTAATTTATTTTGACCGAACTGTGCATGATTCAATGTTTCTACTTTCAAGGAATACTATTGTCAGCGTAGGCAGTAGGTTGGGCTTGCATGGTGTGGAAATTCCTGGTAGATTCTTTACTGATACTTCCCATAGCCTTTTCAACCTATGTATTTGCGATTTTCTTGATTTTCTATGTTTGACATCTATGATAAATGCATGTTTTTCGTATGAGAACAGTAATCTCACTAAATTGACGATGATAGAGCAACTCGTCAAAGCAAGTAGTCCTGATAGAGTCAAAGCAACCAAAACCGTATAGTGTCCTAGTTTAGTTGTAAATTCCTATACAAGTTAAAAAAATGAGCGATTACGTAGTCACTAGGATTTTCTTATAAGCTAACGCATCTTTGTTTTTTGGATCAATATGTGGCATGCATAACAATTTTTTTCATGTGATATTCTGGAAGTTTCTTCCTTAAACTCTCAATTAATAAATTATTAAAATAATATTTTAATATATTATTCTTAATTAATAAATCTAATTTGATTAAAGTCTTTGGAACTCCTATCTTTTATCATAGCTATTTTATAAATCTTTTTTTCCTCTTCTCTAGTGTTTAACCTATCATATAAATCATTTTTTTCTTTACATACTATTATCTTTACAAAACTTATGTCTTCTTTATACTTATTATATGCCCTAGTAACATTAATTCATTTAAATGCACACTGCGTCTTGATAACTTTGTCTTCCTCCGTCACCATTAAGCATCCTCATAAAAATTTTTTTTGTAGACCACCTTCTAAAACTCATACATTAACTTCTTGATACAACATTTTACCTTATCTCATTCAGCTTTGGTTTAACTATAGGGTTTCCAATTTCTTTCTCTCGAAAACTGTTGAAAATATTTATAAATTCTTGCCTTTAGGTTTCACCATCTTATCCTATCACAATTATATATTCTGATTGATTTTTTTTTTTATTCTTCTAAGCCATAAAACCATGACTACTATGTATGTCTAGTGTTCAAATTTTCCTCTAGAATCACGTATAATCCTTGAAGGAAAGTCTATTTCTTATTTGACAACTCCACTTTTGGAAGCTACTAATATCACTTTTCATTTTCGTAGAGTATGTGTTCAATATTTTAATATCATACACTATTATAAATCAAGTATAGCTTTTTCAATTACATGCCTTTTCCATTATTTTAGATATTCCATGAATTTTCTAATAGTTGTCCTATTGAAAAACCTAATTGCAAATCCAAGTCCAAAACCATGATTTATACTTAAACCTAGCAAGTAGTTTTGACTTCTTTACTGATCTCAGAATACAACAATAATTCTTCAAATTTGCATGTATTCTGTAATAAATTAGGTTCCTTAAATGATTTAAATTCATCAAATAAATGATCATGATATGACAAAAAATAATATCCTTTTAAATTCTTTCGTTGTAGCCCTTTTTGGCTGTATGCTTTATTCCTAATAGCTTCATTTGTCTTTACTTGCTCCTCCAACAAATATTAGCTTCCTTGATTAATTTCCTTTTTCGTGATCTTGTAACTCATTAGATATCATTTGTTATTTGAAGAAGTTATCTAATTACAAACTTTGTCAGTAAATTTCTTATGATCAATTTTACCATCATAGGTTGGAACTTTGACTTTAAATTTTCCTATGTCATCATCTACATTAAAATTTGCCTATGATTTTCGGAAGCATCATTGTTAAATAAATTGAATTGTCTATCAAGATAATTTTTTTGTCTCATACTAGGATTAGTATTTAGATAAATATACTCATCATTATGACTGGAATCTTCTTTAGATTTACCTGTATGAATTTAAGTAGTTTCCAATGTTAATTCATTCTTTAACCAAATTCGTATCATCAAATAATTGATTTTGTGTATTTAACAATTGCTTTTGCTAGGTTGTCATAATCTCATCTGATTCGTGATCTGTTGCATTACCTTGATTAATTAGCTTTGTTTTATATTGACATATTGTGCAACTTAAAGCTTTGATATTAATTTGTTGCAAATGGTTAGGGTTATGGTTTTCCTAATGCAACTAGATTGATGCAATGTGTGTTTATCATGCAAGAGAAATTAGGATTTGTAGATCACAAGTTGACACATTAGTCAACATGTTACATTCTTTAGGTGCAAATTATAAATATGAGAATTATACCCCCAAATGATAATATAAATGACCAAATGCAAAGAAATCAACAGGAAATTTCAACTAGACAAAATCTTGAATAAACTATAATTTAGTCACCAAAATTAGAATTTTAGTTGCGCTAAAATTGTACAAAATTAGGAACACTAGCAAATTAATAATAATATGTCGAAGAAATTAGTTCAAATAAAGAATGAAAGTATAATAAGTTATATTCAGTCAAATTTGCTAAAGTACATACTTCATAATCTTTATTTATAGATTTCTTGTCCTTAGGATAGTAGGATATAATCAACATAATATTAGTCCAATTTGACTTTAGATAGCTTTCGTGTTTAGACTTTAAACTTTATCCAGGAATCAATTTTTTAAATAGCTGCATTAAATAATTCTTGTGATTTTCTTATGAATTGGACCCACACGTAATCCCATGAGCCTGCTTCTTTCACAAAGGTCCTGCTGCAATACCCACATTAGCCTCATAATACTAAGCTATAGATAATTTACATCTCTTGTAACAACACCCGTACAAAGTTGAGTGGCTCTATACTTTTGCATTAAAAATGTCAATATGTTAAAAATTTTATTCATTTTGAAAATTTGGGCTTTCTTTTGGGAGGCAGCTTCATACAATTCCTTTATCTTCAAATTATTCATGTTCAATTTTCTATTGTTCTTTCTTTTAATTTCAATCCGATGATCTTGGTATGTTGTTGTAGCATGGAGATGAGGGGCAATTAAGCTGTGCATTTGCCGCTGAAATGGAGAAGCTTTCCCATGTGAGGTACCATTAATATTCATATTTTTTAAAATTTTTTAAAGGTTAAAAATAATTTAAATTCGGCAGTTATAATATGCACTTAGTTGCTTGTTTGAATGATGTAATTTATTGGGGAAGGGAGATGGTTTAGACCAATTTTTGCCCACCTTTTTTTTATTTTTTCATCATTATGCCTATGTTATTGGTTGTTCGTGGAAGATCTGTCTCTAAAGTTTCTTTCAACCCACGAAGATCTGTCTCTAAAGTTTCTTTCAACCCATAGAAGGTATACAAGTTGTTCACAATTCACATTTTTAGATATGGCAGGTTTCTTTAGTATTATTGACAAGTGTTTTTAGGTATCCTAGTTGTTGATGTTTATTATAAAAGGGTTTGTGGGAGATCCAAAATTGCCAACCTCTTTAGAAAAGAAAGAGTTGTTTAAGTGTGATAATTGAAGCTAGATGAATAGTAGATGATTACCTGAGATTTCGCTCATTTTATAACTTTTATATCTGGTTGGTTTTCTAAGCGAAGCTCCTATTAATTATCCTCCCAATCCGAGAGCACTGAAAGCGCTATAACGAATCGTTAAATAACGAGTATATAATCATGAGTGGAGTTTAGAATTTATGAAATTTATTATTTTAATTTAAAACTTTTGGTGGAACGACGACGCGTCGATCTAGATCCCATAGTCATCCCGCCGCCGCGATCCGGTCCGCAATGGCGGAGTAATTCAACCTGACCCGATCCTTGTCGAACACACGTTACGCCATCATCCATGAGAGACTGGGTTATCTATAAATATAAGTCAACCTTAACATAGCTTTTGCCCAACCAAATACATTCTACATTTCTACCAAAAGAAAGCCGAACATATGGTCCGGCGGCCGTAATTTAGTGGTGTCATATCGCAAATGAACCACCCGGCCGAGGCTTGGCCGAACTATGAGGTGGCATAAAACCACACCTGACAGAGACACGCCATGCCCCACGGAAATATTTGAGTGTGAAGTTAGTTATGCATTTGATTTGACATTAGCTCTTTATGAGTAAAAATTTTCTTAATTTGTCACCCCAAGACAAACAGTTGCGGAGGGGTAGATTGATATTTTTTTTTATGTTTAAATTTAAATAATTAGTTTCATTTTTTATTTATATTTTGTTATTTTATTTGAATTTTGATCATTTTATGATTAATTTAGATTTGAATATATGATTATTTATCATTGAAATTTTAATAGTAATTGCCCTTTTCGATCATAGGACTAATATCAATTAATATCTGCCTACTCGCCCGATTTTCTCTGAGGATCGAAATTAAATTCATTCAAGAAGATAATCTTTCAAACTGTCTTAAATTTAAACATGAATCGAAGTTTAAGACTTTCTTTTGAGAGTTTGAATTTCGTATGTTAATTGATATTTTGTAATTATACGATTTACTACTCGATATTATGAGCCAAATTATTATAATATCAAATTTTAGGTTTTGTTAACTTCTACCCCAAGACCAAACCGAAAGAAAGACTGCTCTTTTATATTTGACAGTAATCACTTCAATATACATACAGACTGCTCTTTTGAAAATTGCAGAATATTAAGATGTCTAAGTTGAAATTTATATGTCAAATCTTGATTTTGAGTTTTGTTAACTTTACTCAAGACCAAACCGGGATAATAGCCAACTCGAATATCTTCGCATATCGATGGGATTAATTATTTCAAGATCTATCATTCTTCAAATCTTGTCAATTCTAGATTGTATATAGAGGATCGGGTTTGAGATTTTCTTCTTGAGATCTTGAACTTGAAAAAATGCATTAACAATGATATCAATAAATTTATTTTTTGTCATTCTATGATAGAATTGACTTTTAAATTTTACAATAACATCATTGATTTTGGTTTAACCCTAATCCTCTAAGACCAAACCGGATAATGTAGATCTGCTTTATTTTTGTTTTCTTTTGTTTTGCATTTGTGAAGCATATTTCTTTAAATGTTTGATGATATGATACTTCAACATACATACCGTCCATTTTTTGTTAATAGTGTTTGTTGAATTATATGTAGATGATGTCACCTTTAATACAGTTATACAACAAGTAATAATCTATTTCTTTAACATGTATTCTTTTTTTTTGGCATTTAACACTAAATGCTAACATAATTCATATAGATTTGCATATCATAATCGAATCCTCTCTATGCATATTAGGATTTGGGTGATTGAATGTGAATTCTCTAGGGACAAGTTTCATGTATAGAAAGTGATTTTGAAGAATCATATCAATATAAGTTGAATGTCCTTATGGTAAACGCGGCCTAGACATTATCAATCAGCCAACTAAAAGAGGTTTAAAGTTATATCCAATGTGACATTTTGAAGACCCATTGACTCAAATGTAATGCTTTTTATGCAAGACATAAATTTGCACTTATTCATGAATAAATAAAATAATGACATTTTGATGACCAACAGCAATCTCCCCTTTATTTAACCAATTAAAACAAAAGGAGTTAAAATTAGACATTTTAAAGTTCATTTGATTAAGTATAATGTAAAGATAAAAAAAATTGGTATTTATCTAGAAACATGATAACATTGTAGAAGCCAAATATTCTTTCTGTATAACAAGCAAGAGAAAGATACTGAAATATATCATTTTGAAGCTATTTGATCAAGATAAAAGTAATAGATCCAAGATAGACATAGCATTTATTTGAAGCATGATATGAATATTATTCGCTAAAAATCCTCTTCTTATAACAATCAAAAGAAAGATTTGAAATAAATCACTTTAAGCCCATTTGATCAAGATAAGTAATGGATCCCCTCATATAAAGAGAGTACCTCTAAGTGAGCCTTTCTTTCTATATATATATATATATATATATATATATATATAATCCAAATGAATATAACCCATACTATGATCCATGCTTTTCTCTTAATAAGGGGAGGAAAAAAAGACATGAAGATGTATATGTCAAAGAGAAGACAGGTAGAATGCATGATAAAAATATTAGAGGGCGAGTGAATTAAAATGAGTCTTCCTCATGTAAACTCATGACAAAGGCACAAGTGGCAAATGATATGAATGTCATGTTTTAAGAGACAAATAGATTAATTAAAATCCACCTCCTCAGATGTCATCTTAGACACAAGTATTCATCAAATTTTATTAGGGAGATATGACAAAAGGAGAGTTTATTTTTCCCTCAAACCTATACTTTTGTCATATGACATTAAAAGGATGGATGATGAAGAAAGGGTACAAATTTCTCACATACATATGCATGTGAGATGCCATAAGAAAATAACGAAGGAATGAGATATCATATATCATTAAGGATAAATGACAAAGGGGAATCTAAAATCTCCTCACATGTATGTGCATGTAGCATGACACATTAAAATTGAATTAATCTCCAGAATGCAAACTTACAAGCATAAACATGTGTAAACAAAATTAAAAATACAAAGGTTAGAATAAAGAGATAGGAAGGATTCTCTAAAACCTTACTTTCCTACTTTTCTTTCTTCACCCTTGAAGACATACAAGAAGTCTTCCTGCAAAAGAGTCAATTTGTAACTTTGACTTGTAAGTTTCTAACTTGATATTTTCTAATTGATATTTTCATACCACATTCAGAATTTAATTCAACATCATTTCATATGTTTTCTATTTTATTTTTTTACCATTCTCATGAATGTGTATGATAATTGTAAAAAAGAAAAGTAAAGTGGATGATACTAAACTTATGTATACAAATAATATTTATTACATGTCGTTAAGTAGAGATTGAGATAAGTATTAATCAATACATTCACAATTTTCAAATAATAGGATAGCTTGCCTGATGCATAATTAAAGCACAAATATATATGTATGACATAAAAAATACTTAAGCATTTCATCTTTCTTTTTTTTAACATTTTGGCGCCTCCTGTCATCCCCGATGATGCCGTGCTTCCCACCACGCCAAGAAAGGCATGGTGGTCGTGAGACACCACGAATTTATTGCCCACCACCAAGAAAGCGTATTAGCATAAGATAGAACATATTTCCCATGTTGTAAACAATGACTTATAATTCCCACCATAAAAAACTTATAACACAAATTTCTTTACCATGTGTTGGAGCAGTAAAGACACAAATTTTTCTACGTGTTATAAAGAGATTTATAATGTATGAATTCTATAATTTTCACCACGTAGAAACATGTGACTATATAAAACAAATTTTCCTATAGAAACATGCTTTATAAAAATTCTATACAAACAAACCTATTTTATACTTATACAATCTACCATGTTGGAGAAACAGTGATTTATACAAGACAAATTTCCTATTATGCTGAAACATATGTATACTATAACAAATTCCTATAGAGAAACATGCAGAATAGACAAATTTTCTTATCATTGGAGAAACACGATAGTGACTTTATAAAGACAAATCTTATCAGGAGAACACGTATAGACTTATACAAATTTCAAGTTTCATTGTGAAACATGCATATATACTTAAACAAAATAGTTGATCAAAAATGAGTTCATGAAATATCATATTGAATATTTTGAAAATATTAAAATCTGAAAATTAACATTCTCAAAATAAATCTGAAAATTAATCTTCTTTCACATTATAATTCTCATAATAGCAACTAGCCATGTAATGAAGTAAGGTGACTCCTTTCAATTTATGGGTTTCAGCATATAGGAGAAAGAAACATAGAACTTCCCATGTGATCTAGGATCTATGTCACATAACACTTCAAATCCCTCTCTTACTTTTAGATTTTAGCATGGAATGAAAGAAGCATGACATACATCATTTCAAATATTTCTTCCATATTTCTAGCTTTACCTTGAGCATGTGTAAGAAGCTCAACAAGGATTATTTCATTTCAGATAGTCATAGTCAATTGAAGCTTGAAAGAGAATAAAATCTGCATGTAGCTTTAGACTTGAGTCACATAACCTCTCTAAACATCTTTACAAGCTTCTAGTTTTAACTTTCAGTGTTTTGGCTAACATTGTGTCATTCCAATGTTAGAATACTAAGTATAAAGAGAGGAGAGCATAATAGGATTTGAAGTGTAAAGAAGTGTAAAAGAGACAAACAATTTTACACATTCTAGGATTAAGCTATGCAACCTTTCAAAAATCTTTTTTTTAGCTAGCATTTAAACAAATCCCTCTTTCAATTTTGCATGTATTTTGGATACTATACTTCAAATCCTCTTGAATTTCAAAGTCCAAAGATGCATACACAAGAAACATGGCATATATAGCTTCTTCCATAGGAAATCTCAAGAAGAAGAAGAAACATGAAATCCATAGAGTAGTGTGAAATATGCCATATGTAGCCATACAATACTTGAAAACCTTCTTTTCAATTTCAGATTTCAACTGCATGACATATATATATATATTTTCCTTCATAGAAAATCAATTGAAGCAAGGTAGAAACATGAAACTCATAGGAGAACAGCAAGTAGTGTGAAAGAAATATGCCATACATTTCTTCTTATCAATGCCTCTATACTCTAGCTCAAGTAAATAAGTTTCCAAAGAAGCATCATATCCATTACAAACAATTTAATATAAAACAGGAAGGAAGCTAGATTTGAGCCATACACTATCTCAAAATCCATTCTAAGCTTTAGATTTCAACTTTAAACTCATAATAGAAGGATAAACTTTATGAAGAGGTCATTTCAAAGAACAATAAAATGTAGGTATCCATAGTCAAGAGAAAATAGCAAGAAAAACGAGATTTGGGCCATACATCATCCCAAATATTTTAAGGTAAACTTTTCAACATCATTCAAGCATAAGACATGGCGTATGCAATAAAACCCTAACTTCCAAAATACCCAAATGAATGGAAATAAGCTTAGGGTTAGAAAGAGATGACCTGGAGGTGTCGAATACTAAGGGGGAAACAAGAAAGGAGTTTCGGTTTCGGTTAAGGGCAAGAGACGCGCGAACGGGAGCAGGAGTTTCCGCAGGTTACACAAGAGAGGATCACACGGTCAGCAAACTCCGGTCGAGAGCCTTGGAACCGAGAGAGAAGGAGCACGGGACAAGAGCAGCTAGCGTGAATCGCGTGAGAGAATGTCGTGAGGGAGTCGTGCGAAGGAATGAAGGCCGAAAGCCTTCGTTTCGGCCTTTAGGGCCGATCGCTTCTTTCGATTGGCTGCCGTTTTGACAACCAATAAGAATTAGCGGTTGTTTATTTTTTAATGATGCGTGATTTAGATAGGATCGAAAGTGAGATTAGTAATTAATTACTTTAGTTACTCACTAATATCGTTTCACATCGATTTTGAGGAATTTATTTTATGCAATAAATCCTAACAATATGGTTGTTAATTTTAAGTGTTTTTGTTGTGCCAAACGCAATGACGCGATCCATTTTGAGGAGTCGTTTCGACGCCATCGGCTTCCGATACGCGTAATTTTATTAAAAGTTGATTTTAATCATTTGATCGATTGCTAATTGATTTGATATTTTTTATTTAATTAATTTCAATATTTTCGGTGCATTACAAAGCCAAATTGTTAAATTAAAGCATTTTAGATCGATTCTGATCGTGATTAGGGCATTTTAACCTCTAATTCATTTGATTAATTTCAAGTGGTATGCACTTGTAGGTCAATAGGGCTTTGCTCTCATATTAGTATTTTATTAGAAAAATTTGCATAAGAAAAATATTTCTTTCTCAAAGAAGGTTAAATTGAAGCCACTGGCAGCTGTAATAGTAGCTTGTTTTACCTTGGTCTACAATTTTGTTCCATTCCTTAAAATATCTTATTTCTAAAATGCTTAATGGTTCCGATTTATCAATATGTTAAAAGCGATAAGCATCATAAAGACGATATAGCTTTGCAACAATTGAGGGGTTGGACACATTGATGAAGGATGATGATGGGATATGAAGATTAGTCCATATCTTTCGGATAATTTTGTATCATGATATTGTATATGTTAATAATTTTGTGAATTTTCTATAAATATTTTTCATAAAATGCTTGGCTTTTTTCTATAAATAAATGTGCCATTAGTTTTATGGAAGAAATAAAAATTTATTGAACAGAACAGTTTTGGCTCATGCAAGCTCCTCTCTGCTTCCTCCCTCTCTCTCTCATTCTCTCTCTATCCCTTTATGCATCTCACTACAATCACACTCATTTCTTTTCTCTATATTTTGCCTCTCCGTATAAATTCTCTTTTTTTCATCTTTACTTATACTAAATTTTGCAAGCTTCATGAATCTTTTATCATGAAAGTCTAGGCTGTCTAACTTAGAAGAAGTTGGGTACTCAAATTTCTCTCAATTAGTATTTTCTAAATCTAAACTTATATTGTGGCTTAGGGGACCAACTTGTACAACTTTTATTGAAGGTTACAATCCCAGCTCCAAGTGTAAAGAGAAAATGGTCAAAATATTGACTATAGCCTCTTCTATGTGTCAAATATATGTCACTTTTTTGAAATGTTTCTACTGGATCGCTTATTCTGATTTTATCGATGTTATGTTATTTTTTAACTCACCTAGCCACTTCTTCTCTAGAGTAGTTGACGATGCATGAAAATAATGAAAATCCATATATGTCCCATCAATATTATTAAGTTAAAAGTCATCCAATCATCAACTAGCTTGTACCGAGTTGGTTGCCTTTTGGCCTGATAAGAAAATATGAAATTATCTTTCGTCATCTTAGTGATAGAGTAGTTTTCTAATCTTTAATGGGTTTGAATTCTATAACATTGACTAACTCTGTGCTGGAAGCTATGGTAAGATAGAGAATGCAAGTGTTATCCATTATGATTGGGTGTAAAGCATTTATAGATGGATTTCCAAATTTGCTATCAAGTCTTTAGTGCTCAACCATAAACAAGTGGTGGAAGGAAATTTTCCAGTGAAATGTAAAGGTCAAAAGGAATACCAATAATAAAATCAATCAATTGGGCCAATTCGACACGAAGACAAAGGCTAGGAGCAAATGCGATTAGATACCAGTTACACTACATAAGTTTGGTGTCGAGCATATGAAAAGGGATAAAGAGAGAGAAGCTTGAGGAGGCAATGAGGGATTGGGGCTCATCTATATTCTACATCAAAATTTCATTTTCTTCATATAATTTTTGGCATCTCTATTTATAGAAAGAGGTCACAACATGATATGAACCTAAATCCTCTAAGGGCCAAATTATCACATACAACAATAAAATTAATGAGACTCAATACTGATGGGAAGACCAAATGATTGAAAATCAATCTGGGACCACTTATGATGACTAGAGGAGAAAAGAAGACTTATATAAAGTCTTATTACGACAAGATCGAAAATACATTATACATCCAAGCAATACAACTACAATACAGAGAAATTACTCAACACACAAGGGAGCTACAAGAAATAATTGAAAACAAAAGAAATAGAAATGAATAGATCAAATTTATTACAATACAACAAGAAAATCAAGAAACCAAAGAGTATTGCCATAGATTACAACAAAGATAAGAAAAGAAGCGTTCATCATATGAAGAAAAGCTGAATAAACAAGAAAAGAGAGTGAGTTCGAGATAGTAGAGGAAAACTAGAAATAGTAAAGAAGACAAAAGAAAGAAAATGAAATATATTTTGAAAGCAAACTTTCCTTCTCTTCTCCTTCTTCTCTAAGCTCTTCCCGGTTTTCCTCACGAACTCAGCTCATCTTCGGCAAAACCTGGGTTTTCTCCTCAGCTCAGGCTCCCCTCTTTCTCTCTAGAGTGATTCTGAGAACAAAACAAAAGAAGGGGTTAAAACAAGCGTATCAAGGAAGCATCATCTCGAAAGCGACCAGTAAATCAAAGAGATTCATTCAAGACGATCAAGACCAGATCGAGCCGAGAAAGACAGCGTGGAATCCATTAACGAAGAAGGCAATCAACGGCAATCGGGTTAAGCAGTAATTTCAAGTGCTGATCCAGCGAAAGGGAATCTGTGCGATCAACGGCTCGAGGCGCGAACCAAACAATTGACCATCCTTCAATCGGTTTCATGCCACTCAAAATAAACCCATAAACCAAAATAAGACCATATCATTGGTGCTCTCGTTGATTCCACAAATAGATGGAGAAGGCAAACATAGAGGAATGTGTAGGAAGGCTAAATAAAGCAGAACAAATGTCTCTATCACTACCATACTAAATGAAGTATCGAAGACTTTTCAATTGAAAACAATAAATCCAATGAGAACAGAAATCGAGGTATGTAACTCAATTCAGAATTTACTCCTGAATAGAACAAATACACAAAACAAGGCCAGGTTAAAGTAGGCGTACTCGGTTTAATGGAGAAAACCGAGGGATGGCTATTCAAAGCATCAATTCTTCTTTATAATATGGACCATAATTCTTAATTGTCTCTTACATGGATGGGAGGTATAGTCAGATCGTTAAATAAGGATGATTTAAATGTCATGGACACAATTCCAAGAACAGGTCATTCAGAGGTTTGGACCTTCCCTCTACAGAGATCTAAGAGGAGAATTAACCAAACTAAAACAGAAAACAACAGTACAAGACTTCTACAATGAATTTGAAAAATTAGCTAATCAGATTTTAGGAATTCCTCCTGAATTCCTATAAAGTTGTTTTGAATCTGGATTGAGACATGATATAAAAAGAAAAGTCAGGGCATTGCAGCCAAATTCTTTGCAACAAGCCTTCCAATTAGCAAAATTAATGGAGGACAGATTAGCAGATGTGGTTTATGCAGCCAGAATATCAAAAGTTACTCCACCTATAGCAATGAAACAACAACCACCAATACTTTCTCCACCAGTCATGTCAAATAATACCAGCAACAATCAGAACAAACCACAAATTTCTATTCAAAGATTAACAGCAACACAGTTGGAAGACAAAAATAAAATGTTATGTTTCAACTGTGATGAAAAATATCATAGAGGACATCTATGTCAATCCAAACTATTTGCCTTAATGATGGTAAATGAATACCAAGATTATTACTAAGATACTCAAATAGAAAAATAATGGGTACAAGAAGAACTATCGTAAAACTGATTATCATTCAATTCAAAAAAGAAAGACTAAAGTATGCATAATTATCAGCCATATCCAGCCACTTACAACCACCTACATAGTTCACATTTTTCTCTTTTTATATATCCAAAAATACATAGAATACAATAAAGCATAGCTGCAAATAAGATATTCCATAGTAATAAGTCAGTTTGGCACAACAGTCTTTTCCAGCCTCAAATAGATGGACAAACAGAGAAGTATCATATAATACAGTCACATACAAATGAGGAATCATTTTCAGATAGGTTGGCCAGACCCATATCATTTAAAGGAAGCTCAAAAACAAAATGAAACAAATGACCGATAAACATAGAAGAGAGTTCAAGACTTAAACAATACAGACAGGATTCTACACTACACCCATTACCAATTACCGTTCGAGATGGGAGATATTAGTCAAGCCTAAAGTTTTAGATCACGAAAGCGAGATCAACAAATTAAAGAAATCTTAATACAATGGGAAGGACTTCTACAGATGCTTCTTGGGTGTCAAGTAAATAAATACGAAGCATCTCCAGTGACCTTGAGGACAAGGTCGGTGTGGGAGAGTAATGATATGAACCCAAATCCTACAACAACAACAACAACAACAAGCCTTAATCCCATTAGGTGGGTGTATGAATCCTTCATTCTATTATGTGTCAAATTCTCATTTAATTCGAGTATCTTAAGATCATTTTTTATCATCTTAAAGTCTTTTAGGTCTACTCACCTTTCTTAACATAAAATCTAATCTTACTCTCTGTGTCATTCGGACGCTAGGCCATGTTCCATCAGGCGATTCTCCTAATCTTATCTACCACCTTTCTCCAACTTTTTCCAACATACTCATTTTGCATTCTATCTAAGGGTAAAGCTCCACCACCACAGCATCCTCATCTCTGTAACACTTAACTTAGTCTTTATGTTTTTCTTTTATTGGCCAACATTACTATAAGTCATGGTCTTACCACCATCTTATAAAATTTTCCTTAAGTTTAAGTGGAATTTTTCTATCACATAATAGGCGGATGCATTCCTCCACTTCAACCATCCAACTTGAATTCTACTTAATATCTCCATCTATTTCACCATCATTTTGAACAATGAGCCTAAATATCAATCACTCACTCTTATTAATGACTTGATCACCTAAAGTCACAACACTACCACTAAAACAACTAAAATTACACTCCATATATTCGCTTTTAGATCCTTAAAACAAAATCTTTAGACTCTAAAGTTGACCTCCATAATTCAAGTTTCGTTGGACTCCTCTCTCAGTCTTATCAACAAGAAGAATGTCATCGACAAAAGCATACACCAGTGCGTCTTCTTGTAAATGCCTTAAAACATCCATAACTAAAGTAAAAGATAAGGGCTTAATGTTGATCCTTGATGTAATCCAACTGAAATAGGAAAATAGTTTGTCAATCCTCCTTGTGTTTGGACACAAGTGACTCTATACATATCCTTAATGACTTGAATATAATCAATATTAACTTCTGCGTTAGAACTCTCCAAAGAACATCTCTTGAGACTTTATCATAAGCTTTTCTAAATCAATAAATATCATATGTAGATCCTTTTTTTTTCTATGCTTCTCCATCAAACCTCTTAACAAATGTATAGCATCCATAGTAGATCTACGGCATGAAACCGATTATGAGAAACTTGTATCACATCGTAACTATGCTCAATTACTCTCTCCCATAATTTTAATGTATGGCACATTAACTTAATTCCTATAATTTGCACTCTTGTGCATCACCTTTATTCTTAAATATAGGAACCAACAAACTCTTTCTCTCTCATCTGACATCTTTTAGTCTTTAAAATAACATTAAAAGATTTGTAAGCGAAATTCCTTGATCTCCTAAACATTTCCACACTTCATTGGAATATTATCAGGTCCTCTTCTTTTCATTTCTTTTAAAAAAACTTCGTTATTACTAATCTGACGATAAAATGAAATTCTTTATTTTGTTTAGGTATTAAGGTTCTTAAAATCAATCGCGTCTTTCGGATCCTTCATGAAAAGTTTATTAAAATACCTCATCCACCTATTTTTATATTTTCTAAGACTTTATTATTTTCATCCTTAATACTCCCCATACTTACTTCTCCATCTCTTTGGTTGCTAACTTATACATCTTCTTTCACCTTCTCTAATCTATTAAATTACTAAAATTTAAATTTTCATATATTCTTTCTTAGAATCTCTACGGTATTTATATCTTCTCAGTTTTTCCCAAAAGTTTTATAACAATGATTATCACAAATGATAAAATTGATGATATGACAATCTGATGGGAAGACCAAATGATTGAAAATCAATATATCTGAATACTTATGATATTCTGATTAGAAAGAAGATTATGAAATATAAAGTCTTATTACAACAAGATCAAGAATACATTATTATACATCCAAGCGGACAACCCAAAATACACAACAGAGAAATTACTCAAGCACTGATAGAAAAAACAAAAGAAATAAATTTGAATAGATCAATTTATTACAACTCTACAAAGAAAATCAAGAAACCGGAAAGGAGTATTAATACAGATAATAAAGAAAAGAATGTTCAAATATATGAGAAAGAAAGCTGTTTGTAATAGAAAAACAAGAAAAAAAGAGTGAGATCGAGATAGTAGAGGAAAAGCAGAAACTATAAATAGGTAAAAAACAGAAGAAAATGAAATATATTTTTGAAAGCAAACTTTCCTTCTCTTCTCCTTCTTCTCCTAAGCTCTTCCTTGGTTTTCCTCACCGGAAACCGCCGCTCATTTTCCCTCGGCAAAAACCTAGGGTTTTCTCCTTCGCTCCCAGCTGCTCCCCCTCTTTCTCTCTGGAGTGATTCGACGACTCGAACTGTCGAAGGAAACAAAACAAAAGAAGGGGTTAAAACAAGCGTATCAAGGAAGCATCATCACACGGCCAAGAAACAGCCAGGTAAACCCAATTCGAAGGCGCAGATTCATTCCAAGGAGCACAGATCAAGACCAGAGATCGAACCGAAGAAGCGTGGAATCCATTAACGGAAGAAGGCAATCATCGGATTAAGCGGGTAATTTCAAGTGCTAGATCCAACGGCAAAGGGAATACCGCGCGATCCAACGGCTCAGGAGACAGCCGCTGAACCAAACAATTGACCATCCTTCAACCGGGTTCATGCCACTCAAAATAAACCCATAAACCAAAATAAGACCATATCACAACACTAGATGAATAGAACATTCACGGGAAATCACATAATGACTAACTTATCTGATAGCACGATGGAAATATAAGAAAAATAAAATTAATTTTCATGGTAATGATTAACTTGAATCATTCTGCTAGACCAAAAAAAAAGTTTTCTCCCAAAGAGTTGAAGGTGCAGGCTATGGTGGAGGAGGATGCGGTACAGTTGTGTTTGAAATGTGGATCTTTAGGTTTGTCTCTATGTAGCAAAATTGGAGGCTTAGGATCAACCAGGAACCAGTCGACATGCATCAAAATTGTTAACACAAGAATGAGGTGATATGACAGCCTAGGTGGCTTTACGAGTTCAATTGGATACAATATTAGTGAAGGATGGTATTTTGGGGTGGGATGGGCAAGTGTGGAAGGAAGGGTTTATGTGACTTCAGGGAAATCTGATGCAGATGATATTGCTGGAGTGAAGGGTTGAGAAGTTCGGTCATTGGAGGGTTGAGAAAGATAGGTTGGGTTAGTGATTATTGAGAGGATATTGAAATGTGTTAGGATGCAAGGCTAGTTGAGGCTTTGGTTAAAAGACTCACCAATTTGGTTGGTTAAGTTTATGGAATTGGTTGGATAGGCTTTTTTTTTTTGGTTTGGGAGGGTTGGTTGCATCAAAGAGGCTAATGGAATGACTATGGTTTGGTGGTTTGAGGTATGAGGGGGTGACGTTTAGATGTTGGTAGGGGCAGATTGGTTTTTTGTTTTGAATGTTTTGGGAGGAGTTGGTTGTATTGGGAAGTGGATGGTTTTAGTGTGGTTTTGAGTGATTTGTGGTGTAGGAAGTCTTTGTGTGTTGCTAAACTTTGGTGGAGATAATGGTGCTAGTTGTTTGATTAGTTCAAGCATGTGTCATACTTTATCATTATGGTTTATCTATAGATTCTCATAGAATGTCTCATCCTAAGTGAATAAATGATTTAATCATGTATAACAATCACTCGACCTTGATGGTTTATAGTAAACATGCACACATTCATTATTATAATATTTTGTTTGTTTTGCATGTATGTGTTTTATATAAGGTGTGTTATTGTGTGATTGAGCATGACAATGAATGCCATAGGTTATGTGAGTTTTGACTTATGTTGGAGGTACAATTTCTAGAATTGTTCAAGAATGATTGGAACTTACATGTATGCAATCATAGAATCCATATATTTTTTTAAAGAGGGAGACAATAAAATAAAATATAATTTATTTTTATATAAAATTAAAATTAGAGCATCTCATATAACAAAATAAATATCAATATATATGATAACATAATTTTTTTTTTACATTACATACCATTTATAACTTCTCCTCCGAAGTCTTCATATTTTAAAATCGTTGTATCAATTCCTTATCAACACTCTTAAATACATCTTTTTATATGTAATAAGACAATCATTCATGAATCTCCCATTCTATTACATAAAATGATTTTTTTCGATCTTCTCAGAAAATGCTCTTTCAACATTCTTTGCGTTGACTGATATCAAAACAAGCTTTTTATTAGAAATACTGAGAGGATAAACATCATTTTCTTTTCTTAACTTTGTAGTTCTCCAATTCCTTTCTTTGAATCATTAGATTTCATTTAAATAATATAATTCTCAAGTTTATTTAAAATAATAATATCAACTTTAAAAGTTTGTGGGATAACATTTTGCTAAATATATCAATTTTTTTATCAGGCGAAAGAATCACATGGATTCAAGCATGCATAAAAGTAACTCAATATTGGCGCCATTAAATTAATATTAAATTAAATTCGTATCATAAATAAAATAAATCAACTTGATAATAAGTAAATTTGTGATTCGGCGTATCTTCTTGACCATGTAATAAATCTTTCACTCATATTTGGCGATACTATTTTTCTCACATATCATGAACTTCAATAAAATATTTCAACCATCATCCTTCATTTTTGTAGTCTTTGTTTTGACACTTTAATCAAAGTCACATTTATAATATCTTGATCTTTTTTTGTAAAATTTGATAACTCATTTGTGATTCTAATATGGATTTATTAGTAGATTGAAACACTCAAAATATTGAATTTAGAGTTTGCTTTCTTGTCTCTTGTTCATCAAATCTTATACTGATTATATCGAAACTATAAAAGATCCAAATAAAATAAATATATTTATCAACAACATATAATGCGATCACGCGTCTCCACGTTGAAGAGTTATTTCTTGATTTAAAGCTCCGCCATCTCTGTATTTCGCTTTCAACAACTTTATTTAAAAAAAATTTCTCTACTTTGCAGAACTTTCAACAATATTTATTAAATTAGATACATTATTAAAAAATTGTAGAATATGAATATGATTTTTTAATAACAATAGTAATTATTGATGACAAAGCGGTGAATGTAATAATTATTTTTCTTTCAAGATTAAAACTTTAATCGATGAAACTCAATGTTCTTTGTGATCATGTATTCGTATACTCGATCATGCTTGAGAAAAGTCTTTGATAATTTAAGTATTGGGCGGTTGTTTTCCAACGTATAATTCGACGCTTCAACAATCAACCTCTCTTCATACGTAATGGCCTTGATAACCACTTGTTTTTTCATCGATCATCGAGATTCATCTAAAAGAGCTACAAACTCATTCTCAAATCATTAATAAGTGTTTGAAGTCTCGATAATATGTAATGTGTCCTTAATTTTATGATTAACTTATTATTTCTATTATTTTGAAGGACAAATTAATACTTATATACCAAAAGTGTAAAGTTTAAGAAATTTTTTTTTTTTTTGAATCCTCGATTCATCACCAAGTAATCTTTTGGCATAAAAGAAAACTTCAATCAATCAACATAATCGTGTTCAGTATTCGATTTTGATCGAATGTCTTTCATAAGAAAATGCAATGTTGATCCCCGATTAAATTAAATCTTCTTCGGAATATTATAACTTAACTTTCGATATGACTTGAAATCTATCCTTTTTTTTTTTTCTAAATCCTTATTATCAAAATTATCACCACTTGCACCATATCGGCTAAAAATAAAATAAATAATATATATCTGCATCTTTTCTAACCTTATATTAAACCATTTTGGATTAAATCTGCATTTATTTTTTGTGTTTGAGAAATTCATGTAGGTTGGCGTATTTTGAAGATATCTTTCTAATTCTATAATAAATTAGGATGATATTCAAATTTTCTTTAATCCAAAGGTTCTGCTACAATATCTTCTAAATTTTTGTGTGCGACTTTTTTAAATTTTGTATTCTTATAATAAGATAATAACTGAATCTTGAATCTAATCTTTTTTTTCTTTAAAATCTTTTCATATCTAATAGAAGAACAAATTAAAATACTAATATAAAGTCTTGATTATTATGCATAAAAAAATGAAAGACGTGTTTTGACGTATTTCAAAAAAATAAAATAAAAGCACACTTTTTCTAAAAAAATGATAATTTCTTAAAATAAAGCCGTCAGACTAAAAATAAATTAATATTTTTAATAAAGATCTACTTTATTAAGAAATAATAAATCATCAAATTTTAAATAAAAAATATTATATCTTAATTGATTGTGAAGGTAAGAGAAATGTTTTTGAATGTTTTGTTCTAAGATCAATATAAAGCGTATAACGATTAAATACACAAAAAAAATTAATAAGATTTAAGACAAAATAAATCAATAAGAAAGTATAAAAATAAGGATCATAAAAAAATTAACTTAAAATAAGAAAACCTTCTAATTTTCTAATCTTCAACATTTATTATAAATTGGAAGATTTCAACAAATGTGAGTGTCTCCTTATAAGAATAAAAAAATTATCTAAGATTTTATCATTAATACAAATATAAAATCGGTACAAACTAATAAAATTCTATGAATTATATAAAGTTATAAGTATTAAATCAATTTTGATCTCATGAGATTTATCATAGTTTGGTCCTTTGATATTAGTATCAAAGACCCTTCTTCTATCTTTTACAAATCAATTAACTTTCACAATGAGTCATCAAAAAAATAAATAGTAAAAATCCTTCACAATGAGTCATTATTATCATCATGAAAAGAATGAATCAATAGGCAATATTTCGTTATTATATGTGTTAAAATACTTATTAAATTTAAAATCTATACTATGACATTTTCATAACCATTGCCAACACGATATTTGCAATAGAACCTCACTTATAATATAATCATCACCTTTAAAATCCATATTATGACCATGCTTATATTAGATCTATCATTTCGCATAGAAGTGTTCATAAATTTTAAGATTTTTGCAAAGTCACTTAAAGTTTGGTTTTCAAACCATTTCATTTCACATACTGTTAGAATATTTTGAAATTTAATAGATATTCAAAATAAATTTCTTGCCAAATGTAAACCTCAGATTTCATAATAGTAAACGAATGTGATTGAACAGTTTTTACCTCAAGAAGACAAAACCACCTCAACAATCAACAATTGAATTTGTCCATGGCTCATGGGTGGTTACACACACGTGATAAAACAAGACAATTTCATTGGAACGAGTGAAAAATACGGGCCTTTTTCTTTGTTTATGATAAATTTTGAGATAAGGGGACATTAAATTTCAAAAAATATGTTAGGATCACCGGATAAGCATAAAATAAATTCAAAACTTATGGGTTTTTAAACTGAAGCGAGTGCGAGCAAAGAGGAGTTACCTTTGAAGTCTAGACTCACGGGTTCTCGACTCCACAGGCGTGGTCCTTCTCGACTCGCAGTCGCAGTGGAATAGAAAGGAGGGGTTCGAATGGCGAAATTGGCCTGTGGAGGATTTGATTAGACAAGCAGTCGGATATTGGGAGGAACCGAGGAAAGATCAGAGTTACTTATCTTCACCGGCTTTGCGCAATTTGGAATGTGATCCACGGATTCATGGGATTTAGAGAAGCGCCGAGGTGTGAAAAGGCGATGGTTTGGAATGCAATCCCTAATCCTTATAGCGTATCCTAGATTGATGGGATTTAGAGAAGCAGAAGCTCGTCGAGGGTGAGGAAAGATGAGGGTTTTGAATGAAATCCCTAATCCCTTAATGTGTATTGCGTATCTATCCTCACGTCCCCGCATCGCATCTGCATACGAACGTGGTGGGCCAGTGGGGGCACGTGCCCCTAGTGCCCCCACACTCCCTTCCGCCACTGTATGCAATTATATCTATCAATTTATAATTAAAGTGATTTGATAAATTAGATAGCCATGTAGGTGTATATAATGCATTAGACATAGTAAATGTTGATAGAATAAAGGGAACTAAGGAAATAACAAAGTTCAATGATGAACAATAATATAAGAATAAAAAGAAGTTAGTATCAAGTAAAAGTTGGAATTAAGAAATATGCAGTGTCTTGATGGTGAGAGCTTTAAGTGGCGGTTTGTAGTATAGTAAACGATCATAATGGAAGTCTATTGAAAGAAGTCTAACTAGGGTTGACAAAAGCTAAAAGAATTGCCTCTAAGATTGATACAACTAAACTTTGATCAACTTGGATAATACTTAATAGTTCAACACGATTGAACCAATAAAATTGCACTGCAAGTGATTTGGATGCAGCTACAACCATCATATATGTTTGTGTTGTCATCATTGGCAATTTTGTGTTTGATGAAATCGACTGAAGAGATAAACTTGAATGGTGAAATATCAATTTGTGAAAAAAGGTTGTGGGTGTGCTGTGTTATGTTGTGTTTTTTTGCAATTGTGGTGAGTAGAAGCAATGTATAGTGCAGTATACGAGTGACAAGGCATGTGATGCAGCTGCATGTGCAGGTGGTTGCATGTGGAAGGTGTTGACAAATGGACGAAGGCAGGTGCATGTAGAGGAAAGCATTGGGTAAATTTTTGGGGCACAATTGTATGCAATGCGTGTGCCAAGCATATTCCATGTCTTGTCGTGCAAATGATTGTACAATGTTTACATACACATAGATTGGGGCATTCAAATATGTATGCAATTGATGCAATGCTCATTGAAATATGCAATTGGAACTAATGAATCTTTAGTTGGCATGAGGGGTTATAAACTTGCATAAACTCAATATTTTATTAAATGGACGAATACATTATGGAAGTTTTGCAAACATATGTGCAAACATTGAACATCAAAACTTGAATAAACAAATTGTAATGAAGTAGAGAGGACTAATCTATGAATAATGAACCATGACTTTGATTTATTTAACATGTGTTTGACACACTTGAAATTATGTTGAATGGGATGAAACATACATGACATATTTAACATGGTTTAGGTTTTTTCAATTAAATCTTGATTTGATTTCTCAAGACCACTCACTTTTTTCATAGTCCCTTTCTAATTTCAATGCGTTAAATTTGTTCACCCTCTTCCATGTCCTAATGACTTCTTAGTGTAAAGGTCTCAAAGTCAATGCTCTTCATCAATCATCTTAGTGTATTGGTTCATTTTGTTGATTGTTTTCACCAAATACCTTAATAGTGTTGCATGCTCTTCTTTATGGATCCTCTTCGCATGAATGTCTTAAAACTTTTTCATATCCACTTCTTTGTAGTAGCTTCGCACTTGTCCAATGCAGTTGTATTGTTACACCTTATTGTTGCTACCATTTTTTTAGTAACTTTGCAAGTTCACCGTCTTATTGCTCTTCGATGTCCATTCTATAGCCATTCAACTCTTTGAGTTGTTTGGTTCCTACTTGAAATACTTTAGAATTATGGCTAATGCTAAAGGCTCTAAACCTTTAGCTTTACTCCTCTAATCATAAGTTTAGTTTTTCTTTATTTTCTTCTTGATTTTTGTGTTATTTTCTTATAGAACTAGAAATCACTGTATTTTAAAGTTTTTTATATTATTAAGATAGTTGTTTTTCTTTTTTTTATTGGCTCCAATGGCTAATGGCATAAGCCATTTCTTTTATTAATACAAATTATTTTTGTTATCGTTAAGAATTTTATTAGGGGTGTCAATAAATGACCTAATCTCATTCTTGATCAAAAAATTTGAGTTTGAGTTGGCTAGATTATTATTTTAGTCGGGTTCGGATCTAAATTATATATTTATTTATTATTTGAGTTGGGTTTGGATTGATATAAATAACCTAAAATCTACTCAGAATTGATGCAATGGCTATTTGAATTTGGGTTGGATTAATTGGGTTAAACGGGTCATATTAGTGTTAATTAAATTGTGTTGATCCAAAAAAAGTTATATGATGCATTTAATAAATGGGTTAGACTGGTGAGGTTCAGGTTATATGTGTTTGATCGAGTTGAGTTTGAGTCAAGTATTTTGATCGATATAATAAATATGTGGTTAAGCATATTTGAGTCAAATCTACTTTAGGTTAGATCTAAATCCCGACATTTCAAATTGAATTGACACCTCTATGTGGAATATATGATATTTTATTTTATGAGATGTGGTTTTAGTAGAAGATATTTGCATTATATATTTTAATTGCACATTTTAGTAATAATTTATAAAAGAACATTGCTTTTATAGCATGTTATGATCTTTTATAGTTGTCCATGTTGTGTCATCTATTTCCATGCTTCATAGGGATCAATGTAATAAATTAATGATCTATTTAAGCTCATCATTGTAATACCAAATTGATATCATGGTTCCTAATTGAACAGGCATTTAAGTGCCTTTCAAACTACAAATGAGAGACCGTTTGGGATCACTTTTTTTTTTTTTGTTTTATGTTTTTTGTTTTTATTTCATTTAGTTTGTGTTTTAATTCAAAATAAAATGTGGTTGATAGTGATTGTTATTTTCAAAAATGCTCGAAGTACCCAAATATTATTTTGAGTGTTTTTAAAATAATATAATTTATTTTTAAATATAAAAAAATAATTACACTAAACAAATATGATATTAAAATAACATAAAAACAAAAAAACATTAAATAAAAAATTGATCCCAAACAGCCCTAGTTCTTATTGAAAGAGAGTCAAACACTAATATATCTAGAGGATATCACATACTCACTACGTATCCACCCACATTCATTGTATCATGGTGAAAACGTAAACAAATAAAAAATAATCTTAATAGCCCATAATTATCCTTCATTCAACTGCACAAAATAAAACCTTGAACAATAAATAATTATTTTATTTGATAAAACTTTTTAAAATTTGAAGAAGGCTTTTGAAAAATATAAATTTACGTCTTTTTGTACTTGCACTAAACTTTCTTGTTCTTGTATTTCAACTGAAATTTATGGTAGATTTACTATTTGCTTTAATATTTGTATAATATTATTTGTGAAATCCCTATTCTCATATATTATTCAGTTTAAATATTCTTCTTATTTTTTTATCTGACGAATTTAGCATATTCTTTTGAAAACGCAAGCACATTGAGCCCCTCCTCTCACCTCAAGCAATTATGGGGTTTCAGGCTTGCGGGTTCCTTTTTCTTAAAGTATAATTTTTATTATTGGATCTTATGTATATGTTAGATTTTGTTATTTATATAATTAGAAGGCTTGACTAAAGTCATACTAATCCCAGCCACAAGTAGTTTCATCTCTAATTTGATGCAGCTCATTAATCAGTTATATTTTCACTAACTTTTGGTTATAATAAAATTTCCCATATGTTTGATTTTCAGATATGTGTCTTTCGACTTCCATTACCATTGCGCCAAGGGAAATTTAGAAAACTTAAAAATTCTTTATGATGAAATCAGTGAAGACATCCAAAAACAAGGGTAATCAAGTTATGAAAGTTACAATTCATGTATGCTACAAATTTTTTATCTTCATGAATGATATTACTTATAAAAGTTACAAATAATTGTTTTCTTAACTACTTTTTGTGCCAGCTGAGCAGATATTTTCTTATCAATGCTGAAGGAGTGATATTACAAGAGCAGGGTGGGATTACTCGGGCAAATTGCATTGATTGCTTGGATAGAACAAATGTTACACAGGTTTGTAAAGAATGCTTAACAGTAGTAGGCAATATTAGTTAATTACATTTCTGAAAGGAATTTACCGTTTTACCTCAACTAATTTGGAGCTATAAAATTATAATTGAACATTTAAGGGGATGTTTTGCACGTTCTCTCACTACTTTACTTCTTAGATTGCCGCCACTTGTCCATTTGGCTTCTGCTTTCTTGCTGTTTTTTAGAAATTTTTGTGGTAGAAAATTACTTTTGAAAATTAAATTTGTTAAAGTGTGATAGCTGAAAGAAAGCTGCTACTTGACTTATTTAAAAAAAAAAAAATCATTTATAATGCCTACAATAACTTTCGAAAACATTTTTTTTAATGATACCACCTATACAAAAGCTACAATTGCCTCAAACAAATCCCAATTTGTAAAAAAAGATGCGTTTTTGAAACTTGATTTGTTTATTTATCAGGTATTTAAACACGAAGGTGTTTATATAATTTTTGGAAACCTTACAATCGCTAAGAAGCAAATACAGCAATTTGAATTTCAAAAATAGCTTTTTTTGGGCATTGCTAGCAATCCACCCCTTGCCACTTTCTGATTTTTCCATGTAGGGAACAATCCATTGCACTTTTTTATTTATTGTTCAACATTTGAATCTGTGGTCCCTTGATCTATTTTATTTTACTAGCCAGGGAGCAATTTGTGGCCCTCCTCCTTTCTAATTTAACAAATGAATCTATGGCTCAATGCTTTCCTTGTTTGCATATGAATCTATGGCATATTACCTTCGTTATTTAGCAACAAATATCTACTGATTCTAGTAATCAACACAAGTATTAAGCTTTAGGGATATTCTTCCTCTCGACTTGTCACTTAACGATTTTTGGGAGCAAGTCTTTTTTAAGGCATAAGATTATTCAAATTTTAGAATTAAACACAATATATGACAAATGAATCATCTTCATGGTTTGACTAGGATAATAATTAGTCATTAATCATTGTTTAGTTCTGTAGGACATTTGCCAGGTAGAATTAAGGGGACTTTTTTTGTGTGTGAGAACTCAAGGAATATCCTACTAGAAAATAAAGAAGTCCCTTGTGAAATATTTCCTTGATCCAACAATGTTAGTATTAATTTTTTTTTTTTTCATTGTAAATACACAAGGGACTGTTAGTGCGCTGAATCTTGTCCTTCATGAGTTAGAAGCAATAATATTTCAACTAGACAATTACAATAAGTAGGCTTGAAAATGGACATGATAATATGCAGGCGGACTAATCATATGTATTTTTCAATTTCCTATAACATCCAGGTTCTTAATCAATATTGCTTTTAGATATTTTTTATTATACCTTTTATAAGATAATATTGAGGATAATCAGTAATACTAACTCACCTCGCACAGATCTTTTGGTACGTAGATTTTGTTCCCAGCAGCACTGTAATAAGTATCTTCCATTCTTGTATCAGTGTTACCTGGCAAGGGAATCATTGAATTCGCAACTGCAGCAAATAGGGGCATTTTCTTCCAGTGATTGCATAACTTTATATGCCAACATAGATGAAGCTTTCAAGATTTGTAAGCTTTTTAACCAAAATTTAGCTTTGTTTTTCTTTCTATTTATCTGCTACCCAAAAATTGTTTGCTTACAATTTATTTTATTTTGTATCTCAGTGTGGGCTGAACATGGTGATGAGATTAGTTTAGAATATACTGGTACTCTTGCCTTGAAGGGAGACTTAGTAAGGTGCTTCTTTCATAAATTTCTGCATGTTTTTATCAGAGAGCTATTTTCTTTTTTTCGGAGATTTTACATACATATCACACAATTCTTATATATTTACATATCGAACACTTAAACTTTAATTTTTACATACATAACACCTCAATCTTCAATATCATATCAATATTATCACCTTTCCGAGCATTGGAAAGTATTTGATAAGTAAATATCTAATTTTGAATATTAGATATGTAAATATATAAGAGTTTTGTTGTATGTATGTTAATCTTCCATTGTTTTTTTCTTACTAATACATCACTAAATTTAATTTACATTATATGCTCAGATATGGGAAACAAACTTTGTCTGGATTGATCAAAGATGGAATAACTGCTCTTTCCAGATATTACTTGAATAACTTTCAGGATGGCCTCCGACAGGTCTTATATACTATTTATGTTGACTTGTAAAAAGGCTTCATTGCAGTTATATTTTCACCAACTTTCTTCTATTCCTTCTCTCAGGACGCACTAGATCTCATAACTGGTCGCTGTGATGTTAACAGAAGCGGTCCTCCTTTCCAGCTCAAAGATTCATTATCGGTATTTTTTTTTTAATATTTATGATCTATAATTAAAACTTTATATATTTCTTGATCTTATTATATGCATGATTTTATAATTTTATTTGAGAAAAACTTGCAGTATGTTCCAGTTGCATCTGCTCTCATAATCGGAGGCCTTACTGTGACTTCTTTCTCACTGAATCAAGGTACTAATATTTATATGGAAGATTTACGTAAAGCATATTCACTTTTAAAAAGATATCAATAGTGAAATATTTTTTATGCTATATTAAGGATTTAAGTGTTATACATATATATTAAATTTTTTGTGTTGGATATGTAAATATATAAGAATTGTGTGATATGTATGTAAATGCTCTTATTTAGAAGATTTACGTGCATACCACACCATATATCTAACACTTAAAGTTTAATATTTATATTTATAACACTTTCAATATGTATGAAAATGTATATTCACTTGTAAAATGATAATACTAATTGTATTTTTTTGACGTTGTATTAAGGATTTGAAGGTTATATACATAAATATCAAATTTTAGGTATTAGATATGTAAATATATAAGAATTATATGATATGTATATAAATGCTCCTCTTGAAACATTTGGATGTAATTATATGCCTGACACCTAAAGTTTCATTATTACATTTATAACACCTTCAGTATGCATGAAAATGAGTATCTACTTTTAAAAAGTTAATAATAATGATAATTTTAATGTGATATTTAGGATTTGAGTGTTCTATATATATAATTTTAAGTATTAAATATGTAAATATATAAGAATTATATGATATGTATGCAAATGTCCCTATTTAGAAGATGTGCACATATACCATACCATTTTTATGTATTTACATGATATTTACATTTATAACACGTTCACTATGTATGAAAAGTTGTATTCACTTTTAAGAAGTGTGCAATGAACTTTATAAGTGTCGTGTGTGAGTTCGCTATTAAATTGGCTCAAACGTCCCTTTAGAAAAAAGGTAACAATAATGACATTTTTAATGTCATATGACGGATCTGAGCATTATATATATAAATATCAAATTTTAGGTGTCAGATACATAAAAAAGATAAGAATTATGTAGGGTATATATGTAAATGCCTTTATTTATATTACAGTCCTATAGTTTTTTTATTTTCTTGTGTTATTGAAATATATGATTGGTTAATAATAGTATATTGTGGTGGCGATATATGCACAAATAGCAGGGCGCCATCCACAGCATTTCCTTTCCTCAGTTCTATTAGCAGGTTTGGCTGCTGGGGTTATGGCTGCAGTGAAGGCTAATGGAAGGCAGTTTTGCTCCAGACCTCGTCTCTGCGGCCTCTTCTAGACTGGTTGTTTATTTGTTCAGCATTAAAAGGAGAGTATAAGTTGAGGTATGTTGATCTAATGCCTCTTTATATTTATTTTTTATTTATGATAATTGATATATGTTAATTTTATTATAAAATTATTTTATAATAAAATAATATTGTTTACTTTGACTGAATGTATCCAAATTATAATATTATTGAACCTGAGATCTATATCAGTTCATTTTTATTTTTTTTACAGGGATTTATTCATATATATATATATATATATATATATATATATATATATATATATATATATATATATATATATATATAAAGAACTTCCCCTTATGTTTTTTATTTTGGATTTTTCAATAACTATATTTGCACTTATTAAAGAGAAAAGGGCAAAATGATTAATAGGCATCCTAACAACTCTATTGTATCTCAATTAGTAAGAAAGATAATTATTAATAAAAGATATAATGAGTTAAAATTTATTAAAAAAAAAGAAAGAAATTTATTTTCTAGCCAACCACAAAAAGAAATACGATCTTTAACTTTAATTTTATCCATATATAGAGGAATCCTCAATTACTTATAAGGGAGTGAGTCTTCTCTTTATTTCCAAGATATTATTAAAGTATAGCTCCAATTTTAAAAGATTTATATATATATATATATATATATATATATATATATATATATATATATATAGTGTGAATCTATTATCAATGTTGTCAAAAGCCTTTCAATTTTAACACAAATATTAGAAGTGGCATGAGGATCATTGTTTTTAGCAATGTAATTTGAGTTAATGAGTTGGGTTTGATTTGACTCGAATTTAACCTGACTTGAATATAATCTGTTTATTAAACGGATCAAAATTTTTTACCTGAATTTGATTTGTCTTAAACTGCATTGAACGAATCATACATGAATGAATCATTATGATATTTTGACATATTATGTTAAAATTTAAATTTGTCGTGGGTTGATGAGTTAAAATCAAGTCAATTTTGGAATAACATGTCAATTCAAATTTGCTCTAAAAAAATTAAATGGGTTTTGATTCTTAGATCCTAATTTGATTCTAATCGTATCAATTTAAATTCAAATCTATTTTTTTAGATCAAATCTGTATCAAGTTATTATATCATCATTAACTCCTATTTATTTTAGTATATGACAAAATTTTTTATAATTTCATAAAAAAATATAATAATGGGAGTGAGAAGTTGGCATTCTAAGATTAAGGGTTTATAAAGGTTAGTAGTAGCTGTTTGAAATACATTGATGAAAATGTTGTTGAAAAGTAAGTTATTTGAAGAATTTGTGATGGATATATAATTTTTATTTTTATTTTTAAAAAGGTAAATTGTAGCTTTTTGGTTGTTATCATAGATATGAGCGGATATAATATGGGAGCACTGGGTGCATGTGCTTTCATTGCCCATAAATTTTATTTTGATAAAGGTAAGATTGAAGATATTTTTAATTAAAAATTCTCATTTTTCTAACCCTTTTGCTCCGTTGCTGCTTGAAAAAAAAGAGGGAGATTTAGCGAAGGTGTAACGAAGTGAGTGTAACAAAACTTTGTTCCGCTCTACCATTTGAAATTTGTTTTTTGTTCTCTCTGCTTATATGTCGAGCTTGAAATATTTGTTCACGAGCCGAACAAGAGTTGGTTATGAATAACGAGCTTTTTTGACAGTCCTATATGAGGGAGGATTCGAATTTGGGATAATATTTTACAAAATAAAAATTTTAACCAATGTATTATGCTTGCATTTGTAATATGTAATAATAATATAATATAATAATAATAATAATAATAATAATAATAAAATAAATAATAATAATAAAAAATGATAATAATAATTTTTTTATATATCGAAATTAATCAAACGTGGTGCTCGATTGCTTAGTAATTAACAAAGTTCAACATGAGCTACATACCGAGCTGAATATGAGCTATTCGCGAATAACGAGTTTTTTTGACAGCCTTTAGCCAAGATAACCCCTGCCTTTCCTCTCACCCTTTTTCGCGTGCCGTAATCTATTATCATGGTTGCTTTAGCTGATTACACAAAGTCTAATTTTTTTAAAAAAAAATTAATTAAAAAAATAATTTTGTAGAAAATAACGTTTTAAAATTTATATATTTGACATTCATTATTTTCAAAAAATAAATAAAAACTATAAGATAAATTAAATAAATATTTCAAAATATTTTTGTCCAAAATTTATCGCTAAAAAAGAGAAAGTGAGTAGCTGTAGAATAAAGAAAAAAATTGAAGTGTTGGAGGATAAGAAAGTGGAAGAATAGTAACGAGAGATTCTAAGGGTTAATTACGATATTATGTAAGAATAAAATACATACCGTAACCAAAAAGAAATTATAAAATAGTGTTTCGAAATGATATTTAAACTAAGTAGTGCCTTAGTTTTCTCAATTTCTTATTGTTTTCTTTCGAGTCATACCGTTAGCTAACTTAGCTCCATAGTTCTTCTCAGTCATAGTTCTGCAGCTCCATCATACCACCTTATTAGTTGTTGTCTTGAATCATTAAGCCGACCAATCATCGGTATACAATTGATTTTTTGAACTCTTTAGAAATAAATAAATACATAAATAAATATATATATATAATAATAATAATAATAAAATTTTAAAATTTCTACTTAGTATGCCCAAAATAAGATTCGATAAAAAAGAAGATTAAATGTAGATTGATTTTGTAGTATATTTGATTGTTTTCAATTATGGATAAAAATATTAATATAAAATAATAAATAATTTGTTCATATTTTTATAAAAGTGTATTTTTTTTTTTATCTTATTGTGCTTACTGTGAGAATAATTTATGGATTCGCCTCTGACTATGGATTCGCATCTGACTATAGAGAGTCAGGTCGAGTTGAAAAGCGTAGTTTTTTCACTGTATATTTCTTAAAATGTGATTAAAATAAAATTTATAAATAATATTATAATATAGTGTGATATTATATTATAATGTTATTGTCGTCTCAAATGACCCTTAAGTTTGATATGTACTTGCTCAAGAATGATGCCATAGGTATTCGATGTGCAGCACCAGTATGGCGTTCGATTATTTAGTTTTTCGGTCCACGTGAACCGGGTCCAACTTCGTCAACGGACTCACCGGTGCAGGTGCGAAGCAGCCGTCGGTTCGGTTCGTTCGGACTCGGTATTCGGCAGTACCGGTCACGTGTTGACAACTGTCAACTCAGTTAGCCGGTAACCCTCTACGTCTTTTAAGCCCCGCCCCCCCCTAGATGGATGAACCGGAGATCCCCGAATCTCTCCCTTTTCTTCCTCGCGGTCCCCCAGTGACATAGGGGGAGAAGGCGAAGAAAGTAAACGAGAGGCTGCTCTTAGAGAAGCCGAACTGGCCTCAGAGCCCTAATCTGCCAACCTCCCGCTTGATATCCCGGCGGAGAGCGGCGCAGAAGCCTGAATGGCGAGTCTTGTTGTCTCCGAGTTATGCGGACTGCGGCCTCCCCCGTCCTCCATCCGCTTCCGGTCGAAGACTCGGTTATCTGCAGTACCATTTCTGAGTTTCGTCTCAGCCGGATGCCGACCAGTTCTCTCCGGTCGACTGCTGCGCGATTCAGCGCTGAAGGTGAGCGCGCCGGCGATGCCGCTTGTGGTGGAGCAGGAGGAAGGGGAGGACGTTGTTATGGTTCGGAAGGACGAGTTCGATCCCGGGATGCCGCCGCCATTCGGGCTGGTGGAGATTCGCGCGGCGATACCGAAGCACTGCTGGGTGAAGGACCCATGGAAGTCGATGAGTTACGTCGTGCGGGACGTCGCCGTCGTCTTCGGCCTCGCTGCCGCCGCAGCGTACATCAACAGCTGGGTTGTTTGGCCGCTTTATTGGGCCGCGCAGGGGACGATGTTCTGGGCTCTCTTTGTGCTTGGCCATGACTGGTATGGCGATGCTTTTATCCAGATTTTTAATTTTCTTTCGTTTCCTCTTTCATTGTTTGTTAGATTAGGGTCTATTGATTGGTTTCTAAGGAAGAAAGAGGGGATTTGGACAGTGGGCATGGGAGCTTTTCGAACAACCCGAACCTGAACAGTTTGGTTGGCCATATCCTCCATTCATCCATTCTCGTGCCGTATCATGGATGGTGAGTTTCTTCTCCCAGTATTGTTTGTTTCCTGCCTTCATCTCCTGTTCAGTATGTCATATAGAAATGGTTTAGGAGGATAAGCCACAGAACTCATCACCAGAACCATGGCCATGTGGAGAAAGATGAATCCTGGCACCCTGTTAGTATTTCCCAAAGTTTATTAGATTGAAGATGATTTTCTCTTTCTTGCCATTTTGTTTGATTGCTTTTTTTTTTTTCTTTCCTTGTTATTTCTGCAGCTGCCTGAGCACATTTACAGGGGCTTGGATTCGATAACAAGGATGCTCAGATTCACTTTACCATTTCCAATGCTTGCCTTTCCTATCTATCTGGTGAGAAACTTCACATGTTGTTATTCAATTTTTTTACGAAATTAGGGTTTGTTATAGTTACTTCTTTCTTTCAATTGATGGTTTTTCAGTGGGGACGTAGTCCAGGAAAGACTGGATCACACTTCAACCCTGAAAGTGATTTGTTTGTTTCGAATGAAAGGAAAGATGTCAGAACTTCTACTGCTTGTTGGATTGCAATGGCTTCTTTGTTGGCTGGATTAACCTGGCTCATGGGTCCTTTCAAAATGTTTCAGCTCTATGCAGTTCCTTATGGGGCAAGTCTTTCTGCTGCTTCTTCTCCAAGTGGGATTAATTTAATGCTGGGCCATGAACATGTTTCTACTTTTGGCTTTAACTGCAGGGATTTGTTATGTGGCTGGACCTTGTGACTTACTTGCATCACCATGGACATGAGGAGAAGCTTCCCTGGTACCGTGGAAAGGTTAAGGATTCTGTATCCTGATCATTTCAATGTCCAACAATCAATTTTCTGGTCAAAATTAGTTTTTCCTTGCTTTAAGTTGCCAAAAGCTCCATCTTTTGCTTCTTCTATCTTATTGTCTTACTCGTGTATATCTAATTTATATTCCTCTTTATTCTCATGATCATATGCCTCATCCAAACTATTTGGAGTCTGGTTTATGGTGTTTCCTTTTAGTGGTTGATTTTGTTGATGCTGTGTGGAGAAGTAGGAAAGAATATTAGTTTCAGAACAGGCCTTCAACCTCATTTGATATGATTTTTGAGCACTTTCCATTGAATTGAGCTATTGTGTGCTGAATTTTCTGGTCGGCCATGGCTTCCAGGAGTGGAATTATCTTCGAGGAGGGTTGACGACACTCGACCGTGATTATGGCTGGATCAACAACATCCACCATGACATCGGCACTCATGTGATTCATCACCTATTTCCCCAGATCCCACACTACCATCTTGTAGAGGCTGTAAGTAGTAGTTCTACAGCGGAATTATTCCATCAATTTCCATGATTTTAGTGAGGTATTCCTTCTATTCTCTTCTGCAACAGACAATGGCAGCCAAGCCAGTCCTTGGAAAATACTACAGAGAGCCAGAGACCTCAGGTCCCTTGCCCCTCCACCTCCTCCGAGTTCTGTCAAGGAGTTTGAAGCATGACCACTATGTCAGTGATTCTGGAGACATTGTGTATTATGAGAAGGATCCTGCGCTGTCTTCTTCTTCTTCTCTCAAGTCTAAATGAGGCTCTCAGAGTCTGATACTATGAAGATGGCCTTACGAAACAAGTTTCCAGTTCAAATCAGGTCTAGATTTGTTCTGGCTCTGTCCTCATTCATCAGTTCCATTTTTTTACCTCTTCTCAGCTCCACTTAGAAGCTGTAAGAGCAAGAGCTGCTCCAAGCTCAAATTGTTGTTATTTGGTGCCGTTATTCTATCAATTAATTGGTCATTTTATTTCCAGAACCACTAACCAGTAACCAATGTATTCATGCTGGGGATACCGACATAAGTATAATAACATCCTTTCTTTTCTTCCATTCATTCTCTTAACCCTAAACAATACAATGCTTTATATATAGGGATTTTGGTGAGAATATCTCTCTCTCTCTCTATTTATGTCGCACTACATTAGTCAAGTCTTTTAATTAGCATATAACTATGTTTTCATTTGTAATTATTCCTTTTATTTGTTTCGTACTATAAATAGTCAAGCTAGGTTCTAAATATACCGAGCCGTATTAAATAAATAAATAATATATATATATATATCATAATTTTATATTTTTATTTGCCTACACAGTAGCTTTATTCTTTTATATTTATAAATTTATTAATTTTAATCTTAATTTTTTAAATTGATTTTAAATTATTGAAAATCATAAGAAAAGCTCGAGTCATATTTTTTATTTTTATTAAATTCTTAATGATCTAGTAGTTAAAAAAAATAGAGGATGATTAAATTATAAGCATGTATGTATTCGATGTTTGATTTGTAAATATATTATTAATTATTTATTTAATATTTAAATATTAGTATTTATCTATTTAATATTTAAATTTTTAAATAACATTAGAAAATTATACATATTACTTTTTATTAGGTGGGTTTTATAATTTAAAAAATAGAAATGTTGATTAAATTGTGAATACATATAAATTAGATAGTTGATTTGTAAATATTTTTTTTATTTAATATTTAAATGCTAGTATTTATTTATATAATATTTAAATTTTTAAATAACATTAAAAATTACACATATTACTTTTTTAAAAATAAAATAATTTGTTATATATTTATTTTGATATGATTGTAATATCAAAGTATTATATAAATAAATATTAAAATTTAGATTTTAGACACCTAAATATATAGATTTATTTAGAATGTATGTAAGTCTCTTTTTTTTTTTTTTTTTTTTGATGATTTTCAGTTTTGGGTAAGATAGAACATAGCATTTCTCTTTTTCATAGAATTGGTAATGCCACACAACCTTACATAAAATCCAAAATCTTGTTTTAGCCCTATTTAGGAAAAGTACATTTTCCAAATTTAATGCTGATCTAATTTTATCTGAAGCCCTAATTAGGCAAAGCACCTTATAGGATAATTTTATCTCTATGAGCTAACAAGCTAAACTCAAATTAACCCTTCTTGTTAGTTCGTGAGTTGACTCATTTAATAAATATTAATATAAAAATATACATATAATATATTAAATTTTAATAATTTAAATATACAAAATTTAAAATATTTTTTAAAAAATATTCCATTCTCTTATAACAGCCAATTTATTATTATTTTATTTCTAATTTTTAATTATTTAATTATTTTTATTATAATAATTATTTAAATTATAATTATTTTATCTCTTTCATATTAAATGAGCCAACTCGAATTCATAAAATAAAACTCGAGCTCGATAAATTAATCAAGCTCAAAAGCTCAAGTCAAGAAAATATGATCTATATATAATAATATTTTAAAAGATAAATTTCACTAAAGATTTTAAATTAGATAGAAGAAATTAAAAGTAAAATAAGTCATAGAAGCAAATTCGAAATAAAGTGACAAATAAAGCTTTTCTTAGAGAAATTTGATAACTCAGTGAAGTTGCGGGCCGTTAAAACTATTCTAAATGCCTGCGAATGTTGAGTTTGTGGATCACAGGACTATTATTAATAAGGACTTTTTTTATGACCGGGTTGGGCCGCTTTTATTTTTTATTTTTGGTTTATAATTTTATATTTATATTTTGATTTAAATTAAAATATATTTAATTGTGATATTTAATTTTTAAAATATTTAAAAACTATTTTAAATATTTTCAAAAAACATTATAATTTACTTTGAATTAATTGTGTAGGGATAATTATAAAAATAGTACTCCAAATTCATATATTTATAGAATTAATACTCATATCATTTTTTTGAAATAATCTTATGTATTTATGCTTGTTAAGATCAAATCATTTGGAGGAGTTATAATGTGAATTTTAATATTTGAGTGAAAGTTTAAAAACTATAATAAAATAATAGGGTATTAATTTTATAAATATCTATATTTTGAATGAAATATATGTAATTCCCCCCAAAATAAACTTTCTTATCCGTGGCACTGTGGTTGGTTATCTTTTAACAATTTTAAATTAGACTTAATGGTAATCTTAATTAGTAATTTAGATGTGAAAACAAAAGAATTAACTTAATATGCCCAGCTCAACCTTATTTCGGATGAAAAATCGAGAGGGGCACACGTTCAGATCTATTTTTTTCTAGCTAATTCCGCTCATCCGAACTGATCCACCCGGTTTTCACACCCGCTGCCGTCGCCAAGAGGGAGGTCGCCGCCAGCTAAGGGAGAGCTCCCTGCTGGCCAAGGAGTGCGCCACCGTCGGAGACTACTCATTTCGTCATTTGTCCGCCGATTTAGGTATGTTTTACTCTAAATGCTAAATTTGTGGTAGATCTCGTTATATATGATTTTATGTTGTATGATTTGCTTATTTAGTTATGTTGTTAGGCTAGATTTATATATTTTGTATATTTTGTAATTGCATATTAATAAATAGTTAATAATATTAAAATAAAATTAATTTTATCATAATATTTTATATAAGAAAAAATTAGTAATTAAATGAATTATTTAAAACTAAATTTTTTTAAAAGGATTAAAAAAAACGAGCATTTACATACATAGCACACAATTCTTATATATTTATATGTCTAATACCTAAATATAAATATTTTCATATATAACACTTAAATCTTTATTATTATAACAAAAATAATATTTTTCTTAATTTTTTGATGTAAAATTCAACTTTTGAAGCATATGAAAGGTGTATCAAGTTTTAGGTATTAGATATGTAAATGCATAAAATTTGTGTGCTATGTATGTAAATTTTTCTAAAAAAATTGAGGCAACATCTCTCCCCCTCTCTCCGAGTTTTCACGTAAATTCGTAAATCCAACCTTTCAACATGATTTACTAAATCCAGGATTTAAGAGGATTTACTAAATCCGGGATTTAGTAAATCTATTTTTTATATTCGGCAGGATTTATTGGATTTAGCAGTGTAAATTCTAAGTAAATCCGTTCCAAACACCCCCTGAATCGGCAAAGATGCCGCCTCCATTACGAGAGAAAATATTACGTGCGGAGTCCGGATGTAGCTTTACGTCCGGACTCCAATACCAATGCAACATCTGTCCATTATAAAAAAATGCATTTTTTTCACTTAACAATGTTCTCACTGACGAACGACGCGTTACTATGGTCCGATCAGCCCGGCCCCGCTCAAATAGCGGAGAAACGCGTCAATGCGGAGAAATTTAAAATATATATATATATATATATATATATATATATATATATATATATATTTTCAAACAAACCTAGCTTAGAGAGAGAAAATCTCATTTCGTTTTTCGGGAGGAACCGTGAAGATGGAGAACGAATTCGGAAGTTATGTCCTTGATGATATTGCGACCAATTTAGCGGACGATGTATTAAATAAAAATAAATCGGTAAATTTTCTGAACCGTTTTATATGTATAATTTTTTTAGGATTTATTAGTGATATTCTTTGAAAATGTTTTATTTAATGTATATTTCATACATTGTTAGGAGTTCTTTACAAGAGGACTTTGCTTCTTTTAGGAACTGTTTTGCATGTATACTCTTTCTACTCTCATGAGAGTACATCCCATTTTATCTTTTTTTTGTCAAATTTTTGACCCTGTTTGGATATAATATGATTAGTACATGACATTACAAGTTGTTTGAGGCTAGTTAGTTTTTGAGATTTGTGCATTTCTATATTCTCATGACAGTACATATTATTTTTTCAATTTATGTGAGATTTTTTTGACTTGTTTGGAGAGAATATGTTTATTACATTCCATTAGAAGTAATTTAGAGGCTTATTTGTTAGTTTTTAGGTGAGATTTATATATTCTCAGTTCTCATGAATACTAGTTGTTTGGAAAATTTTGATTGATTTTTAGACAGACAGATGTACTCATCTCATGAGAGTACAAATTATATTTTCAATTTCTCACAAATTTTTGGCATGTTAACATGTTTATTACATTCCACTAGAAATAATTTGGAGGCTGATTGATTTATTTTTATGGGAGATTTACATATGTACTCTCTGCATTCTCATGAGAGAACATATTATTTTTTCAATTTTTATCAGATTTTTTAGCCTGTTTGGAGAGAATATATTTATCACATTCAATTAAAAGTAATTTGGAGGGTGATTGGTTGGTTTTAGAGGTGATTTGCATTTATACTCTCTGTACACTCATGAGAGTATAAACCATTTTCTCATTTTTTTTCCAGTTTCTTTAGCCTATTTAGAGAGAATATATTTATCACATTCAATTAAAAGCAATTTAGAGAATTGGTTAGTTTAGTTTTTTGCATTTTGCATTCTCATGAGAGTACATATTATTTTTTCAATTTCTGTCAAATTTTTTGGTTTGTTTAGAAAGAATATATTTATTACATTTCATTAGAAACAATTAATTGATTGGTTAGTTTTATGAGATTAGTTCTTATGAGAGTACATATATTACAAGTCATTGTTATTAGTTAATTTATTGATTGTATGCTATACTCTCATGTGATTATTTTTCAATCTCGATTTTTTTGTTTGGAGAATAAATTTATTACAATTAAGTAATATGGAGGTGATTGGCTAATTTTAGAGATTTGATCGTACTGCATTCTCATGAGAGTACATATTATTTTTTTAATTTCTATTAGATTTTTTGGCCTATTTGGAGAGAATATGTTTATTACATTCAATTAGAAGTAATTTGGAGGATGATTGGTTAGTTTTTAGGATAGATTTGCATCTGTACTCTCTCTACTCTTATGAGAGTACACTCTATTTTTTTTCATTTTTTTCTATTTTTTTTGGCGAGAATATGTTTATTACATTCCATGGTAATTTGAGTGATTGGTGTGTATTTTTTATCTCAGACTTTGCACTCTCATGAGTGTACATATTATTTTTTTAATTTCTGTTTGATTTTTTGGACTGTTTGGAGATAATATATTTATTACATTCTATTAGAAGTAATTTAGAGGCTGCTTGGTTAGTTTTTAGGGGAGATTTACATCTGTACTCTCTGTACTCTAATGAGAGTACATATTACAATTTGTTTGGTTGATTTTTAGGACAGATTTGTATGTGTACTCTCTGTACTCTGATGAGAGTATATAATCTTTTTTCAATTTCTGTCAAATTTTTTGGCTTGCTTGGAGAGAATATGTTTATTACATTCCATTAGAAGTGATTTGGAGGTTGATTAGTTGATTTTTAGGGAAGATTTGTATTTGTACTCTCTATACTTTCATGAGAGTATAGTTTATTTTGTCATTTTCTGTTAAATTTTTTGGCCTGTTTGGAGAGAATATGATTAGCATACGGCATTATAAGTTATTTGGAGTTGTTGGTTTTGTGGACAGATTTGCGCTGCATTCTCTCGACTCTTATGAAAGTACATATTATTTTTTCAATTTCTATCAGATTTTTTGGTTTGTTTGGAGAGAATGTATTTATTACAATCCATTAGAAGTAATTTGGAGGCTGATTTATTGATTTTTATAGGAGATTTATATTTGTACTCTCTGTACTCTCATAAGAATATAGATTATTTTTTCAATTTCTATCAAATTTTATGCCATGTTTGGAGAGAATATGTTTATTACATTCCATTAGAAGTAGTTTGGAGGATGATTGGTTGATTCTTAGAAGAGATTTATATCTGCATTCTCAGACTCTCAGAATACACCACATTTTTTTTTTTTTTTCTAGTTTGGCTGCTAGAGAGAAAATATTTATTACATTCTAGAAGTAATTTGGAGGATTGGTTAGTTTTAGTGTTTTACATCGTACTCTCTGTACTCTTATGAGAGTACATATTATTTTTTCATTTTTGAGTTGTTCTGCATGTGACATATTTGTGTTTGTGCAGGTAAATATGGTAAATTAGCAGTGCGATGATGAAGTCGTAATATCTAATGACCCAAATGTGGGGAAACTCCTTAGCACCACTATTCACAATGAAACGAAGGCCTATGCAGTGTACTGTGATTATGCACATCAAACTGGGTTCAATGTTAGGAAGGATCATACTAGTTATTAGCCAAACTCTAAGAAATTGAAATCAAAAGATTTTTTATGTGCAAAAGCAGGTCAGAAGAAAGCTGTCAATCTAAACTACATAGTTAAATTCCAGAAAATAGATACAAGGAGTGATTGTCCGGTCATGATTATATTTTCTATTGATTTAGATGGGAATTGAAAGGTTAAAAATATATAGAAAGTCATAATCATTCACTGGCAAAGCCGGGTGACCTACATCTTCTTAGATCATACAGAGCATGAGAAGACAAATTGTTGAAGACAATGATAGGCAAATTAGAGCAACCAATGTGTTTAGCTATCTAAGTGAGGAAGTTGGCGGTATGGAGAATATTGGCTTCATAAAAAGAGATAAGATCGAGGATTGTGAATGGTGATAATAATGCATTAATACAACTATTCTAGGAAAGACAAGTGAAGGATGGGATGTTTGCATGGGATGTCCAAGTTGATGAGTTAGATGGCTTGGTTAGTTTTTTTTGGAGTAATGGTATGTCAAGGATAGAATATGATTATTTTGAGAATGTCATAATTTTTGATACAAGCTATCGACTCAATAAATATAATCTTGTTTGTGCCCCTTTCGTTGGAGTGAATCATCACTGACAAAATATCTTATTTAGAGTAACCTTTCTATCAGAAGAGACAATTGAGTCATTCACATTGATATTCAAAACATTTCTCTGGTTAATGAGTGATAGGCATTCTATAACAATATTCACTGATCAAGATCAGACAACGGTGAGAGTTATCAAAATTGCATTATCGCATACTCATCATAGGTTGTGACAATGGTATATTTCAAAAAAAGCTCATTCAAAGGTACATTACTTTAATAATAATAAGATAGTGCAAAGTCTATTCTATACATGCATGAGCAAGTGTGACTCACAGGAGGAGTTTGAGCAAGCTTGGTCTACTATGCTAGATGAGGGCAATTTGCACGATCATGCTTTGGTTGTTTGAGCTTTATAAAATTAGAAGTGGTCCACGATTGCAAAGACTCATTCTGTATGAGAATCTTGTTAATGCAATATAGTGAGTCCACGAATAATGTATGCCACAGAATCTCTAAACCAACAAGTTCAATCACAAATTATTTCTTGGGATTGGAGAAGGTTATCGACACATGGTGCCGGAATGAACATGATGAAGATTTCAAGTGCTAGTAGTCAGCAATTGTTCTTGTTGTTAAGACCAGCCCAATTCTGAAACTAGTCGCTATGTTTTACACAAGAAAGCTTTATACAATATTTGAGGAAAATGTTTTGCATGGAGTTAGAGGATTAGCAAAGAAAGAAGACAATCCCATGGAGTATTTGGTGAGAAACTTAGAGAATAAATATGCCAAAACATGGACTATCTATTTGACAAGATAGCCTAAATGTAACTTGTATAAAAAATTGAAATGATGGGATTACTTTGTGCCCATCGATCCGAAGTTCTTAGTGAAGATATTGTGCGCATTCCGAATAAGTACCCTCTCATGTACTGGTCAACCAGAGCAAATAGGGATATCTACTTTGACAGTGCTCACAAGAACTTAAAATATGTGTAAAGCAATGATGGAAATGAAACTGACATTATTTTTCAAAATCACATCAGTCGATATGCATATCAAATAAGTACCAGGGCACAGGGTAATAAGATAGCTTAGGAGTAAATGCTTGGATCCTTAAAAAACTATCTGATAATGTCAACTTTATATTATGTGGGAATTCACCTTCAGCTGACAGAACAACTAAGAAGAAGAAGTCAACCACAACAGATAAAGGAAATGACATTTTAAAGGATTGAGTTAAGCAGTGACCAAAGGGTGTTTCAAATGCAAGGCTTAAGGGAAATTTGGAGAGAACCAAGAAAGGCAAGAGTAATTTTCTAATTGCCTCTGAAGTTATAGTATTTACATATTATTTTTAAACTTTAAACCATCCTTCTTTTATTGTTACAAAGTCCAAAGAACAATCTGAGAAGGGTGGAGAGCATGCAGAGTCACAAATTACAACACTTTTTTCTGTTATGCCTGAGTGCTTTTCAGAGGTATGCATGGAAAACCTGTCAATCATGCTATTACATATCATTAACTAATACGATATTCTATTTCTAGAAATTTAACTCAAGCTCAATAATCAATCAGTCAGCTGAAGGGTACACTAAGCTGATGATGGATATCATTACAGGCAAATATTTTAGTGCATGACATCATTTATTTGTGTGTTCTTCGACTGTACACATGTTAATGTCAATTACAATCATAATTACATCATTACAATCATTTATGTAAGAACAAAGAGATTGCTTGATGAGTTTCTTTTACTTAACACAGCACACCAAGACTCATATCTAGGGGATTGTTGAGGAAGACTTTGTTAGAGTCATGACTTTCTTTGGCTTGTGAAATTATCTCGGAAGTCAAGGAAACAACAGTAGTAAAGCTCAATTAATGGTCCAATTTCCTTTTTTAAACTTTAAGAAGATTAATTTATGAATGACTCATTATATCGATAATTGCTTTGTTTTGCTCTTTAAGATTTCTAAAAATTCTAGATAATCATTAAGCTTTTGGAACTTATCGGAATTAAATGATCTGAATTAGTTTTGAGATTTTGTGTGAGCAGCTATGAGGGAGTATAAAGAAGAGCTAAAGCACTTCAATGCCCATAGACAGGGTGATCATTACCCTATTAGCCTATTAGCTTGTGTGTCTGATGAAGGTAAATTTAGAACAATAAATATATGTAATAATGTTTATGCCGAAATGAATAAGTTAGGAGACATTGCAGTCGCTTTGTAATAATATTTCCTTTAGCTTTGAAACTGCTACTTGTGCTTCTTGAACCGATTTGTTCCAGGGAAATATGTTTTGCTTCTCCTTCCTACTTTCAGTTTGTAGCATTATGTATGTGAATGAGAATAATAGTTTATTAATGCGTTTAGTTTGATATAATCAAGTATCATTTAGTAATGATTTTGTGTGATGAATTTTTTTCTATTATTTTGCATTATTATAATTAAGGTTATTAATTTGTGAAGCAAGGAAGATGAGAATCATGTTAAATAAATTGCTTAATGAGCAATTTCTGTTTATTCCATGCATTTTTTTTGCTTGTTTCTTCCTCAACATTTATTGATTTACTTTTGGTTTATTTTTTTTTCTTGCTTTGTCCCATTGATGTCATGGATTACTCATGGGTTGGTGTTGATGAGGGAAAAGAACTACAAAATCATAAATTTTAAGAGGCAATTTTCTTTTATCTTTTTTTTCAATTTGATTATCTCAGATATTTGACCGCTTGCCTGACATCAAGCGTGGTGCGTGTCTTGAGGGTCCTTACATTATTCAGCTAATTTTTTTATTGCTTGTTTATTTCTCTATAGAGGTTGTACAATGTGTTCCAACTGCTCAATACAAAGATGAAAGCATTATTTCAATCAATTTGGGTGTTCTTTTCAAGAAAAATGTTCTTCAAATATATCCAATCATTATTTTTCAAATTTCTTTTTTATGCTACATGTCTAATATTTTATGAAGGGTTTATAATAATGTGTGGTATATCAGATGAAAATAAAATGTGTTAATTCTTCATTCTTACACGTTCTACTGCAATAAATTGGGTAATTTTTAGTTCCTTTGTTTCAATTTTTAGGTAGATGATGATGAAGGCTTATTATGTAAGTGATGATGTTGAATCCAGGCTGTCAATTGAACTCACATTAAATAATTTTTAGAGAGAGAGAGAGAGAGAGTATATTGAATTATGTAACTTTGTATCGATCTTTGATTCTTTATTTCTAGATTTTGGTTGATATTGCTTGCGCTACATGATCAGTCAGATGTACAAAATAATAAAAAAAATTAATATAATTCGTGAATCTCTTGATGTGGTTGATTCTAAAATTCTACTTGAGGTGTTCTAATAATTTAATAAATAGGTTTAATTTGAGTTGACAATATTCAAACTGTGTCAATCTTACGTTAAGATTGAACTGACATCCTTATATACAGAAATAGCAGCTTATCATAGTAGTTAATTGTGCAAAATATGCAATTTAAGAAAACTAAAACTAAGCCAAAGATTACAAAAAGATTTTAAGATCAATAAATACTCGTTATAAGCAAGAAAACTATTATTTGTTGGTATAACCAAGAAAGCTATATTTTGAATATAATGTAAGGTCATTTGGAATTATTTTTTTTTTAATTTTTCATATTTTATTTTATTTATATTTTGACTTAAAATAAAATTTATTTGATATTGATAATTATTTCAAAACCATTCAAAATATATAAAAATTATTTCAAATATTTCTATAAATAATATTTTTATTTTAAAAGAAACAAAAAATGTTTTGAAAACTTATTAAATAAAATGACTTACAAGAAATAAGAAAATAAAAGTAATCCCTATCATCCAATAAGCCATAAATTAGAGCAATTCAAGTTAATTAAAGTTAATCAAATGGCTGTCTAACATTTCATAATGAGTTTTTTTAACTAAATTTTTATTCTGTGCGCATTATTTATTCAAAATTATTAAGCACATTTTCTAATAAATTTAAGTTAATAAACCTTTTATCTTAATTTATTGAAATAATATTTCAAAAAAATTGAAATTCTGAGCTTAATATCATTATTTTTTTGATTAATTCACTTTTTGAATTTTATTTGAAATGAATTCAAGCATTTTTACATTAAAAAAGCTAACATTCATGCTCCAAACAACTTGTGATGGAATGTAAAAAATATATTCTCTCCAAACACACATGAAAAATTAGAAAAAAATAAGAATATAATCTGTACTCTCACGAGAGTATAGAGAGTACAACTAAAAAATAGCTCCAAAAAGCTAATATTAAAGCTCCGATCAACCTGCAATTAAATAGAGTAAATATTTTCTTTACAAACAGGCTAACAAAAGTGAAAAAAATTATGAAATTGGTCTATACTCTCATGAGAGTATAGAGAGTATAGATGCAAAACAGCTCAAAAAAAAGCAATCCAACAGCCTCCAAATTGCTCCAAATGATTTGTAGTAAACACATTCTTCCCAAGCAGGCCAGAATAAGTGAAAAAAAATTGAGAAAATAGATGTACTCTCATGAGAGTACATAGAGTACAACTAAAAAATAGCTCCAAAAAGTTAATATTAAGGCTCCGATCAACCTGTAATTAAATATAGTAAATTTTTCCTTTCCAAAGACAAGTATAGAAAAAAATTATGAAATTGGTCTGTACTCTCGTGAGAGTACCGATATAAAATAGCTCAAATAAGTAATCCAACAATCTCCAAATTGCTACGAATGGTTTGTAATAAACACACCAAGGTGCCACAATAAGTGAAAAATTGAGGAAATAGCTCAGTACTCGGAGAGTACAGATTACAAGCGAAAATAGCTCCAAAAAGCTAATATTAAGGCTCCAATCAACCTGTAATGGAATCTAATAAATATTTCCTTTCCAAACATGCTAATAAAGGTAGAAAAAATTGGGAAATTGGTCTGTACTCTCATGAGAGTACAAAGAGTACAGATGCAAAAGAGCTTAAAAAAGTAATCCAGCAGCTCCTAAATTGCTCTAAATGGTTTGTAGTAGACACATTCTTCCCAAGCAGGCCAGAATAAGTGAAACAAATTGAGGAAATATTCTGTACTCTTAGGAGAGTATAGAGAGTACAATTGAAAAATAGCTCTAAAAAGCTAATATTAAGGCTCCAATCAACCTCTAATGAAATCTAATAAATATTTTTTTTTCCAAACATGCTAATAAAGGTAGAAAATATTGGCAAATTAGTTCTGTACTCTCATGAGAGTACAAATAGTATAGATGCAAAAGAGCTTAAAAAAGCAACCCAACATCTCCCAAATTGCTCTAAATAGTTTGTAGTAGACACATTCTTCCCAAGCGGCCCAGAATAAGTGCAAAAAAATCAAGGAAATAGTTTGTACACTCATGAGAGTACAGAGAGTACAACTGAAAAATAGCTCCGAAAAGCTAATATTAAGGCTCTAATCAACCTATAATAGAATTTAGTAAATATTTTCTTTCCAAACAAGCTAACAAAAGTGAAAAAATTTGAGAAATTGGACTGTACTCTCATGAGAGTATAGAGAGTACAGATGTAAAAGAGCTTAAAAAAAGCAACCTAGCAGCTCCAAAATTGCTCTAAATGATTTATGGTAGACACATTCTTCCCAAGCAGCCCATAATAAGTGAAAAAAATTGAGAAAATAGTCTATACTCTCATGAGAGTATAGAGAGTACAACTGAAAAATAGCTCTGACAAGATAATATTAAAGCTCCAATCAACCTGTAATGGAATCTAGTAAATATTTCCTTTTCAAATATGCTAACAAAAGTGGATAAAATTAGAAAATTAGTCTATACTCTCATGAGAGTATAGAGAGTCATGAGCTTAAAAAAGGCAACCCAATTCTCTAAATTGCTCCAAATTATTTATAATAAACACATTCTTTCCAAACAAGCCACAATAAGGAAAAACTGAGAAAAATGTATGTACTCTCAAGATAGTACACCTGCAAAATAGGCCAACAAGGCTAACATTAAGGCTCCAATCAACCTGTAATGGAATGTAATAAATATTTTCTTTCCAAACAGGCTAACAAAAGTGGAAAAAATTGGGCAATTGGTATGTACTCTCATGAGAGTACAGAGAGAACATATGCAAAAGAGCTTAAAAATGCAACCCAACAGCTCCATAATAAGGAAAAAAGTTGAGAAAAAATTTTGTACTCTCAAGAGAGTACAGAGAGTACACCTACAAAATAGGCCAAAATGGTTAATATTAAGGCTCCAATAAACCTATAATGGAATCTAGTTAATATTTCCTTTTCAAACAGACAAAAAAATTGAAAAAAAATGTGCAATTGGTCTGTACTCTCATGAGAGTACAGATGCAAAATAGCTTAAAAAACTAACCCATCAACTCCCAAATTGCTCTATATAGTTTGTAGTAAACACATTATTTCCAAACAGGCCATAATAAGAAAAAAAACTGAGAAAAAAGTCTGTACCCTCAAGAGTCAGAAACAGTCAAAAGGCTAATATTACGGCTCTAATAAACCTATAATAGAATCTGGTTAATATTTCCTTTCCAAACAGGCCAAAAATATGCAGAGTACAGATGTAAAATTGGTCTGTACTCTCATGAGAGTCAGAGAGTACAGATGCTAAATAGTTCAAAAAAATAACCCAATAATCTTAAAATTACTCCAAATAATTTGTAGTTAGCATATTCATTCCAAACAGGCTACAACAGCTAAAAGAAATTATGTAATTGGTCTGTACTCTCATGGGAGTAAAAGAGTACAGATACAAAACAAGATAAAAAAGCAACCCCTCAGCCACCAAATTGCTTGAAATAGTATGTTATAAACTTTTTTTTCCAAACAGGCTAGATTAAGTGAAAGAAATTGAGGAAATACTTTGTACTCAGGAGAAGTACAGAGAGTACACATAAAAAATAGCTTAAAAAGATTAATATTAAGGCTCCAATCAACCTATAATGGAATCTAGTAAATATTTCCTCTTCAAATAGGCCAAAAAAAACTTTAAAAAAAAATGAGAAAATAGTTATCTACAAAAAGGGTCCTAAAGCTCCACACATGTTATCTACTAAACATGACATCTACTAGACATGTTATCTCTAGAAAGCTTAAAAAAGCAAAAATAGTAGCTTCTAATGGCATCCACAAACACAGCAGACAGATACATTTCTAAAGCAATTGATTTCCAACATATCCAACAAAAGGGGTCCTATAAAGTACTTTATTTTGATATGATTGTAATATCAAAGTGTTATATAAATAAATATTAAAATTTAGATTTTAGACATTTAAAATATATAGACTTATTTAGAATGTATGTAAGTCTCTTTTTTTTTTTTTTTTTTTTGATGATTTTCAGTTTTGGGTAAGATAGAACATAGCATTTCTCTTCTTCATAGAAGTGGTAATGCCACACAACCTCACATAAAATCCAAAATCTTATTTTAGCCCTATTTAGGAAAAGTACATTTTCCAAATTTAATGCTGATCTAATTTTATCTTAAGCCCTATTTAGGAAAAGTACCGTATAGAATAATTTTATCTCTATGAGCTATTAAGTGAAGCTCAAATCAACCCTGACTCAGCTTGTTAGTTCGTGAGCTAACTCATTTAATGAATATTAATATAAAAATATACTTATAATATATTAAAATTTAATAATTTAAATATACAAATTTTAAAAAAATTTAAAAAATATTCCATTCTCTTATAACAGCCAATTTATTATTATTTTATTTCTAATTTTTAATTATTTAATTATTTTTATTATAATAATTATTTAAGTCATATTTATTTTATCTCTTTCATTTTCATATTAAATGAGCCAGCTCGAACTCATAAAATAAAACTCGAGCACGATAAATTAATCAAGCTCAAAAGCTCAAGTCGAGAAAATATGATCTATATATAATAATATTTTAAAAGATAAATTTCACTAAAGATTTTAAATTAGATAAAAGAAATTAAAAGTAAAATAAGTCATAGAAGCAAATTCGAAATAAAGTGACAAATAAAGCTTTTCTTAAAGAAATTTGATAACTCAGTCTTGCCGTTAAAACTATTCTAAGCTCGTAAGCTTTTGGATTCCTAAAATAGTTTAAAGTGTCCTGAAAATCTATTTGTCTTTTGCATTTTGAAAATAAAACGAGCTTTCAGAGAAGTAAACTCGTTCAAAAGCACACTATTCAAATGGGTATCAAAATTAGCTCAAAAGTAAAACTCACTAAAAGCTCTCCCAAAGAGCCTAAATGCCTGAATGTTGAGTTTGGAGGACTATTATTAATAACGACTTTTTTTTATGACCGGGTTGGGCCGCTTTTATTTTTTTTTTTGGTTTATAAATTTATATTTATATTTTGATTTAAATTAAAATATATTTAATTGTGATATTTAATTTTAAAATATTTAAAATTATTTTAAATATTTTAAAAAACATTATAATTTACTTTGTATTTATTGTGTAGGGATAATTATAAAAATAGTACTCCAAATTCATATATTTATAGAAGTAATACTCATATCATTTTTTTGAAATAATCTTATGTATTTATGCTTGTTAAGATCAAATCATTTGGAGGAGTTATAATGTGAATTTTAATATTTGAGTGAAAATTTGAAAAATATAATAAAATAATAGGGTATTAATTTTATAAATATCTATATTTTGAATGAAATGTTTGTAATTCCTCCCAAAATAAACTTTCTTATCCGTGGCACTATGGTTGGTTGTCTTCTGCAAATTTTAAATTAGATTTAATGGTAATCTTAATTAGTAATTTAGGCATGAAAAAAAGAATTAACTTAATAGGTCCAACTCATCCTTATTTCGGACGAAAAATCGAGAGGGGCACAGGTTCAGATCTATTTTTTTCTAGCTAATTCCGCTCAGCTGCTCCGCAAATCCGATCCACCGTCGGTTTTCTGCAGTCGCGGCCAAGAGAGGTCGCCGGCTAGAGCTCCTTGCCGGCCAAGGAGTGAGCCACTGTCGGAGACTACTCATTTCGTCGTTTGTCCGCCGATTTAGGTATTTTTTACCCTAAATAATAAATTTGTGGTAGATCTCGTTATATATGACTATATGTTGTTTGATTTGCTTATTTAGTTGTATTGTTAGGCTAGATTTGTATATTTTGTATATTTTGTAATTGCATATTAATAAATAGTTAATAATATTAAAATAAAATTAATTTTATCATAATATTTTATTTAAGAAAAAAATAGTAATTAAATAAATTATTTAAAATTAAGATTTTTTAAAAGGATTAAAAAAAGGAACATTTACATACATAGCACACAATTTTTACGTATTTATATGTCTAATACCTAAATATAAATATTTGCATATATAATACTTAAATCTTTATTATTACAACAAAAATAACATTATTCTTAATTTTTTGATGTAAAATTCAACTTTTGAAGCATAGTAAAGGTGCTACATTTGTAAATATCAAGCTTTAGGTATTAGATATGTAAATGCATAAAATTTGTTTGCTATGTACCGGGATTTAAGAGGATTTATAGGATTTACAGGATTTACTAAATCCGGGATTTAGTAAATCTATTTTTTATATTTCTCTATATTTACGGTTATTGGATTTAGCAGACAAACACCCCTCAAAGAAAGATGCCGCCATTACGAGAAAATATTACGTGAGTCCTGGACGTATTTTACGCCGGACTCAATAAATAACGCCATATTGTATTTTCACTTAACAATGTATAATGATTTGTCAACTTAATCGTGACAAGCGACCGTTTATCCCTGCCCCTGCAAAGGAGAAACGACATTCGAATGTGCGGAAGAAATTTAATATATATATATATATATATATAGATTTAGGGCATAATATATATATATATTTTCAAACAAATCGAACTCAGAGAGAAACAAAAAATATCATTTAATTTTTCGGGAAGAACCGTGAAGATGGAGAATGAATTTGGAAGTTATGTCCTTGATGATATTGCGACCAATTTAGCGGACGATGTATTAAATAAAAATATATCAGTAAATTTTTTGAACCGTTTTATATGTACAATTTTTTTAGGGTTTATTAGTGATATTATTTGAAAATGATTTATTTAATGTATATTTCCTACACTATTAAAAGTTCTTTGTAAGAGGACTTATTTTTTTTGCATGTACTCTTCTCAGACTTCACAAGCATTTTATCTTTTTGTCGATTTTTGATCGTTATAATATGGATTAGTATCGACATATGATTATAAGTTTTCATTTGTTTTTATGATTTAGTGTGATTAGATAGACTCATTCATGAGAGCTGATTATTTAATTTCATGAGATTTTTTTGGTCGAGAGAATATGTTATTACATTCCAATAGAAGTCTTGAGGTGATTTTTACATTTTATGTGACATTTATATATGTACTCTTTGTACTCATACATATACTACAAGTTATTTGGAAGCGGTTAGTTTGGACATATGCATACCTTCAGACTCTCATGAGAGTACAGATCATTTTTTCAATTTCTATCAGATTTTTTGGCAAGTTTGGAGAGAATATGATTATTACATTCCATCATAAGTAATTTGGAGGCTGATTGGTTAGTTTTTATGGGAGATTTACATCTATACTCTTTGTACTCTCATGAGAGTGTAGATTATTTTTTAATTTCTATCAAATTTTTAGCCTGTTTGGAGAGGATATGTTTATTACATTCAATTAGAAGTAATTTGGAGGATGATTGGTTGGTTTTTAGGGGAGATTTGGATTTGTACTCTATGTACTCTCATTAGAGTACAAATTATTTTCTCACTTTTTTTCTAATTTCTTTGGCCTGTTTGGAGAGAATATATTTATTACATTCAATTAGAATTAATTTGGAGGCTGATTGGTTAGTTTTATGGTGTTTTGACCAGACTCTATACTCTCATGAGAGTTATATTATTATTCAATTTCACTGAGAGAATATATTTATTATATTCCATTAGAAACAATTTAGAGGCTGATTGGTTAGTTTTTATGGGAGATTTATATTTGTACTCTCTGCACTCTCATGAGAGTACAGATTACAAGCTATTTGGAGGTTGTTTGGTTGATCTTTATGCAGATTTTGTATTTTATACTCTCAGAGAGTACAATTATTTTTCAATTTTCACGTGATTTTTTTTGGCTGTTGAGAGGATATGTTTATTATATTTAATTAAAAGTAATTTGGAGGTTGATTGGTTAATTTTTAGGGGAGATTTGCATTTGTACTCTCTGTACTCTCATGAGAGTACATATTATTTTTTTAATTTTTATCAAATTTTTTGGTTTCTTTGGAGAGAATATGTTTATTACATTCAATTAGAAGTAATTTGGAGGATGATTGGTTAGTTTTTGGGGTAGATTTGCATCTGTACTCTCATGAGAGTACACTCTATTTTTTTTCATTTTTTTTAATTTCTTTGGCAAGAATATGTTTATTATATTCTATTAAGTAATTGGTTGATTCGATTTGGTGTGTTTTCATCTACTTCTCTCATGAGAGTACAAATTATTTTTTTAATTTTTATTAGATTTTTTGGCCTATTTGGATAGAATATGTTTATTATATTCTATTAGAAGTAATTTGGAGACTATTTAATTAATTTTTAGGGGAGATTTGCATCCAGTATTCTGCATTCTCCTGACAAAGTAATTTGGAGGTCGCTTGGTTTTAGTGAATTGTAAGTATACTCTACTGCATTAGACACATATTTTTTCAATTTCCGTCATATTTTTTGGCCTGTTTGGAGAGAATATGTTTATTAGATTCCATTAGAAGTAATTTGGAGACTGATTGGTTGAGTTTTAGGGAAGATTTGTATCTGTACTCTCTATACTCTTATGAGAGTATAATTTATTTTGTCATTTTCTGTCAGATTTTTTGGCCTGTTTGGAGAGAATATGATTAGTATACGACATTACAAGTTATTCAGAGGTTATTTGGTTAGTTTTAGGACAGATTTGCATGTGTACTCTCTGTACTCTCATGAGTGTACATATTATTTTTTCACTCAATTTTTTTAGCCTGTTTGGAGAGAATATGTTTATTATATTCCATTAAGTAATTTGGAGCATTGGTAGTTTTTATGAGAGATTATAAATCTCTCGACTCACGTAAAAGATTATTTTTTCAATTTCTATCAAATTTTTTGGCCTGTTTGGAGAGAATATGTTTATTATATTCTATTAGAAGTAATTTGGAGAATGATTGGTTGATTTTTAGGAGAGATTTGTATCTGTACTCTATGCACTCTTATGAGAATATACCCCATTTTCTCATTTTTGTTCAGTTTCTTTGGCCTATTTAGAGGAAAAATATTTATTACGTTATATTGTAAGACCGATTGGTTGATTTTTCTGGTGTTTAGATTATTTTGTACTCTCATGAGTACATATTATTTTTTCATTTTTTGAGTTGTTATGTATTATGTTGTGTATGCAGGTAAATGTGGTAAATGAGTAGTACGATGATGAAGCCATGATATCCAATGACCTAAATGTGGGGAAACTTCTTAGCACCACTATTCACAATGAAACGAAGGCCTATGTAGTGTACTGTGGTTATGCACATCAAACTGGGTTCAGTGTTAGGAAGTATCATACTAGTTATTGGCAAAACCCCAAGAAATTGAAATCAAAGGATTTTTTATGTGCAAAAGCAGGTCGGAAGAAAGCTGTCAATCTAAACTACGTAGTTAAATTTCAAAAAATAGATACAAGGAGTGATTGTCCGGTCATGATTAGATTTTCTATTGATTTATATGAGAATTGGAAGGTTAAAAATATATTCAAAGTCATAATCATTCACTGGCAAAGCCGGGTGACCCACATCTTCTTAGATCATATGAGGATGATGAAGATTGTTGAAGACAATGATAAAATAAATTGGAGCAACCCATGTGTTCAAATATCAAAGTGAGGAAGTTGGCGGCATGGAGAATATTGGCTTAACAAAAAGAGATAAGATCGAGGATTGTGAATGGTGATAATAATGTATTAATACAATTATTCAAGGAAAGACAAACGGAGGATGGGATGTTTGCATGAGATGTCCAAGTTGATGAGTTAGATGGCTTGGTTAGTTTTTTTGGAGTAATGGCATGTCAAGGATAGAATATGATTATTTTGAGGATGTCATAATTTTGAAGCTACGACTTCAATAAATATAATCTTGTTTGTGCCTCTTTCGTTGGAGATCATCACCGGCAAAATGTCTTATTTGGAGTTTCATCAAGAGATAATTGAGTCCTACAAATTATTCAAAATATTTCTCTGGTTAATGAGTGACAAGCATCCTACAATAATATTCACCGATCAAAATCAGACAATGGTGAGAGCTATTGAAATTGCATTATCGCATACTCATCATAGGTTGTGCCAATGGCATATTTCAAAAAAAGCTCCTTCGAAGGTACATTATTTTAATAAGACCGCGGCAAAGTCTATTCTATACATGCATTGAGCAAGTGTGACTCACAGGAGGAGTTTGAGCAAGCTTGGTCTACTATGCTAGATGAGGGCAATTTACACGATCATACTTGGCTGCCTGAGCTTTATAAAATTAGATGCAAGTGGTCCACCGCATTCTGCAAAGACTCATTCTGTATGGGAATCTAATGCAATGTAAGAGTCCACAAATAATGTATTTCTAAACCAACCAACAAGTTCAATCATAGATTATTTCTTGGGATTGGAGAAGGTTATCGACACATGGTGCGAACAACATGATGAAGATTTCAAAGAAATCAAAGAATTGTTCCTTGTTAAGATTAAAATTCTCAGAAACAAGCCGCTATGTTTTACACAAGAATGCTTTATACAATATTTGAAGAAGAATTTTCGCATGGAGTTGGAGGATTAATAGCAAATGTGTCAGATGACAATCCCATGGAGTATTTGGTGAGAAACTTAGAGAATAAATATGATTCCAAAACATGGACTATCTATTTCAACAAGATAGGCCTAAAGGTAACTTGTAGTTATAAAAAATTTGAAATGATGGGATTACTTTGTGCCCACTGCATCCGAGTTCTTAATTAGAAAGATATTGTACGCATTTCGATTAAGTACCTTCTCATGCACTGGTCAACTAGAGAAAATAGGGATATCTACTTTGACGGTGCTCACAAGAACTTAAAATATGTGCAAGACAATGATGAAAATAAAATTGACATTATTTTTCAAAATCACATCAGTCGATATGCATATCAAATAAGTATCAGGGCACAGGGTAATAAGATAGCTAAGGAGTAAATGCTTGGATCCTTAAAAAAACTATCTGATGATGTCAACTCTATATTATGTGAGAATTCACCTCCAGCTGACAGAACAGCTAAGAAGAATAAGTCAACCACACCAGATAAAGGAAATGACATTTTAAAAGATCCAGTTAAGCAGTGACCAAAGGGTGTTTCTAATGCAAGGCTTAAGGGATATTTGGAGAGAACCAAGAAAGCCAAGAGTAATTTTCTATTTGCCTCTGAAGTTATAGTATTTACATATTATTTTTAAATTTTAAACCATCTTTCTTTTATTGTTACAAAGTCCAAAGAATAATCTGAGAGGGGTGGAGAACATGTAGAGTCACCAATTGCAACACTTATTCTTAGTGCTTTTGGTATGCATGGAAAAACGTCAATCATGCTATTACATATCATTAACTAATATGATGTTCTATTTCTAGGAATTTAACTCAAGCTCAATAATCAATCAATCAGCTGAAGGGTACACTAAGCTGATGATGGATATCATTACAGGCAAATATTATAGTGCATGACATCATTTATTTGTGTGTTCTTTGATTGTACACACATTAATGTCAATTACAATCATAATTACATCATTACAATCATTTCTATAAGAACAAAGAGATTCGTTGATGAGTTTCTTTTACTTAACAGACACGCACTCATATCTGATTCATTGAGGAAGACTTTGTTGAGTCACAGACTTTCTTTAGTATTTGTGAATTATCTAAAGTCAATGAAACAGATGTACTAACTACTAAGCTTTGAATTAATGGTCCAATTTCTTTTTTTAAACTTTAAGAAGATTAATTTATGAATGACTCATTATATCGATAATTGCTTTATTTTGCTCTTTAAGATATCTAAAAAAACTAGATAATCATTAAGCTTTTCGAACTTATCAGAATTAAATGATCTGAATTAGTTTGGAGATATTGTGTGAGCAGCTATAAGAGAGCATAGAGAGGAGCTAAAGAACTTCAATGCCATAATGTGATCATTACCTATTATCCTATTAGCTTGTGTGCACGATGAAGGTAAATTTAGAACAATAAGTATATGTAATAATCTTGAAAATGAATAAGTTAGGAGACATTCTTTCAGCTTTGTAACAATATTTCCTTTAGCTTTGAAACTGCTGCTTGTGCTTCTTGAACTGATTTGTTCTAGGTAAATCTGTTGTGCTTCTCCTTCCTACTTTCAGTTTGTAGCATTATGTATGTGAATGAGAATAATAGTTTATTAATGCGTCTAGTTTGATATAATCAAGTGTCATTTAGTAATGATTTTGTGTGATGATTTTTTTTATTATTTTGCATTATTATAATTAAGGTTATTAATTTGTCATGTTAAGTAAATTGCTTAATGAGCAATTTCTGTTTATTCCATGCATTTTTTTTTGGTTGTTTCTTCCTCAACATTTATTTGTTTACTTTTGGTTTATTTTTTTTCTTGCTTTACAGTCCATTGATGTCATGGATTACTCATTGCGGGTTGGTGTTGATGAGGGGAAAAAAGAACTGGTTGTACAAATCATAAATTTTAAATTTTTTCTTTTATCTTTTTCAATTTGATTATGTATATTTGATGCTTGCCACTAGACATCAAGTGCAAGGTCTGTCTTGAGGGTCCTTACATTGTTCACTAATTTTTTTTATTGCTTGTTTATTTCTCTATGGAGGTACAATGTGTTAAGCTCAATATATAGAGATGAAAGCATTATTTCAATCAATTTGTTCTTTTCATGAAAATGTTCTTCAAATATATCCAATCATTATTTTTCAAATTTCTTTTTTTATGCTACATGTCTAATATTTTCTGGGTTTATAATAATGTGTGGTATATGAGATGAAAATAAAATGTGTTAATCCTTCATTCTTACATTCTTTTGTAATAAATATAATTTGTATTCCTTTGTTTCAATTTTTTAGGTAGATGATGACAAGGCTTATGTAAGTGATGATGTGAATCAGGCTATATTGAACTCACATTAAATAAAGAGAGAGTATATTATTGTGTAACTTTGTATCGATCTTTGATCCTTTATTTTTTAGATTTTTGGTTGATATTGCTTGCTACATTGATCGATGTACAAAATAATAAAAAAATTAATATAATTGTATCTCTTGATGTGGTTGATTCTCAAATTCTACTTGAGGTGTTCTAATGATTTAATAAATAAGTTTGATTTGAGTTAACAATATTCGAACTGTGTCAATCTTACATTAAGATTGAACTGACATCCTCATATACAGAAATAACACTTATCAAAGTAGTTAATTGTGCAAAATATGCAATTTAAGAAAACTAAAACTAAGCCAAAGATTACAAAAAGCTATTAAGATCAATAAATACTCATTATAAGCAAGAAAAAATTATTATTTGTTGGTATAACCAAGAAAATATATTTTGAATATAAGGTCATTTTATTATTTTTTATTTTAATTTTCCATACTTTATTTTATTTATATTTTGACTTAAAATAAAATTTATTCAATAATGATAATTATTTCAAAACCATTCAAAATATATAAAATTATTTCAAATATTTCTATAAATAATATTTTTATTTTAAAAATAGAAACAAAAAATGTTTTTTAAAACTTATTAAATAAAATGACTTAAAGAAATAAGAAAATAAAAGTAATCCCATCATGCAATAAATAAAAAATTAGAGCAATTGAGTTAATTAAGCATTTTTCTAATAAATTTAAGTTAATAAACCTTTTATCTTAATTTATTGAAATAATATTTTAAAAAAATTGAAATTCTGAGCTTAATATCATTATTTTTTGATTAATTCACTTTCTAAATTTTATTTGAAATGAATTCAAGCATGTTTACATTAAAAAGCTAACATTCATGCTCTACGTTGTGATAGAATGTAAAAAACATATTCTCTACCATGAAAATTAAAAAAAAATAATCTATACTCTCGAGAGTGAGTACAATAACTAAAAATAGCTCAAAAGCTAATATTAAGGCTCAATCAACCTAATTAAATATAATAAATATTTTCTTTCCAAACAGCTAAAGTAAAAAAATTGTAAATTGGTATGTACTCTCATGAGAATGCAGTGAATACAAAATAACTCAAAAAGTAATCCAACACTCCAAATTGCTCCAAATGGTTTGTAGTAAACACATTCTTCCCAGAATAAGTGAAAAATTGAGAGAAAATAATATGCTCTCAAGAGGTATGAGAACAACTAAAAAATAGCTAAAGTTAATATTAAGGCTCCCATCAACCTGTAATTAAATATAGTAAATTTTTCCTTTCCAAACAGACTAATAGAAGTGAAAAAAATTATGAAATTGGTGTATACTCATGAGAATGAATCTGATGAGATACAAAATATCTCAAAAAAGTAATCCAACAGCCTCCAAATTCTCCAAATGGCTTGTAATAAACACATTCTTCCCAAGCAGGCCATAATAAGTAAAAAAAATGAGGAAATAGTCTGTACTCTTAGGAGAGTACAGAGAGTACAAATGAGAAACAACTCCAAAAAGCTAATATTAATGCTCCAATCAATCTGTAATTGAATATAATAAATATTTCCTTTCCAAACAGGCTAACAGAAGTTGAAAAAATTGTGAAATTGATATGTATTCTCATGAGAGTACGGAGAGTACAAATACAAAATAACTCAAAAAAAGTAATCCAATAGCCTCCAAATTGCTCTAAATGTTTTGTAGTAAACACATTCTTTCCAAGCAGCCCAGAATAAGTGAAAAAAATTGAGGAAATATTTTGTACTCTCACGAGAGTACAACTAAAAAATTGCTCGAAAAAGCTAATATTAAGGCTCTAATCAACCTGTAATGGAATCTAGTAAATATTTCCTTTCCAAACATGCTAATAAAGGTAGAAAAAATTGGAAAGTTGGTTTATACTCTCATGAGAGTACAAAAATGATGTAAACTCAAAAGTAACCAAACGGCTCCCAAATTGCTCCAAATGTTTTGTAGTAGACACATTCTTCTCAAGCATCCCATAATAAGTGAATAAAATTGAGGAAATAATGTGTACTCTCATGAGAGTACAGAGAGTACAACTGACAAACAGCTCCGAAAAGCTAATATTAAGGCTCTAATCAACCTGTAATGGAATCTAGTAAATATTTTCTTTCGAAACAGGCTAACAAAAGTGGAAAAAATTGAGAAATTAGACTGTACTCTCATGAGAGTACAGAGAGTCTGAATATAAAAAGCTTAAAAAGTAAACCCGACTCCCAAATTGCTCGAAATGGTTTGTAGTAGACATATTCTTCCCAAGCACCCTAGAATAAGTGAAAAAAATTGAGAAAATAGTCTGTACTCTCATGAGTGTGTAGAGAGTACAACTGAAAAATAGCTATGACAAGATAATATTAAGGCTCCAATTAATTTGTAATGAAATCTAGTAAATATTTTCTTTCCAAATAGGCTAACAAAAGTAGAAAAAATTGAATTGTTAGTACTCTCATGAGAGTACAGAGTCATCTGAAAAGAGCTTAAAAAGTAACCCAAACTCCCAAATTGCTCCAAATAGTTTGTAGTAAACACATTCTTTCCAAACAGGCCACAATAAGGAAAAAAACTGAGAAAAATGTCTGTACTCTCAAGAGAGTACATAGAGTACACCTGCAAAATAGGCCAAAAAGGCTAACATTAAGGCTCCAATCAACCTGTAATGGGATGTAGTAAATATTTTCTTTCCAAATAGGCTAACAAAAGTAGAAAAAATTGGGCAATTGGTCTGTACTCTCATGAGAGTACAGAGAGTACAGAGAGTACAGATACAAAAAAGCTTAAAAAAGTAACCCAATAGCTCCATAATAAGGAAAAAAATTGAGAAAAAAGTATGTACTCTCAGGAGAGTATATAGAGTACACCTGCAAAATATGCCAAAATGGATAATATTAAGGCTCCAATAAACTTGTAATGGAATCTAGTTAATATTTCCTTTTCAAACAGGCCAAAAAAATTGAAAAAAAAATATGTAATTGGTACGTACTCTCGAGAACAAAGAATATAGATACAAAGCTTAAAAGTAACCCAGATCTCCCAAATTGCTCCAATAGTTTGTAGTAAACACATTCTCCAAAATAGCCACAATAAGAAAAAAATTGAGAAAAAGTCTGTACCCTCAAGAGAGTATAGAGAGTACACCTGCAAAACAGGTCAAAAAGGCTAATATTACGGCTCCAATAAACCTGTAATAGAATCTAGTTAGTATTTCCTTTCCAAACAGGCCAAAAATACAGAGAGTACAGATGTGAAATTGGACTGTACTCTCATCAGAGTCAGAGAGTACAGATGCTAAATAACTCAAAAAAAATAACCCAACCTCAAAATTGCTCCAAATGATTTGTAGTTAACATATTCTTTTTAAACAGGCTACAATAGCTGAAAGAAATTATGAAATTGGTCTGTACTCTCATGAGAGTACAGAAAGTACATATGTAAAACAGGATAAAAAAGTAACCCCTCAACCACCAAATTGCTTGAAATAGTATGTCATAAACTTTTTTTCTCCAAACAGGCTAGATTAAGTAAAATTGAAATACTCATACTCAGAGAGTGCAGAGAGTATACATCAAAACATCTTAAAAAGGCTAATATTAAGGCTCTAATCAACCTGTAATGGAATCCAATAAATATTTCCTCTCCAAACAAACCAAAAAAACTAAAAAAAAAAGAGAGAAAATAGTTATCTACTAAAGGGGTCCTAAAGCTCCACACATGTTATCTATTAAACATGACATCTACTAAACATGTTATCTCCATAAAGCTTAAAAAAGCAAAAATAGTAGCTTCTAATGGCATCCACAAACACAACAGATGGATACATTTCTAAAGCAATTGATTTCCAACATATCAAACTTTGATTGTACATTTGCCAAATCAGTTATTTCATACCCATACAGAAGATAGCATAGGCGAACTTAGCCCTGAAGCAATTCATCTTCTTTGACCAATCACGTTTCGAGTCTGAGGTTTGCTATTCGCTCCATGTATTTGCAGACAAACATCCTGCAGTCGATACTATTTTCTTGGACTAGTAGCCCTCATCATTTCGATTGGCCATTTTATGGGATCTCGAAAGAGCGTAACATCTCGATAAGTAATTTGATCTAAGTAGTAAGAAATATAGTCAATAAGTAGGCACAAAATATAAAAAACAGCAAACCAAAATGAGAAGCAGTCCTTACAATCTCGAAGAATGACCTTATGAGTTGGTTTTGGCAATGAATCATAAAATACCAAGCCCCTTGCTTAATATCTGTCGAGAGTGTCGGTGCTAATTATTTGAAGTAAGAGTAGCTCGACCCTTGATACTATCTGCGGTGATCTTTGGATGAACATTTTCTTTCCTTTTGTAGGCCATATTTAGCATAACTCTACAAGAAGTGAAGGGTAAGTTATAATTAGTGGCTTAAATCTAAACTAGGAAATGATCATATTACCCAAAGTTCTGGAGTAACTTACCCAATGTAGCATGAAATATATAAATGGGGACATATAGAGACATAACGAAAGTATTTCTAAAAGCTCAAGGCATCGACGCATCGAGATCATCTACCGAACTAATATGGCCTCAGATAATGATGATATTCTCACCAATACGCTATCATCCCATGTGAAAATAGAATGTGAGCCTAATTAAATGAATAGGTGATTTTATGTATACATAAAGAGTTGAATGAAAAATGACTTACTTCTCCTTGAATCGGGAGTAAGAGGTGTCGATGCAAAGATTGGCTTCAAGACATCTCTGATGAGAACTCGATATGATGTACCACCCGAAAAAAAATTAGTGATGAAGAGGTAGATTCACTGTGAAGTAAGGCTCAAATTGCTAAGTTGATGCATACCTCCGATTGATACTCCTCAACCACCATGACCACAGTCGGTGGTTCAGCCACTGATATTGGAGCATCTTTGCAAACCTACAAAAATTTTAGTGAAATCAGCTACTATTAGGTTAAATTAAAAAGAAAGTAAAGCAATACCTCTTCTATCGTTTGCTCATCCTGTGTGGAGGCTACAACAGAGTAATTCTGCACCATGACTTCCTGTATGTTAGTGTGAATGGGGAAGATATAGCTTTCCTCTTCCTCATCTGTCGAGCCTTCACACCACGCTCAATGTGCTGAGTAAAGGCTGTGCAGCATCTTCAGTGTAGTTGAAGCCTCCACAGGAGCTTCCCCTATGGTAGCCTCCACAAGGGTTTCCCCAGTGGAAGCCTCCACAAGGGCTTCTCCAATGAAAATCTCTACAGGGGAAGCCCCTCTGGTAGCCTCCACAGGAGCCTCCCCTGTGGTAGCCTCTACTACAAGAGAAGCCACTATGGTAGCCTCCATAGGAGAAGCTCCTGTGGTATCCTCCATAACTGCTGTTCTTATGATAGCTTCCTTAGGAGATTCCTCTGTGGTCACCTCCACTAAAGCTTCCCCCATGCTAGGGATGCTAGGGACTTGCCCAAAGAACCACCGCCTCAAGCAAATGCACTAAAATCAATTCCATTCATTCCCTGATCATTGATGCTCAAAAGATATACTCTCCCAAAGATCCTCAAACCTACAAGCATACTCTACCAAGCTTTCTAAATGGCTACCAGCTGAGGGCTAGACACCTGAGAAGAATATCGAGGAGAGACATATAGAGATTAAGTAGGGGTTGCACTCGGATTAAGAACGACTACCATCACTCGATATGGGTTTCTTTGCAATGTTTCAAGGAGTGAGGTCTTTTCTTCTGATATGTCCTTAAATGAAAGGCAGACATGTGTCACACCGATAAAAAAATATGACATATGCAAAAAATGACAAATGCTAAAATTTTCAATAGCTTTAATTCAAAACTGCTATGTATCGAGCCATAATTATAAATTTTGACCAACATGAAAGTTGTAGAAAATTTTATTTCGATTCCAACGATGCCAAGTTCACTCAATTTTGACTTAATGTATGATTCATAGCAAACAAAAATTATCCCAGTTTTAAAAAAAAATAGGGATTTACATAAAACATATATTACATCTAATAAGTATCCACTTTTAAGCAAAGAAAGTGTTAGAAGAATATCTAACTTTCATATAAAAACTACAATGTCTTTAATTAGCATATAACTATGTTTGTAATTCATTTTATTTGTTCACTATAAATAGTTCTATGTAGTGTAATGAGCTTGAGCAAATGTTGTTCTCTTTGAAATTTTTTATTTGCTAATTTATATCGATTTTGAAATGCTTGTGTTTAGAATAACGCTTGACATATATGAGAGGATTCAACAAATAATCTTGCATAACAAAAATTTTAATCAAATATTAATTGAATATGTAATGTGTTTAGATTCATATAATAATAATAATAATAATAATAATAATAATAATAAAAATAAGAAATAATAGTATAAAAAATAATAATAATAATAATAATAATAATAATAATAATAATAATAATAATAATAAATAATTGATATGACACTTAAAATACTACTAGGCGAAGCACGAATCTTGATGCTAAAAGCAAACTAATCCGAAGTTGAAACTGGTCGAGATCGAGCACTTAAAATATCATTTGAAACTTTGGGATATCAGTTAAATCCCAAAAAAAGCTCTTAAACATGGAGTGTTTATAGTCAAATCGAGTGTCTCGATAAGCCGGATCTAACAAGCCTAAGATCTCAAAATTCTGACTTCATTTGAGCATTCAAATATTTAAAATACATCAAATGATCAAAGGGATTCATCATGAGCCGTCCGATGGAGTGGAGTGGTTCGGATTTTGCATGTATTTACAGATGCCACCTAATCTATAAATAGCCCTCATTTCTCATATGAGGAGTCAAGCAAGAGAGAGAGAGCTCTAAAGATCCTCCAAGCACAATCATAACGCCACTGACGGCCAACCACCGCCGCCGCCGTTGATCTCGCCATCAATCTCCGCCGTCCCATCATGATGACTTCTTCCGCGATTGTTCCTCGCTGATTTTTCACATCGCTGATATTCCTCAGATTATCTGGATTGCTCCGCCACCATCATTCGCTACTACTAGCAATCATAACTTGATCGTTGTCACATTGTTGTTCCTTTCTCATATAATTCTGTAATCCTTATCGTTCTTACTCAAACAAATACATAGTGGAAGCTTTTACCTGCTAGCGTGGTTTTTCCTCTTCGAGGTTTTTCACGTAAAAAATTTTGAAGTTTTATTATTCACTCTTTAAATACCGTGTGATTTCACAACAAGGCAAAAACTTTTACTCTACAATGATTTTCTAGCACACAATAGTTTACCGTCGGAAGAGAACCCTTCAATCATAATTCTCGTGAACACTTATGGCTAATAGGCACAACACTGAATAACGGAGCCTCCTCCAACTCGCCACTCAAAATCAATCCTCGAACCAATGATGCCAACCTTCACTTCCCGATAGTGGACTGTGAAGGCGGCAAAAATCTCTTTAGAAGATCAGGCCAAATGGAAGAGTCTCAAAATGAGATGATCCGACTTTTGAGGAACACAACTACTACCGTAAAACACATCCCCCCAAGATCGATCGTTAGTGGGAGGTCAAAATTTTAATTTCCTTGATCCAAGTTCCTCCAGAGAGACCGTGATGTCGATCTCGACATCGCTACTCTACTCATCCATCACGCTACAACCGACTGCTAATCCACCAATTATTACTGGTAGCTTGACATATTCTCATCCTGTTGACCCCACTCATCATGTTATATGTGTAGAATTACGATGCTTAATGCAAGATGAATTTCACTTCAAGATAGAAATCATCTTCCCCCTCACCACGGCTATGAGGAATCCTCACCTTTAGCTGAAGCTATTCTTCAACATCCTATTCCCGTGGGTTTCAAGCTTCAACACATTGATTCTATGATGGGGTGACAACATATGAACACATCGACCATTACAGACTATCATGCATATTCAACGAGCTCGACACACCGCTTTGTCGGTCTTTCTACCCTCAAGGGACAAGCTCACTTGGTTCTACTCCTTCCAAGGGGAATCCATCCATACCTTTGACGAACTCGCCAAGATTTTTGTAGACAGTTCATTGCAAACGAGGATCATTAAAGATTCCTCCCATCTCTCCCATTCATCAAGAGAGGGTGAATCACTTAAGGAATACTTCAGGTTCTCCAAGCTCGCCAAATACCCGAGTGTAACGAACTATTAAGAGGAGTTTTCCTTGGAGGACTCCATCCGGCCTTTTACTCACCACTAGAATGCCGCTCATATGCCGACTTGGTTCATCGTAAGCACAAATCTCTGATGAGGCTATTAATGCCCATCGACAACAATTTGAGCAATCTACGTGAAAATGTAAAAGCACAGGAATGCGGACCGTCCCTATCAAAAGAAGCAACAAGTCGCCGGATCTCCTCCACCCCCATATCAACGACGTGAACCACGGCCCGAAAAGGAATACACGTCGCTGAACACATCTCGTGTTAACCTCCTAATGGCTATTCGAGATGAAGAAAATATCAAGTGGCCGCATCCACTGAAACCAAATTCAAGAAATCGAGCAATATTAGTCATTCCATCAAGTCGTGGACATACTCGAGGCATGCAAACAACTCAAAGAAGAAATTGAGAGGCTCATTCAGCAAGGATATCTACGTCGATTTATGAAGAATCAATCGACTCAAATAAATATACCTCAACTGGGGGCAACCAGGACAATCATCACAAAAATAATAAAATAATCATCATCAAATTGGAGAAATTAAACAATCGCAGAGGACCAATACTATCTAATCAAGTTCTCATTACCATCTCTGAAGAGGCGGAGTTAAAGAAGTCTCGTATTGATCATTTCATCACTTTTAATGACTCAGATTTAGAAGGAGTACATGTTCCTCATCAAGATCCACTTGTCATCAGCACATTGATCGGTGACCCGTGCTATAATGTTAAGAGAATTTCGATTGACAATGGGAGTTTTGTTGATGTCTTATTTTACTCTACATTTCTTAACATGGGCTTGGTTAGGGAAAAGCTTCAATCCACTGCAGGACCATTGTACAGGTTTGATAATCGCCCTGTGCGAGTAGAGGGGACAATCACCCTTCCTGTTGTCCTTAGTGAATTTTCTCGACAAATGGCTCATTTAATCTAATTCATGGTGGTCAAGTCAAAGATATAACGCTATCTTTGGAAGGCCCCTCCAATCAATTTTGTGCCACTTCAAAGATCTCATCTTAAGATGAAATTTCCAACCCCGCTGGAGTTGGAGGTCTGTGGAAATCAACAACATACAATCATGTTATCTCGCATACAAGCTCAACCACACCCCTTCGTGACCTTCAAAGATCAAGATTTTAATTTTGAGATGAAGAAGTACCCCGAAAGCTTCATCAGAAGACTTGCTCTTGTTGCATTATCGATGACCAACCATTACTTAACAAGCAAGTTGGATCTGCTCTAACAAAGGAAAAATACATAGACTTCTTGAGAAAAAATCAAGACATCGCTTGAGTCCGACAGATATGCCGAGTCGACCAATGTGATCATGCACTCCTCAAGATTGATCCAACATTCAAACGATCATCCAAAAGAAAAGTTTTGCACGATCGCTTCCAAGCTATTGAGCAAGAAGTTAACAAGCTTCTAGAAGCGGATTCATAATGAGAGGTACATTACCCTACATGGCTAGCAATGTTGTCATGGTTAAGAAAACAAATGGAACATGGAGAATGTATATTGATTACACCGACCCAATAAAGCTTGCAAAGATAGTTTTCCTCTTCCTCGAATTGATCAATTGATGCTACGCCCGGACATCAAATGCTCGCTTTTTTTTGATGCTTACTGGTTACAACCAAATAAAATGAACCCAATGGATGAAGAAGCTAAACATTTCAAACATATAAAGGTTTATACTGCTACCAAGTTATGCCATTTGATTAAAAAATGGTGCTACCTATCAACGCCTTATGAATAAGGTTTTAAAGACCTATAGGCCACAATGGAGGTATATGTGGATGACATGTTAGTGAAAAGCTTGGAAGAAATACAACATATTTCTGACTTAGAAATATGCTTTAACCTTCTTCGACGTTATAATATACGACTCAACCCGACTAAATGTGCTTTTGGGGTTACATCGAGAAAATTTCTTGGATTTATGGTAACCCACCGTGGGATAGAGGCCAACCCCAAGAAAATCAAAGCTCTCAAAGATATGACTCCTCCGAAGAATATCAAGGAAGTTCAACATTTGAATGGACGAATTGCTACGTTATCCCGCTTCCTAGCGGGATAGATACTTTCCATTCTTTAAAATATTAAAGGAGCTAAAAATAATATTTAATGATTGATGAATGTCACGCTTTTGAGCAACTATGGGAGTATTTAGATCTCCACCCCTACTATCCAAGCCTATTCAAGGAGAGATGTTATACTTATATCTCGCAGCCTCTTCCCACACGATAAGCTCCTTTAGTGAAGAAAGTGGGATACAACGACCAATTTATTATGTCGAAAATTCTCTCGATATAGAAAGTCATTATCCACTTGATAAGGTGGCTCGCTTTAGTTTTCTCAGCGTGAAAATTACGTCCATACTTCCAAGCTCACACTATCGATGTTTACACTTATTTATCATTAAGGGTCATCCTACAGAAACTAGAAACATCTGGGAGGTTAATCAAGTTGTCTGTAAAATTGGGAGAGTTTGATAAATTTTTTCTACCTCGCTATAAAGTCTCAAGTACTCATAGACTTTATAGTGGAATGCACCGCCCCAACTCCAGAGGAGCTATCTGCTACATGCCTTTCGTCTCCTCAATGGACCCTCTATGTTGATGGAGCTTCAGGAAGTACTGGTGCTGGTGCGAATCTTACTTATTTCCCCCGTAATACCTAGAGTATGGACTTCCTAAAATTTTCTGAACTAATAATATGGTCAATATGAGGCTATTATACAGGGTTGAGACTCGCCATTGACCAAGCTCAAGACTTAGTGATACACGACTCTCAACTTGTTGCCTCTTGAGGGAAACTTTAATACTCATAATCCCCACCGCACAATACCTCCACTTGGTGAAGTCTCTTCTTGCCCATTTCAAGACACATCAAATCATTCACATACTGTGAGAGAAGAATACTCAAGCTGACGCTCTCGCCAAACTTGCTACATCTGTTACTAGGGATCTATTTAAGAGAAGGCATGTTAAAGAAATACATTTTTTAGTATCCAAGGGTCATGTGGGTAATCAAGCAATTATGAGATAAAGGAACATTCGTGGATGGACCCCATCCTATCTTCTACAAGAAGGAACCCTTCAAGACCCAACTTCTACAATTTATCTCTGAAGACAAGCTTCAAACTTTACTATTATCCGAGGTGAACTATATAAACAAGCTTTCTCTGGACCGTACATCAAATATCTCTCACCTTCAGAGGCCGATTACGCATTAAGAGAGGTTCACTCAGGGATATGTGGAGAACACCTAGGAGGAAGGGCGCTAGCCCTTAAAATTATAAGGCAAGGGTTCTATTGGCCTACGATAAAACAAGACGCCTTAGAGTTCACAAAAAAATGTGCAAGTTGTTAGTTGCACTCTAACCTCCCTCACATGCCGCATACAGAGCTCTCATCCATTCAAAGCCCGTGGCCTTTTGCTCAGTGGGGATTGATATCATGGGACCTTTTCCGATAGCATCAGGGCAATGAAAGTTTATCATTTTAGCTATCGACTACTTCACTAAATGGGTGGAAGCCGAACCACTCGCTAAAATTACGGAGGCAAATGCTAAACAATTTGTTTGGAAAAATATAGTATGTCGATTCGTCTTCGCAAAGATCATCGACAACGGAACCCAATCGGAAAAGTCTTTACGTCCTTTTGCAAAGATCTTCACATTTAATTGCATATACAGAAAGACATCCTCAAACTAACCCAAGCTACCAAAGACTATACTCAAAGGACTAAAAACACATCTTGAGAAGGCCGGGGCAATGGGTTGATGAGCTTTCTAATGTTCTTTGGGCTTACCGCACTACATCACGCACCGACTGGTGAGACACATATAACTTGTGTTTCACGGCTATTATACCAAGTAGATATCGGTTCCAAGTCCAAGAGTTCAATTATTCAATCATGATGGTAATGAAGAAAAACTCCGACAAAGACTGACCTACTCCCAAAACTCGTGATATGGTACTTGACCGCTTCCTATCACCAAAGGGTAGCTCGTCACTTCAAATGTAAGAGTAAAACCTCATCCCATATCCGTGACTTGGTCCCATGAAGTCTCAAGTCCGCAAAGGCCCTCAACTAATAAACTCTCACCTCTTTGGGATGACCCATATGTGGTTATAGCTATGGTGAAGCCGTGAACATTCAAGCTCAAGGATGAGAGGGAAAAACTTTACCTCAAACTTGGAAGAAAATCTCAAAATATTAATTCCTCGTATAATTATCGCAAACTTTTATTTTATCTTGTATATCATTTCCTCTTCATGTAAACCCCACTTAGTGGGATAAAGACTTGTTGTTGTTGTTGTTGTTGTCATTTTCTCTAAAACTCATATTCGTGTGTGTTAAAATCATCTTATGATTGTATCACCAACTTATCGAGTAATGAATTTATAGCTTTCATCTTACAAACTTTTTCTTCTTCATTTAATCCTCCCACTTGAGAAATATACAACTCACGCTATATCTCAATCGAGCATGATCAATCCCATGGGGACTTTCCACGACCTCTTCCACACGTTAATGTCATTGAGTAAGACTCGACAAACAACCTAGATAGGTCAAAAGGTCTTGGTGGACTCCTCCTCTTCCATACGTTAACGCCATCTAAGACTCGACAAATAACCTGGATAAGTCAAAAGGTCTTGGTGGACTCCTCATGACCTCTTCCATACAAGTTAACGCCATCAGACTCGACAAACAACCTGGATAGGTCAAAATCAAGTGATTCAATTCAACCTCATCCATAGTTAGCTGCCAATAATATTCACCACCACCCTGATAGGTAAAAATAAAATAAGAGCGTATCATAAAAAAAAAATTGATAGATTAACATGATGATATAAGAAAGAATCAAGATTGATACACACTAATAATAATACATATAAAAAATACATCTCAAGTGATGCTACTCATATCACATGATATCAACGTCCTCCTCACCACTAGAGATGCTCCTTGGACTCACTCTCAACTCCTTCATCTCCGAATGACAAGAGTCTTCTGATACTTGGGAGATAGATCCTCAATACTAGCTCCGGTCTTGATGTACAAAGCGGATTCCTTTAGAACCCCTGGATGAAGCTCTCCTCTAAACATTGGTGCTCCAAGTCCTTCACTTCAACATCAAGTATATGATTAAAGCTTCGAACATGGTCTTCGAGTGTACCGAGATAAGCCGTGGAGTTCTTAAAGTCTTCCACCACCTTCAAGGAGATTTCATTTGCTTCGCTCGACATTATATGCTCCTTCTCAAAGACGATCCTGTAATGCTTTCTTCCGCTGAGAGCTCTTCTCCGCAAGTGCCTTCTTTTCTCTTCTCGACGAGTCGCCCTCACCTCAATCAGCTCATCACGAGTGCACTCCACCTCCTGACACCGGAGAGAAAGAGAAGTCGACATGTTCTAGCTCGCCTCGACCCGTCACCGATCCTCCAAAGTCGCCACTTCTTTGGCTTTAATACTCATCTTTCGCTCATACTGCCTGATATTTTATCTTCACAAATTCAGATTCCACTCATCTAAAATGACACTCAACCATCTGCCCTAATGTTTGAGTTACCTATAAAGAAAAAAAAACCATCACAAATATTACACAAAAGAAAAGAAGAAGAAAAGAAGAAAGAAGGGAAGACAACGTACCAATTCATCTGCTCGTTGACGCCCAGTACATATGTGATTTAACACCTCTTCAGGAATGTGCGGCTTCAAGAAATGAACTCTCCCATCATGAGTTGAAACGACTAAACTCTCGTGAGGTCAATTGCAACATCTTCAGATATCCGACGAAGTCACTTCAAGATGTCTTCTTTTCTTTAGAAAGAAATATTGCCACCACCGATTTCGACGCTTCGAAAGAACCCTATGAATATGAGGAGACCTTTCATCACCTTTACTTGACCTCTTTAATGGAAAAGAATGAGATCTCCTTGCCTGGATAGAAAGGCCAACCTTGAACATTCTATCTTCAACTATATATTTGCCAATGTGACGTAACTCATGTTGCAAGCTTCCTACATCAGGGATATTAAGAGTTGTCAAGATCTCATTCTCTGACATCAGCAATGGATCTGGAAGGTCATTCAATCTTCCCCATCTCTCAGGAAGGCCCCACTCATTTTTCACAAAAAAGAATCCATTAAACTAATTTCTAGATTGATCCTGCTAAAATTCTATCCAATTCTTTATAGATAAGAAACATGTCCCCGGGTTTCACATGTAACCGCATTCGACACAAGTATTTGATGTTCAAAGTAACACCACGCTCAAGAGATACCAAACCGATGACCATTAAAGCTTGAAATGAAAATTGTGATAAAGCTACACCACATATTTTGAATATCTCAATCAACTGGGAGCCAAAGGGAATCGCATCAAGCGAAGAATCATCTCAAAAGTAAAGTACCCCGCGGAGGTGAAGACTCGACGACTTTTGGCAACAATGACCACCAACTCATTGGGAAGAAATTTTCTCGAACACCATTAAACTATCCGATGTGATAAGGATGGTATATCGCCCGTAGTCACCACACTATGGGTTTTCTCGCCATCACCCTATGAAAATACATAATAAATAAAGAGGGAGAAATAATAAAAATCGAGAATTTTGTAATAGTAACTCACTCACCCAATGCTGGGCACCTCCTTTTGACTCTCTCGCCACCTGGATAGCATATAAAATTTTTTGCCTACGACCACAAAAAAGGATACACATACATATGAGAAAAGATGAAAAAAGAGGAGAGAAGATATTCCTCCGATGATGCTCATAAATTACCTGCCAAACTTTCTGAGTCGTTTGAACGATAGTTCCTGGCTAACGCCATCTTGGCGGTTATCAACTGCTAAATCATCCATTAAAGTCATGAGAAATCCAATTTCCTAACAAAAAAAGTTGGAACCGCGGGACTTGATTGCCTCCAAACCCGGACGGTCCGACGAGGTCGGTTGACGCCTCTTTCGAGGAAAAATCGAACAACGAATTCTTGATCGCCCAAACTGGACGGTCCGACGAGGTCGACGCTCTTCGAGGGAAAACTGAACAACGACGGTCGGCCTTGAACGCCCAAACTCTGACTATCCGACGAGGTCGGTGACGCTCGAGGGAAAACCGGAACAACGACATAAGTCTTTGATCACCAAACCGACGGTTCGACGAGGTTTGACGCTCTTCGAGGGAAAACTGAACAATGATCCGTGGGCCTTGATCGCTTCCAAACCCGACGACGAGGTCTGATGCCTCTTTCGAGGGAAAACCTAACAACGACGTAGTACCGCGGCCTTGATCGACCAAACGAACCTCACTCAAGAAGAAGAGAAGCACTAGATATCAAGAAGTGTGCCTTCTCCTTGGTCTGGTTTTATAGACTTTAGGGGTAAAAAAATCATCAAAATCCCAAACCGCAAACCGTCAAAATTGCAACCGTTGTCACCAGCCGGCGCTCAGTTCACAAGGCGGTTCAGCCAGCGCATACTGGCCGATCCATGCAGCTCGCGCTCTCTCACATCCTCAGCCATACGCTAATTCGCCTCAGATGGCCATGTTCGCCCGCTGCCCGAATTTATCACCTGCTCAACCGCTGAGGCTCATTCAACCCACCGCTCAGCGCCAGCCATCGCTCATGGACCGCCAAACTCAAATCGCGGGTCACTTACGCGCGCTACGTGCTGAAGCACCATGGCCTCGTAAGCCATCGCACTGATTCAACCTCAATGGCCAAGACAAACCTATACATATTTGTGGCTAGACCGCTCTAGTCATAATCATGTGCTTTACATAGTTTCTCTCAAAATGTTATTATCATTCCAAATTGAAGAATTTGCTATTTTAAGTATTGATTACATATATTTTGATGATTGAGATAATATCATCCAAAAATAGGAGCAACCGATATGACAAAATTCTTCTAAATAAGCACAATCTTGCTAAAAGCAATGATCAAATTGAAACCGTCAAATTAAGCACTTAAAATATCATCAAAACTTTGGACATCGCTTAAATTTCTCTCAAATATGAGTGTTTATAGTCAAATCGAAGGCCTCGACGATTTAACAAGCCAAAGACCATAATGACTTTTTTGAGCATTCAAATTTTTAAAATACATCAAATGATCAAAGGAATCGGAGCGTCCATGAAGTGGAGTGAACTGGTTTTGCATGTATTTACGAGACGCCATTCCTCCAATCTATAAATATCTCATTCCTCATATGAGGGAGCCGCAAGAGAGAGGAGAGAGCTAAAGATCCTCCAAGAATGTTGCCACTGACTGTCAAACCACCGCCGCCGCCGTGTGCCACCGCCGATCCTCACGCCGTCATCACCGCTGCCATTATCATCACCAACCACTATCGCCATCATCACATATCATCCATCGTTGTCAACATCATCGAAACATCGTTGTCAACATCGCCGAACATCGCCATCAACATGCCTATTACTAACAATTCTCTTCTCATACAATTGTAATCTCAGACGGAAGATCTTGTACTCAAAGATACATAGTGGAAGCTTTTACCGAAGCAGCGATTTTTCTCTCTTTTTCGAGATTTTCCACGTAAAAACTCCTGAGTTTTATGTCACTCTTTAAATACGCGTGTGTCTTGATTCAAATATAAAATTTTTACTCTACCGCAACCGATTTTCTAGCACGCAACACTTATAAATATAACTAAAAATATAAGTGAGTAAAGCTTTTTCTCAATTAAGCTCAAACCAGCCCTGATTTATTAGTTCGTGAGGTGACTCATTTAATAAATATTAATATAAATTCTACTTATAATATATTAAAATTTAATAATTTAAATATACAAAATTTAAAAATATTTTTAAAAAATATTCCGATCTCTTATAACAACTAATTTATTATTATTTTACTTCTAATTTTTAATTATTTTTCTTATAATAATTATTTAAATCATAATTATTTTATCTCTTTCATATTAAATGAATTGGCTCAAATTTATAAAAAAAAAACTCTAGCTCGATAAATTAATCAAGCTCAAGCTCAAATCAATAAAATATGATATATATATATAATAATAATAATATTTTAAAAGATAAATTTTACTAAAATTTTAAATTAGATAGAAGAAATTAAAGTAAAATAAGTCGGAGAAGCAAATTCGAAATAAAGTAACAAATAAAGCTTTCCTTAAAGAAATTTGATAACTCAGTGAAGGAGTTGATTGATCTTTATGGGTTCGAAGTTGCGTTAAAACTATTATAAATGCGTGCTAATGTTGAGTTTGTGGACCACAGGACTATTATTAATAACGACTCTTTTTATGGAAGCCGCTTTTATTTTTATTTTTGGTTTATAATTTTATTTATATTTTGATTTACATTAAAATATATTTAATTGAGATATTTAATTTTTTAAAATATTTAAAAACATTATAATTTACTTTGTATTAATTGTGTAGGAATAATTATAAAAATAGTACTCCAAATTCATGTATTTATGGAATTAATACTCATATCATTTTTTTGAAATAATCTTATGTATTTATGCTTGTTAAGATCAAATCATTGGAGGAGTTATAATGTGAATTTTAATATTTGAGTGAAAAATTGAAAAATACAAAAAAAATAATAGGATATTAATTTTATAAATATCTATATTTTGAATGAATTGTATGTAATTGCCCCCAAAATAAACTTTGTAGTTGGTTATTGCGGCAAAAATTTTAAATTAGACTTAATGCTAATCTTAATTAATAATTTAAGCATGAAAAAAGAATTAACTTAATAGGCCCAGCTCATCCTTATTTCGACAAAAATCGAGATTACGCTCGATCTATTTTTCCAGCTAATTCAATGTCGCAAATCATCCACCGGGTTTTCACCATGTCTAAGAGGGAGGTCTAGAGCTAGCCAAATGCCATTGTAGACTACTCATTTCGTGCTTGTCATGATTAGGTATTTTACCCTAAATGTTAAATTTATGGTAGATCTCGTTATATATGGCTTTATGCTGTATGATTGCTTATTTAGTTGTATTGTTAGGCTAGATTTGTATATATTGTATATTTTATAATTGCATATTAATAAATAGTTAATAATATTAAAATAAAATTAATTTTACCATATTATTTTATTTAAGAAAAAATTAGTAATTAAATGAATTATTTAAAATTAAGATTTTTTTAAAACGATTAAAAAAATGAGCATTTACATACATAGCACACAATTCTTATATATTTATATGTCTAATACCTAAATATAAATATTTGCATATATAACACTTAAATCTTTATTATTACAACAAAAATAACATTTTTCTTAATTTTTTGAAGTAAAATTTAACTTTTGAAGCAGAGGAAAGGTGCTATATTTGTAAATATCAAGCTTTAGGTATTAGATATGTAAATGCATAAAATTTGTGTGCTATGTATGTAAATTTTTCTAAAAAAAATGAGGCAACATCTCTCTCGCCTAGTTTTCCGTAAATTCGTAAATCCATCCTTTCAATAAGATTTACTAAATCCGGGATTTAAGAGGATTTACAGGATTTACTAAATTCGGGATTTAGTAAATCTTTTTGTTATGTTTGGCAAGATTTATTAGATTTAGTAGTCCTAAGTAATGGACAAACAGAATCGGCAAAGATACCATTACGAGAGAAAATATTATGCAGGGACGTATTACGTCCGAAATGAACGCAACATCTCCCATTATAAAAAAAATGTGTATTTTACTTAACAAATACATTTGAGAATAACGACGCCGCTTATGTTACTGCCCGACTACCCCCATTCAAATAAGAACGTCAATGCACGAGAAAAATTTAAAAGAAATATATATATATATATATATAGGGCATAATATATATATTTTTTCAAGCAAACCGAGCTTAGATAGAGAAACAGAAAATCTCATTTCGTTTTTCTAGAATGAAGATGGAGAACGAATTTAAGTTATGTCCTGATGATATTGCACCAATTTAGGATGATGTATTAAATAAAAATACATCAATAAATTTTCTGAACCGTTTTATATGTATAATTTTTTTAGGGTTTATTAGTGATATTCTTTAAAATGATTTATTTAATGTATATTTCATACATTAGAGTTCTTTCAAGAGACTTTACTCTTTTGTGAGTTTGTATGTATACTCTCAGACTCATGAGAGTACATCTCATTTTATCTTTTTTTCAAAATTTTGATCATGGATATAATATGATTTATATGACATTACAAGTTGTTGAGGCTCTTTGGTTGATTTTGCACAGATTAGATATACATCAGACTCACGACTTTCATTTATTATTTTTAATTTATGTGAGATTTTTTGGCTTGTTTGAGAGAATATATTTATTACATTCCATTAAGTAATTTGAGTGATTAGTTAGTTTTGTGTGAGATTTTCTATTCTCTCAGACTCATGAGACAAACCAAGTTATTTGGAGGATTTTTGGTTAGTTTTTAGGACAGATTTGCATGTGTACCATGAGAGTACATATTATATTTTCAATTTCTCATGATTTTTTGCATGTTGAGAGATATGTTATTACATTCCATTGTAAGTAATTTGGAGGTCATTGATTGGTTTTTTGGGAGATTTATATCTGTCTGTTCTCACAGAGTACATATTATTTTTTCAATTTTTATCAAATTTTTTAGCCTATTTGGAGAGAATATGTTTATTACATTCAATTAGAAGTAATTTGGAGGATGATTGATTAGTTTTTATGGGTGATTTGCATCTGTACTCTCCGTACACTCATGAGAGTACAAACCATTTTCTCATTTTTTTTCCACTTTCTTTGGCCTATTTGGAGAGAATATATTTATTACATTCCCAAGTAATTTGGAGGTCGATTTATTTTTATGTTTTGATATACTCTCTCATGAGTACATATTATTTTCAATTTCTACAAATTTTTGGTTTGTTTAGAGAGAATATATTTATTACATTCCATTAGAAATAATTTGAGATTGGTTGGTTTTTTATGAGATTTATTATCTCATTTCAGTCTCATGAGAGAGACACACAATTGTTTGGAGGTCGCTTGGTTGATTTTTAGATTTAATATATGTACTCTCATACCTCATGAGAGTACATTATTTTTTTCAATTTATGTCGATTTTATGTTTAGGAATAAGTTATATTTAATTGTAAGAATTTGAGGTGATTAGTTAGTTTTGAGAGATTTGATCAGATTTCTCTCACTCTCATGAGAGTATATTATTTTAATTTCTATTAGATTTTGGCTATTTTTATAGAATATATTTTACATTCAATTAAAAGTAATTTGGAGGAGATTCTAGTTTTTAGATATTTTGTATCTCAGACTCTCTATACTCTCAGAGTACACTTATTTTTTTTTCATTTTTTTTCGCTTTTCAGAATATGTTTATTACATTCCATCAGAAGTAATTTAGAGGCTGATTGGTTAATTTTTAGGGGTGTTTTTCATCTGTACTCTCTGTACTCTCATGAGAGTACATTTTTTTTATAATTTTTGTTTGATTTTTTGGCCTATTTGGAGAATATATTTATTATTCATTAAGTAATTTAGGTCGCTTTGAGTTTTAGGGAGATTTTATTGTGACTCTCTCATTCTAATGAGAGTACATATTACAAGTTGTTTAAGACTGCTTTATTGATTTAGTCAAATTAGTTGTTCTCTCATCAGATGCATATATTATTTTTTTCAATTCCAAATTTTTTTGTTAGAGAATATGTTTACATTCTATTAAAGTAATTTGAGGATTAGTTGGTTTTTTGAAGATTTGTATTTGTACTCTATACCTCATGAGATAGCTTATTTTGTCATTTTTCACAAATTTTTTTGGTGTTGAGAGAATATGATTAGTATATGTGATTACAAGTTTGAGGTTTGTTTTGTGATTATTTTGCATGTGTACTCTATACTCTATGAAAGTACATATTATTTTTTTCAATTTCTGATTTTTTGGTCCTGTTTGAGAGGATGTATTTATTACATTCATTGAAGTAATTTGAGGTCATTGGTTTTATTAGATTTACATATGTACTCTCTGTTCTCAGAAGAGTATGATTATTTTTCAATATCAAATTTTATGAATGTGTGAGAGGATATATTTATTACATTCCATTAGAAGTAGTTTGGAGGATGATTGGTTGATTTTTAGGAGAGATTTACATCTGTACTCTCTGTACTCTCATGAGAATACACCACATTTTCTCATTTTTTCCAGTTTCTTTGGCCTGTTTAGAGAGAAAATATTTATTATATTCTATTAGAAGTAATTTGGAGGTTGATTGGTTAGTTTTTAGGGGTATTTTGCATCTGTACTCTCTATACTCTTATGAGAGTAAATATTATTTTTTCATTTTTGAGTTGTTCTGCATGTGACATATTTGTGTTTGTGCAGGTAAATATGGTAAATGAGCAGTGCGATGATGAAGTCATGATATCTAATGACCCAAATATGGAGAAACTTCTTAGCACCACTATTCATAATGAAACGAAGGCCTATGCAGTGTACTGTGATTATGCACATCAAACTGGGTTCAATGTTAGGAAGGATCATACTAGTTATTGGTCAAACTCCAAGAAATTGAAATCAAAGATTTTTGTAAAAGTAAAAGAAGAGTCAAATCTAAACTATAGTTAAATTCCAAAGATACAAGGAGTGATTGTCCATGATTATATTTTCTATTGATTTAGATGGGAATTAAGGTTAAAAATATATAGAAAGTCATAATCATTCGGGCAAAGCGGGTGACCTACATCTTCTTAGATCATACGAGGCATCAACGCGAGAAGACAAATTGTTGAAGACAATGACAGAGGTTGAAATTATAGCAACTGATGCGTTCAGCTATCTAAGTGAGAAAGTTGGCGGCATGGAGAATATTAGCTTCAAAAAAAGAGAGAAGATCAAGCATTGTGAATGGTGATAATAATGCATTAATACAACTATTCAAGGAAAGACAAGCGGAGGATGGGATGTTTGCATGAGATGTCCAAGTTGATGAGTTAGATGGCTTGGTTAGTTTTTTTGGAGCAATGGCATGTCAAGGATAGAATATGATTATTTTGAGGATGTCATAATTTTTGATACAAGCTATCGACTCAATAAATATAATCTTGTTTGTGCCCCTTTCATTGGAGTGAATCATCACTGGCAAAATGTCTTATTTGGAGTAACCTTTTTATCAGAAGAGACAATTGAGTCATTCACATTGATATTCAAAACATTTCTCCGGTTAATAAGTGATAGGCATTCTACAATAATATTCACTGATCAAGATCAGGCAACAGCGAGAGTTATCGAAATTGCATTATCGCATACTCATCATAGGTTGTGACAATGGCATATTTCAAAAAAGGCTCCTTCAAAGGTACATTGCTTTAATAATAATAAGACAGTGCAAAGTCTATTCTATACATGCATGAGAAAGTGTGACTCATAGGAGGAGTTTGAGCAAGCTTGGTCTACTATGCTAGATGAGGGCAATTTGCACAATCATGCTGGTTGTCCGAGCTTTATAAAATTAGAAGCAAGTGGTCCAATCGTGATTCGCAAAGACTCATTCTATGGGTCTGTTAACGCAATAGTGAGTCCATGAATAATGTATGTCATGGAATCTCTAAACCAACAAGTTCAATCACATTATTTCTTGGATTGGAGAAGGTTATCACATGGCTTAATGAACATGATGAAGATTTCAAGTGCAAGTAATTGAATTGTTTAAGACCCCACTCAAATAAGCTATGTTTTACACAAGAAAGCTTTATACAATATTTGAGGAAGAATTTTTGCATGGAGTTAGAGGATTAGCAGCAAATGTGTCAGATGACAATCCCATGGAGTATTTGGTGAGAAACTTAGAGAATAAATATGCTTCCAAAATATGGACTATCTATTTCGACAAGATAGGAAAATGTAACTTATAGTTGTAAAAAATTTAAAATGATGGGATTGCTTTGTGCCCATGATCCGAAGTTCTTAGTCAAGAGATTGTGTTCATTCGGATAAGTACCTTCTCATGCACTGGTCAATCAGAGCAAATAGGGATATCTACTTTGATAAAGTCTCACAAGAACTTAAAATATGAAGGCAATGATGAAAATGAAACCGACATTATTTTGAACCACATCACGATATGCATATCAAATAAGCAGCAGGTAATAAGATAGTTGAGGAGTATATGTTTGGATCCTTAAAAAAACTATATGATAATGTCAACTCTATATTATATGGGAATTCACCTCTAGCTGACAGAACAGCTAAGAAGAAGAAGTCAACCACAATAGAGGAAATGACATTTTAAAGGATCGCTAAGCAAGACCAAAGGGTGTTTCAAATGCAAGGCTTAAGGGATATTGGAGAGAACCAAGAAAGCCAAGAGTAAAGCAATACGTAACTGAACGATATAGTATTTACATTATTTTTTAAACTTTAAACCATCTTTCTTTTATTATTACAAAGTCCAAAGAACAATCTGAGAGGGGTGGAGAACATGTAGAGTCACCAATTGCAACACTTTTTTCTATTATGCCTGAGTGCTTTTCAGAGGTATGCATGGAAAACCCGTTAATCATGCTATTACATATCATTAACTAATACGATATTTTATTTCTAGGAATTTAACTCAAGCTCAATAATCAATCAGTCGGCTGAAGGGTATACTAAGCTGATGATGGATATCATTACAGACAAATATTTTAGTGCATGACATCATTTATTTGTGAGTTCTTTAACTGTACACACGTTAATATCAATTACAATCATAATTACATCATTACAATCATTTTTGTAAGAACAAAGAGATTCCTTGATGAGTTTCTTTTACTTAACACAGGCACACCAGCACTCATATCTAGGGGATTCATTGAGGAAGACTTTGTTAGAGTCACAGACTTTCTTTAGCGTTGCTGTGAAATTATCTCTAGAAGTCAAGGCTGAAACAACAGGTAGTACTAAGCTCTGAATTAATGGTTCAATTTCCTTTTTTAAACTTTTAGAAGATTAATTTATGAATGACTCATTATATCAATAATTGCTTTGTTCTGCTCTTTAAGATTTCTAAAAAATCTAGATAATCATTAAGCTTCTGGAACTGATCGGATTTAAATGATCTGAATTAGTTTGGAGATATTGTGTGAGCAGCTATAAGAGAGCATAGAGAGGAGCTAAAGCACTTCAGTGCTCATAGACAGGGTGGTCATTACCCTAGTAGCCTATTAGCTTGTATGCCTGATGAAGGTAAATTTAGAACAATAAGTATATGTAATAATGCTGATGCCGAAATGAATAAGTTAGGAGACATTGCTGTCGCTTTGTAACAATATTTCCTTTAGCTTTGAAGCTGCTGCTTGTACTTCTTGAACCGGTTTGTTCCAGGTAAATATGTTGTGCTTCTCCTTCCTACTTTCAGTTTGTAGCATTATGTATGTGAATGAGAATAATGGTTTATTAATGGGTCTGGTTTGATATAATCAAGTATCATTTAGTAATGATTTTGTGTGATGATTTTTTCTATTATTTTGCATTATTATAATTAAGGTTCATTAATTTGTGAAGCAAGGAAGATGAGAATCATGTTAAATAAATTGCTTAATGAGCAATTTCTGTTTATTCCATGCATTTTTTTTTTGCTTGTTTCTTCCTCAACATTTATTTATTTACTTTTGGTTTATTTTTTCTTGCTTTACAGTCCATTGATGTCATGGATTACTCATTGCGGGTTGGTGTTGATGAGGGGAAAAAAAGAACTGGTTGTACAAATCATCAATTACAAGAGGCAATTTTTTTATCTTTTTTTTCAATTTGATTATCTGTATATTTGGACTGCTTGTCACTAGACATCAAGCGTGCAAGGTGTGTCTTGAGGGTCCTTACATTGTTGGCTAATTTTTTGTTGCTTGTTTATTTCTATGGAGGTACAATGTGTTACAATTGTCTGAGATGAAAGCATTATTTCAATCAATTTGGGTGTTCTTTTCATGAAAAATGTTCTTCAAATATATCCAATCATTATTTTTCAAATTTCTTTTTTATGCTACATGTCTAATATTTTCTGAAGGATTTATAATAATGTGTGGTATGTCAGATGAAAATAAAATGTGTTAATCCTTCATTCTTACACGTTCTTCTGCAATAAATTGGGTAATTTGTAGTTCCTTTGTTTCAATTATTAGGTAGATGATGACGAAGGCTTAATTATGTAAGTGATGATGTTGAATCCAGGCTGTCAATTGAACTCACATTAAATAATTTTTAGAGAGAGAGAGAGAGTATATTGAATTGTGTAACTTTGTATCGATCTTTGATCCTTTATTTTTAGATTTTGGTTGATATTGCTTGCGCTACATGATCAGTCAGATGTACAAAATAATAAAAAAAATTAATAGAATTCGTGTATCTCTTGATGTGGTTGATTCTCAAATTCTACTTGAGGTGTTCTAATGATTTAATAAATAAGTTTGATTTGAGTTAACAATATTCGAACTGTGTCAATCTTACGTTAAGATTGAACTGACATCCTCATGTACAGATATAATCGCTTATCAAAGTAGTTAATTGTGCAAAATATGCAATTTAAGAAAACTAAAACTAAGCCAAAGATTACAAAAAGCAATTAAGATCAATAAATACTCATTATAAGCAAGAAAACTATTATTTGTTGGTATAAGCAAGAAAGTTATATTTTGAATATACTGTAAGGTCATTTGGAATTATTTTTATTTTTGATTTTTCATATTTTATTTTATTTATATTTTGACTTAAAATAAAATTTATTCGATAATGATAATTATTTCAAAACCATTCAAAATTTATAAAATTATTTGAATATTTCAATAAATAATATTTTTATTTTAAAGAAACATAAAATGTTTTTTAAAACTTATTAAATAAAATGACTTACAAGAAATAAGAAAATAAAAGTAATCCTTATCATGCAATAATAAAATTAGAGCAATTCAAGTTAATTAAAGTTAATCGAATAATGTCTAACATTTCATAATGAGTTTTTTAAATAAAATTTTATTTTGTGTGCATTATTTATTCAAAATTATTAAGCACATTTTCTAATAAATTTAAGTTAATAAACCTTTTATCTTAATTTATCGAAATAATATTTTAAAAAAATTGAAATTCTGAGCATAATATCATTATTTTTTTTTGATTAATTCACTTTCTAAATTTTATTTGAAATGAATTCAAGCATTTTTTTACATTAAAAAAGCTAACATTCATGCTCCAAAGACTTGTGATGATGTAAAAAAATATATTCTCTCCAAAAATTAGAAAAAAATAAGAAAATAATCGTACTCTCAGAGTCTGAGAGTACAACTAAAAAATATCTCCAAAAAGCTAATAATATTAAAGCTCTGATCAACCTGCAATTAAATATAGTAAATATTTTCTTTTCAAACAAACAAAGTGGAAAAAAAATTGTGAATTGGTGTACTCTCATGAGAGAGTCTGATCTGACATCTCAAAATCAATCTAACCCAAATTGCTCCAAATGATTTGTAGTAAACACATTCTTCCCAAGCAGGCAAGAATAAGTGAAAAAAATTGAGAAAATAGTCTGTACTCTTAGGAGAGTACATAAAATACAACTAAAAAATAGCTCCAAAAAGTTAATATTAAGGCTCCGATCAACCTGCAATTAAATATAGTAAATTTTTCCTTTCCAAACATACTAGAGTGGAAAAAAATTATGAGATACTCTCATGAGTACGATATAAAACGCTCAATAAGTAATCCAACAACCTCCAAATTGCTCAAATGGTTTGTAATAAACACATTCTTCCCAAGCGAGCCACAATAAGTGAAAAAATTGAATAGTCGTACTCTCGGGAGAACAACTGAAAAATAGCTCAAAAGCTAATATTAAGGCTCCAATCAACAGTGAAATCTAATAAATATTTCCTTTCCAAACATGCTAATAAAGGTAGAAAAATTGGGAAATTCGTACTCTCATGAGAGTACAAATCTGAGATCAAATAGCTTAAAAAATCCCAACTCTAAATTGCTCTAAATGGTTTGTATAGTAGACACATTCTTCCTAAGCAGGCCAGAATAAGTGAAAAAAATTGAGAAAGTATTCTGTACTCTTAGGAGAGTATAGGGAGTACAACTGAAAAATAGCTCCAAAAAGCTAATATTAAGGCTCCAATCAACCTCTAACGGAATCTAATAAATATTTTTTTCCAAACATGCTAATAAAGGTAGAAAATATTGGCAAATTGGTTCTGAACTCTCATGAGAGTACAAAGAGTAAAGATACAAAATAGCTTAAAAAAATTACCCAGCATCTCCCAAATTGCTCTAAATGGTTTGTAGTAGACACATTCTTCCTAAGCAGCCCAGAATAAGTGCAAAAAAATTAAGAAAATAGTTTGTACTCTCATGAGAGTACAGAGAGTACAACTGAAAAATAGCTCCGAAAAGCTAATATTAAGGCTCTAATCAACCTATAATGGAATCTAGTAAATATTTTCTTTCCAAACAAGTTAACAAAAGTAGAAAAATTTGAGAAATTGGACTGTACTCTCATGAGAGTATAGAGAATCTGATAAGAGCTTAAAAAAAAGCAACCAGCTGACTCTCAAATTGCTCAAATGGTTTGTAGTAGACACATTCTTCCCAAGCCCCAATAAGTGAAAAAATTGAGAAAATAGTGTACTCTCATGAGGTATAGAGTACAACTAAAATAACTCGACAAGATAATATTAAAGCTCCAATCAACCTATAATGGAATCTAGTAAATAATTCATTTCCAAATAGGCTAACAAAAGTGGATAAAATTAGAAAATTAGTCATTACTCTGAGAGTACGAAATCTGAGATCAAAGAGCTTAAAAAAAGCAACCCATGACTCTAAATTGCTCCAAATAGTTTATAGTAAACACATTCTTTCCAAACAGGCCACAATAAGGAAAAAAATGAGAAAAAAGTATGTACTCTCAAGATAGTACACCTGCAAAATAGGCCAAAAAGGCTAACATTAAGGCTCCAATCAACTTGTAATGGAATGTAGTAAATATTTTCTTTCCAAACAGGCTAATAAAAGTGGAAAAAATTGGGCAATTGGTCTGTACTCTTATGAGAGTATAGAGAGTACATATGCAAAAGAGCTTAAAAATGCAACCCACCAGCTCCACAATAAGGAAGAAAAGTTGAGAAAAAAATTTGTACTCTCAAGAGAGTACAGAGAGTACACCTACAAAATAGGCCAAAATAGCTAATATTAAGGCTCCAATAAACCTGTAATGGAATCTAGTTAATATTTCCTTTTCAAACATACCAAAAAAATTGAAAAAAAATGTGCAATTGGTCTGTACTCTCATGAGAGTACAAAATCTAATAGCTTAAAAAAGTAACCCATGCTCCCAAATTAAAATAGTTTGTAGTAAACACATTCTTTCCAAATAGTCCACAATAAGAAAAAAATTGAGAAAAGTCACCCTCAAGAGAGTCGTAAGCAGTCAAAAGGCTAATATTACGGCTCTAATAAACCTATAATAGAATCTAGTTAATATTTCTTTCCAAACAGGCCAAAAATACAGAGAGTACAGATGTGAAATTGGTCTGTACTCTCATGAGAGTCAGAGAGTACAGATGTTAAATAGTTCAAAAAAAAAACCCAACAATCTTAAAATTACTCCAAATGATTTGTAGTTAGCATATTCTTTCCAAAAAGGCTACAACAGCTGAAAGAAATTATGTAATTGGTCTATACTCTCATGGGAGTACAGAGAGTACAGATGCAAAACAGGGTAAAAAAAGCAACCCCTCAGCCACCAATTTGCTTGAAATAGTATGTCATAAACTTTTTTTTTCAAATAGGCCAGATTAAGTGAAACAAATTGAGGAAATACTCTATACTCTTAGGAGAGTACAAAGAGTACACATGAAAAATAGCTTAAGAAGGCTAATATTAAGGTTTCAATCAACCTGTAATGGAATCCAGTAAATATTTCCTCTCCAAATAGGCCAAAAAAACTTTTTAAAAAAAATGAGAAAATAGTTATCTACAAAAGGGGTCTTAAAGCTCCACACATGTTATCTACTAAACATGACATCTACTAAACATGTTATCTCCAGAAAGCTTAAAAAAGCAAAAATAATAGCTTCTAATGGCATCCACAAACATAGTAGACATATACATTTCTAAAGCAATTGATTTTCAACATATCAAACTTCGATTGTACATTTGCTAAATCAGTTATTTCATACCCATACATATCAGAACTTTACGAAGCAATTCATCTTCTTTGACCAATCACGGAGTGCGGCTCCTGGAGGTTCTTGATTCGCCACCATGTATTTGCAGATAAACAACCTGCAGTCGATACTATTTTCTTGGACTGATAGCTCATTCATCATTTTGATTGGCCATTTTATGGGATCGCTCTGGAAAGACTGGCCATCATCATCGACAAGTAATTTGATCTAAGTAGTAAGAAATATAGTCAATAAGTAGGCACAAAATATGCAAAATAGGCAAACCGAAATGAGAACAGTCCTTACAATCTCAGGAAGAATGACCTTATGAGTTGGTTTTGGCAATGAATCATAAAAAAATACCAAAGCCCACTTAATATGCCCGTCAAGAGTGTTCGGTGTTGATTATTTACTCTTGGAAGTAAGGTAGCTCGACCACCCGATATACTATCTGCCGGTGACATCTTTGATTTTGCTTTGCCAGGCCATATTTAGCATAGATCTGCAAGAAGTGGAGGCTCAGAGAGTAGACAAGCAAAGTAGTAATAGCTGAAAAAAATTGAGAAAATACTCTGTACTCTCATGAGAGTAAAGAGAGTACACATGAAAAATTGCTCAAAAAATCCACCATCAGCCTCCAAATTGCTTCAACTATTATATAGCAAACATATTTTCTCCAAACAGGCCAAAAAATCTAAAAAAATAATAATAAAAATGGACTCTAGTCTTAAGAGAGATACATAAAATGTTAAAAAACTATCCATCACCAAATTGCTTCAAATGGTATGTAATAAACATATCTTTCCAAAGCCAAAACACTGGATAAAATGTAAATGCTCAGATTCTCATGAGAGAAGAGACATGAGAGAGTAATCTCCCTAAAATCAACCAATCAACCTCCAAATTACTTACTAATGTAATAAACTTATTCCCAAAGCCAACAAATACAAAAAATTGACTCTCATGAGACAGAGTACAAGATGCAAAACACCTCTAAAAAACTAACCAATCACCTCCAAATTGCTAGAATGTAATAAACATATACTCCAAACAAAATAAAAAAAATGATAAAATGCTCTTTACTCTCATTAGAATATAGAGAGTACAGATGCCAATCTCTCCTAAAAATCAACCAATCAGCCTTTAAATTACTTCTAATGGAATGTAATAAACATATTCTCACTAAACAGTCCAAAAACTTTGACAAAAAATAACTAAAATGTTCTGTACTCTCATGAGAGTACAAGGAGTACAGATGTCAATCTCTCATAAAAATCAATCAATCAACCTCCAAATTACTTCTAATGGAATGTAATAAACATATTCTCTCCAAACAGGCTAACAAATCTTATAGAAATTAAAAAAATAATCTGTAGTCTCATGAGAGTACAGAGAGTACAGATGCAAAACATCCATAAAAACTAACCAATCATCCTCCAAATTGCTTTTAATAGAATGTAAAAACATATACTCTCCAAACAGGCCAAAGAAATTATAAAAAATTGACAAAATGCTTTGAACTCTCACGAGAGTAGTAGAGTATGTTTAATCTCACTAAAAATCAAATAATTCTCCTCCAAACCAGAAAAGTAGTATGAGAGTAAAATACTTAAAACCAACCAATCGCCTCCAAATTTCTAATAATGTAATAAACATTTACTCTCCAAACATTCCAAATGACAAAATGATATGCTCAGACTCTCATAAGAGTAGAGTATAGATGCAAAATACCCTTAAAAACCAACCAATCAGCCTCCAAATTATTTCTAATAGAATGTAATAAATATATACTCTCCAAACAGACCAAATAGACTGAAAAAAATGACAAAGTGCTATGTACTCTTATGAGAGTACAGAGTGTACAAATACAAAACACCTCTAAAAACTAACATATCAGCCTCCAAATTACTTCTAATAGAATATAATAAACATATTCTCTCCAAACAGGCCAAAGAAACTAGAAAAAATGATAAAATAATCTATACTCTCATGAGAGTACAGAGAATATAGATGTCACTCTCCTCTAAAAACTAACCAATCAGTCTCCAAATTACTTTTAATGGAATGTAATAAACATATTCTCTCCAAATAAGCCAAAAAATTTGATAGAAAATGAAAAAATAATATGTACTCTCATGAGAGTACAAATGCAAAACACCCCTAAAAACTAACAAATCAATTCTAATATAATGCAATAAACATATACACTCCAAATAAAGCCAAATAAACTAAAATGATAAAAAATGTATCCTCTCATGAGAGAGTACTACAATAAAATACCCCTAAAAACTAACCTATTAGCCTCCAAATTGCTTCTAATGAAATATAATAAACATATTCTCTCCAAACAGGCCAAAAAAACTGAAAAAATGATAAAATGCTCAGATTTCTCAGAGACACGAGTGTAATGCCAATCTCTCCTAAAACCAATCAACCAAATTTTCATATTATAATGTAATAAACATATTCTCTCCAAACAGGCCAAAAAATCTGACAAAAAATGAAAAAAAAAAAATCTGTACTCTCATTAGAGTATAGAGAGTACAGATATAAAACACACCTAAGAACCAACCAATCATCTTCCAAATTGTTTCTAATTGAATATAATAAACATATTCTCCCCAAACAGGCTAAAAAATCTGACAGAAAATGAAAAAAATAATATGTACTCTCATGAGAGTATAGAGAGTACATATGCAAAACACCCTTAAAAACTAACCAATCACCTTCCAAATTGCTTCTAATGGAATATAATAAACATATACTCTCCAAACAGGCCAAATAGATCGGAAAAAAAAATGACAAAATGCTTTATACTCTCATGAGAGTATGAGAGTACAATAAATCTCCACTAAAAAACTAACCAACCATCCTAAATTTATTCTAATGGAATGTAATAAACATATTCTCTCCAAATAAAAAAAAAAATAAAATAATCTGTACTCTCATGAGAGTACAGAGAGTACAGATGCAAATCTCTCCTAAAAACAAACCAACCAGCCTCAAAATTACTTCTAATGGAATGTAATAAACATATTATCTACAAATATGATTTAAAAGCTAGAATAAAAATTTAGAAAATGGGTGTACTCTCAAGAGAGTACACATGCAAAACAACCAAAGAAACCAACCAATAACCATTCAATCTGCTTGTAATGCCATGTAGTTAACATATTATATTCAAACAGTGTCAGAAATCTTAAAAATATATGATAAAATGGGTTGTATTCTTCTGAGAGTACAGATAAGAGTACAGAGAGTGCACATGCAAAACTGAAGAAAACAGCCATCAAGTAATCCTAAACAAATTATAATGCCATCGACTAAACATATTATATCCAAACAAGCCCCAGATTTCATCAAATCCTTCATGAAACAACACTAAACACCCAATAATGGGATATACTAAACATATGACAAGCCACACAGTTCAAAAATTTCAAAATAACGACGTGTACCATCATGAGAGTATAGAGAGTATACATATAAAATATCTCCAAAATACTTGTAAAACATGCTCCTTTCCTTTAAAGAACTCAAATATTTCAAATGTTCTCCTATTCGATGGTGAGAACAATAGAGAAAATCCTAAATTTATTATAGTTCAAGAATGCAGGAAGAAATACCTCATGCTATCGCCTATAATATCTCAATTTTTAATGCCCAAGATTTAGCAAATCTCAGGGGAAGGTCGAGCAGGGAGAGAAGCGGGGCGGTGAGAATAATTCTAGCAAAAGAAATCCCTAAAGTGTGTCAAGAAGAATATGGAATGACGTAATATTTTCTCCTTCCATTTGTTTGAGCGGGATGTCGTGGGCGGTACGCGGCGTCGTTCTCAAGTGACAACTCTGTTAAATGAAAAAATGATATTTTTTAATAATGGACAGGTGTTGCATTGCTATTGGAGTCTGGACGTAAAGCTATATCCGGATTCCGCACGTAATATTTTCTCGTAAGAATAAGAGCTGCCACAAGCTCAAATTGTTGCTATTTGGTGCTGTTATTCTATCAATTAATTGGTCATTTTATTTAGATCCAATAACCAATGTAGTCATGCTGGGGATACCGACATAAGTATAATAACATCCTTTCTTTTCTTCCATTCATTCTCTCAACCCTAAACAATGCTTCGTATATAGGAATTTTGGTGAGAATATATATATATATATATCTCTCTCTCTCTCTCTATATATAGAGAGAGAGAGAGAGAGAGAGAGAGAGATTGATCAAATGAACTTTAATTTGAAGGAAAGGCATTTACTAATTGGGAGAATTTTCTATTTTTTTTCAAATTTTTTTCTTTTCGGATATTTATATAGATAACATATAATTTTTATATATTTACATATCTAATATCAAAATTTTAATATTTATATCAAAAATAGCTTTTTTATTAATTATTTAAAATGAAATATATTTTTAAAGTATAAAAAATGTAATATTTATAAATATTGATTTTTAGATACTAGACGTGTAAATGCATAGTTGTCTGTTATGTATGTAAATTTCCCATTTTAAATTGATGTATGGTGTAATATGAAATTGCATTTTACATTTAAGCCGCCTTCTCTTCTTTTTTAATGCCAGCATAGCAATTTATTTATTTGTTCATTCATTTACTCTTTATGGTCTTAATTTTTTTTTATTTCATGGCAATTTTATTTATGTCGCACTACATTAGTCAAGTCTTTTAATTAGCATATAACTATGTTTTCATTTGTAATTATTCCTTTTATTTGTTTCGTACTATAAATAGTCAGGCTAGGTTCTAAATATACGAGCCGTATTAAATAAATAAATAAATTATATATATATATATATATATATATATATATATATATATATATATATATATATATCATAATTTTATATTTTATTTGCATACACCGTAGCTTTATTCTTTTATATTTATAAATTTATTAATTTTAATCTTAATTTTTTAAATTAATTTTAAAATATTGAAATCATAAAAAAAGCTCGAGTCATATTTTTTATTTTTATTAAATTTTTAATGCTCTAGTAGTAAAAAAATAGAGGATGATTAAATTATAAATATATATGTATTCCATATTTGATTTGTAAATATATTATTAATTATTTTTTTAATATTTAAATATTAGTATTCATCTATTTAATATTTAAATTTTTGAATAACATTAAAATATTATACATATTACTTTTTATTAAGTGGGTTTTATAATTTAAAAAAATAGAGAAGATGATTAAATTATAAATACATATAAATTAGATCGTTGATTTGTAAATGTTTTTTATTTATTTAATATTTAAATGGTAGTATTTATTTATATAATATTTAAATTTTAAATAACATTCAAAAATTATACATATTACTTTTTTAAAAATAAAATAATTTGTTGTATATTTATTTTGATATGATTGTAATATCAAAATGTTATATAAATAAATATTAAAATTTAGATTTTAGACACATAAATATATAGATTTATTTAGAATGTATGTAAGTCTCTTTTTTTTTTTCTTTTTGATGACTTCCAGTTTTGGGTAAGATAGAACATAGCATTTCTCTTTTCATAGAATTGGTAATGCCACACAACCTTACATAAAATCCAAAATCTTGTTTTAGCCCTATTTAGGAAAAGTACATTTTCCAAATTTAATGCTGATCTAATTTTATCTGAAGCCCTATTTAGGCAAAGCACCTTATAGAATAATTTTATCTCTATGAGCTAACAAGCGAAACTCAAATTAATCCTTCTTGTTAGTTCGTGAGTTGACTCATTTAATAAATATTAATATAAAAATATACATATAATATATTAAATTTTAATAATTTAAATATACAAAATTTAAAATATTTAAAAAAAATATTCCATTCTCTTATAACAGCCAATTATTATTATTTTATTTCTAATTTTTAATTATTTAATTATTTTTATTATAATAATTATTTAAATTATAATTATTTTATCTCTTTCATATTAAATGAGCGAGCTCGAACTCATAAAATAAAATTCGAGCTCGATAAATTAATCAAGCTCAAAAGCTCAAGTCAAGAAAATATGATCTATATATAATAATATTTTAAAAGATAAATTTCACTAAAGATTTTAAATTAGATAAAAGAAATTAAAAGTAAAATAAGTCATAGAAGCAAATTCGAAATAAAGTAACAAATAAAGCTTTTCTTAAAGAAATTTGATAACTCAGTGAAGTTGCGGGCCGTTAAAACTATTCTAAATGCCTGCGAATGTTGAGTTTGTGGATCACAGGACTATTATTAATAACGACTTTTTTTATGACCGGGTTGGGCCGCTTTTATTTTTTATTTTTGGTTTATAATTTTATATTTATATTTTGATTTAAATTAAAATATATTTAATTGTGATATTTAATTTTAAAATATTTAAAAACTATTTTAAATATTTTAAAAAACATTATAATTTACTTTGAATTAATTGTGTAGGGATAATTATAAAAATAGTACTCCAAATTCATATATTTATAGAATTAATACTCATATCATTTTTTTGAAATAATCTTATGTATTTATGCTTGTTAAGATCAAATCATTTGGAGGAATTATAATGTGAATTTTAATATTTGAGTGAAAATTTGAAAAATATAATAAAATAATAGGGTATTAATTTTATAAATATCTATATTTTGAATGAAATGTTTGTAATTCTCCCCAAAATAAACTTTCTTATCCGTGGCACTGTGGTTGGTTGTCTTCTCCAAAATTAGATTGATAATCTTAATTAGTAATTTAGGTATGAAAAAAAGAATTAACTTAATAGGCCCAGCTTATCCTTATTTCGGACGAAAAATCAAGAGGCGCATGTTCAGATCTATTTTTTTTCAGGTAATATCGCTCGGCTACTCCGCAAATCCGATCCACCGCCGGTTTTTACTGCCCAAGCGCGCCGTCGGCCAAGAGGGAGGTCGCCGCCGGCTAAGGGAGAGCTCCCCGCCGGCCAAGGAGTGCGCCACCATCGGAGACTACTCATTTTGTCGTTTGTCCGCCGATTTAGGTATTTTTTTTATCCTAAATGCTAAATTTGTGGTAGATCTTATTATATATGACTTCATGCTGTATGATTTGCTTATTTAGTTGTGTTGTTAGGCTAGATTTGTATATTTTGTATATTATGTAATTGTATATTAATAAATCATTAATAATATTAAAATAAAATTAATTTTATCATAATATTTTATTTAAGATAAAATTAGTAATTAAATGAAATATTTAAATTTAAGATTTTTTAAACGTATTAAAAAAAATGAGCATTTACATACATAGCACACAATTCTTATATATTTATATGTCTAATACCTAAATATAAATATTTGCATATATAACACTTAAATCTTTATTATTACAACAAAAATAATATTTTTCTTAATTTTTTGAAGTAAAATTCAACTTTTGAAGCATAAGAAAAGTGCTATAATTTTAAATATCAAACTTTAGGTATTAGATATGCATGCATAAAATTTGTGTGCTATGTATGTAAATTTTCCTAAAAAAAATGAGGCAACATCTCTCTCTCCCAAGTAAATCCGGGATTTAAGAGGATTTATAGGATTTACTAAATCCGGGATTTAGTAAATCTGTTTGTTATGTTTGGCAGGATTTATTGGATTTAGCAGTGTAAACTTAAGTAAATCCGTTGTTAAACACCTCATGAATCGGCAAAGATGTCGCCTCCATTACGAGAGAAAATCTTACGAGTGTAGCTTTCGTCTGACTCCAATATACATTTGTCCATTATAAAAAAATATGTTTTTCACTTAACATTACTTATCACTTGAGCGATGCCGTTTATGTTACCCGGGCAGACCGTCCGTTCAAACAGCGAGAGATGTCGCGGAGAAATTTAAAATATATATATATATATATATATATATATATATATATATAATATATATATATATTTTTTTCAAACAAACCGAGCTCAGAGAGAGAAACAAAAATCTCATTTCATTTTTCGGGAAGAACTGTAAAGATGGAGAACGAATTTGGAAGTTATGTCCTTGATGATATTGCGACCAATTTAGCGGACAATGTATTAAATAAAAATATATCGGTAAATTTTTTGAACAGTTTTATATGTACAATCTTTTTAGGGTTTATTAGTGATATTCTTTGAAAATGATTTATTTAATATATATTTGATAGAGTGTTAGGAGTTCTTTGAAAGAGGACTTTGCTTATTTTAGGAACTATTTTGCATGTATACTCTCTGTACTCTCATGAGAGTACAGCCCATTTTAAATTTTTTTGTAGATTTTTGACCCTGTTCGGATATAATATGATTAGTATACAACATTATAAGTTGTTTGGAGGCTGTTTGGTTAGTTTTTTAAATTGTATATGTACTCTATACTCATGAGATGATTATTTTCAATTTCACAAATTTTTGGCATGTTTGGAGAGAATATGTTTATTATGTTATTTAGAGTAATTTGGAGAGGTGATTGGTTGGTTTTATGAAGATTTACATGTACTCTTTGTACTCTCATGAGTAATATTATTTTTCAATTTATATTTTTTTTTGGAGAATATATTTATTACATTCAATTAGAGTAATTTGGAGGATGATTGGTTGATTTTTAGGAGAGATTTGGATTTGTACTCTCTATACTCTCGTTAGAGTATAAACTATTTTCTCATTTTTTTTAGTTTCTTTGGTCTGTTTGGAGAGAATATATTTATTACATTCAATTAGAAGCAATTTAGAGGCTGATTGGTTAATTTTTATGGGTGTTTTATATCTGTACTCTCTATACTCTCATGAGAGTATATATTATTTTTTCAATTTCTATCAAATTTTTTAGTCTGTTTAGAGAGAATATGTTTATTACATTCCATTAGAAGTAATTTAGAGGCTGATTGATTAGTTTTATGGAGAGATAGATTCTACTCACATGAGAGTACATATTAGTTGTTTGGAGACTATTTGGTTGATTTTGTGACATTTGTATTCTCTATACTCTCAGAGTACGATTATTTTTCAATTTGTGATTTTTGCTTGTTTGGAGAGGATATGTTTATTATATTTAATTAAAAGTAATTTGGAATCGACGGTAATTTTGGGGAGATTTACATCTTACTCTCTGACTCTCATGAGTACATATTATTTTTTTTAATTTTATTTTTTTTGGCTGTTTGGAGAGAATATGTTTATTATATTCAATTAGAAGTAATTTGGAGGATGATTGGTTAGTTTTTGGGATAGGTTTGCATCTCTACTCTCATGAGAGTACACTCCATTTTTTTCATTTTTTCTAATTTCTTTGGCAAGAATATGTTTATTATATTCTATTAGAAGTAATTTGGAGACTGATTGGTTGAGTTTTAAGGGTGTTTTTCATCTGTATAGATTATTTTTTTTTAATTTTTGTTAGATTTTTTGGCCTATTTGGAGAGAATATATTTATTACATTTTATTAAAAGTAATTTGGAGACTGATTAGTTGATTTTTAGGGGAGATTTGTATCTGTACTCTCTGTACTCTCAAATTACAAGTTATTTGGAGGCTGTTTGTTGGTTTTTTATGATTTGCATTTTACTCTCGCTCATGATATATACATTATTTTTTTTTCTCATTTTTTTGGCTTTTTGGAGAGAATATGTTTATTATATTCATTAGAAGTAATTTGGAGGTTGATTAGGTTGAAGATTTGTATCCGCTCATGAGAGTACAATTTATTTTGTCATTTTCACAAATTTTTTGGCTGCTTGGAGAGAATTTGATTAGATATATATACAATTGTGGAGTTGGTTAGTTTAGACATATGCATGTACTCTCTCAGACTCTCATGAGAGTACATATTTTTTTCAATTTCTATCGATTTTTTGGTTTGTTGAGAGAATATGTTTATTATATTCCATTAAGTAATTTGGAGCGATTGGTTGGTTTTATGAGAGATTTGATTTACTGCATTCTCATAAGAGTATTATTTTTTTCAATTTCTATCAAATTTTGCTTTGAGAGAATATATTATTACATTCCATTAGAAGTAATTTGGAGAATGATTGGTTGATTTTAGAGAGATTTGTATCTCTCAGATTCTCATGAGAATATACCTCATTTTTCATTTTTTTTTTCTTTTGGCTTAGAGAGAAAATATTTATTACATTCTATTAGAAGTAATTTGGATTGGTTAGTTTTAGGGGTATTTTGCATCCAGACTCATTCTCATGAGAGTAGATTATTTTTTCATTTTGAGTTGTCGCATGTGACATATTTGTGTTTGTGCACGTAAATGTGATAAATGAGTAGTGCGATGATGAAGCCGTGATATCTAATGACCCAAATATGGGGAAACTCCTTAGCACCACTATTCACAATAAAAGGCATGCAAGCATGGTTATGCACATCAAACCAGTTCAGGAAGGATCATACTAGTTATTGGCCAAACTCCAAGAAATTGAAATCAAAAGATTTTATGTGCAAAAGTGTCGAAGAAAGTGGCCAATCTAAACTACGTAGTTAAATTCCAAAAAAATAGATACAAGGAGTGATTGTCATGATTAGATTTTTTATTGATTTAGATGGGAATTGAAGGTTAAAAATATATAAAAGTCATAATCATTCATCGGCAAAGCGGTGACCCACATCTTCTTAGATAGATCATCATGAGAAGGCAACTATGAAGACAATGATAAATTAGAGCAACATGCCAACTATCTAAATGAGGAAGTTGGCGGCATGGAGAATATTGGCTTCACAAAAAGAGAGAAGATCGAGGATTGTGAATGGTGATAGTAATGCATTAATATCACTATTCAAGGAAAGACAAGAGGATGGATGTTTGCATGGATGTCCAAGTTGATGAGTTAGATGGTTAGTTTTTTTTGGAGCAATGACATGTCAAGGATAGAATATGATTATTTTGAGGATGTCATAATTTTGATACAAGTTATCGACTCAATAAATATAATCTTGTTTGTGCCTTTCATGGAGTGAATCATCATCAGCAAAATATCTTATGAGTTCCTTTCATCAAGAGACAATTGAGTCATTCACATGGCTATTCAAAACATTTCTTCGGTTAATGAGTGACAACAAGTGTGACTCACAGGAGGAGTTTGAGCAAGCTTGGTCTACTATGCTAGATGAGAGTAATTTGCACGATCATGCTGTCATTGGAGCTTTATAAAATTAGATGCAAGTGGTCCACGCATTCTCAGAAAGACTCATTCTCAGATGAGAATCTTGTCAATGCATAATGAGTCCACAAATAATGTATCAAATCTCTAAACCAACAAGTTCAATCTTAATTTCTGGATTGAGAAGGTTATCACACATGGTGTAATGAACATGATGAAGATTTGTCCAATCAAGAATTCTTGTTAAGATCGCCACTCAAACAAGCGCTATGTTTTACACAAGAAAGCTTTATATAATATTTGAGGATGAATTTTTGCATGGAGTTGGAGGATTAACAACAAATGTGTCAGATGAAAATCCTATGGAGTATTTGGTGAGAAACTTAGAGAATAAATATGCTTCCAAAGCATGGACTATCTATTTCGACAAGATAGACCTAAAAGTAACTTGGTGAGAAACTTAGAGAATAAATATGCTTCCAAAACATGGACTATCTATTTTGACAAGATATGCCTAAATGTAACTTGTAGTTGTAAAAAATTTGAAATGATGGGATTACTGTGCCCAATCGATCCGAAGTTCTTAGAAGATATCATGCGATTCGATAAGTACCTCATGACCGGTCAACCGATAGCAAATAGGGATATCTACTTTGACAATCAAGAAGAATAAAAAAGGCAATGATGGAAATAAACATATTATTTTTCAACCACATCATATCATATCAAATAAGTACCGGGCAATGGTAATAAGATAGGAGTAAATGCTTGGATCCTTAAAATAACTATATGATAATGTCAACTCTATATTATGTGAGAATTCACCTCCAGCTGACAGAACAGCTAAGAAGAAGAAGTCAACCACAGCAGATAAAGGAAATGATATTTTAAAGGATCCATTTAAGCAGTGACCAAAGGGTGTTTCAAATGCAAGGCTTAAGGGATATTTGGAGGGAACCAAGAAAGCCTTTCTATTTGCCTCAAGTTATAGTATTTACATATTATTTTTTAAACTTTAAACCATCCTTCTTTTATTGTTACAAAGTCCAAAGAACAACTCTCGAGGGGTGGAGAACATGTAGAGTCACCAATTTTTTTTTCTATGCCCTGAGTGCTTTTCGTGAGGTATGCATGGAAAACCCGTCAATCATGCTATTACATATCATTAACTAATATGATGTTCTATTTCTAGAATTTAACTCATTCAATAATCAATCAATCACCGAAGGGTACACTGTCGATGATGGATATCATTACAAATATTTTAGTGCATGACATCATTTATTTGTGTGTTCTTGTACACGTTAATGTCAATTACAATCATAATTACATCATTACAATCATTTCTAAGAACAAAGAGATTCCTTGATGAGTTTCTTTTACTTTTGCACACCAAAGACACTCATATCTAGAGAGGTTGAGGAAGACTTTGTTAGAGTCACTGACTTTCTTTGGCATAGAAATTATCTCTAAGTCAAGGCCAAACAAAGTAGTAGTAATTAATTAATCCAATTTCCTTTTAAACTTTAAGAAGATTAATTTATGAATGACTCATTATATCGATAATTGCTTTGTTCTGCTCTTTAAGATTTCTAAAAAAATCTAGATAATCATTAAGCTTTTGGAACTGATCGGAATTAAATGATCAATTTTGAGATTTGTGTGAAATTATGAGCAGAGAGAGAGCTAAAGCACTTCAATGCCCATAAACAGTATCATTACCCTATTAGCATTAGCTTGTGTGTGAAGGTAAATTTAGAACAATAAGTAATAATGTTTGAAATGAATAAGTTAGAGACATTGTTGTCGCTTTGTAACATATTTCCTTTAGCTTTGAAGTCGCTTTGCTTCAACATTTGTTCTGTAAATATGTTGTGCTTCTCCTTCTACTTTGTAGCATTATGTATGTGAATGAGAATAATAGTTTATTAATGCGTCTGGTTTGATATAATCAAGTATTTTTTAGTAATAATTTTGTGTGATGATTTTTTTTCTATTATTTTGCATTATTATAATTAAGGTTATTAATTTGTGAAGCAAGGAAGATGAGAATCATGTTAAATAAATTGCTTAATGAGCAATCGCTTATTCCATGCATTTTTTTGCTTGTTTCTTCCTCAACATTTATTTATTTACTTTTGGTTTATTTTTTCTTGCTCCATTGATGTCATGGATTACTCGCGGGTTGGTGTTGATGAGGGAAAAGAACTGGTTGTACAAATCATCAATTAAGAGGCAATTTATTTTATTTTTTTCAATTTGATTATCAGATATTTGGACTGCTTGCCACTGACATCAAAGTGCAAGGTGTGAGGGTCCTTACATTTAATTTTTTTTTATTGCTTGTTTATTTCTCTATGGAGGTTGTACAATGTGTTCCAACTGCTCAAAATAGAGATGAAAGCATTATTTCAATCAATTTTGGTGTTCTTTTCATGAAAAATGTTCTTCAAATATATCCAATCATTATATTTCAAATTTCTTTTTTATGCTGCATGTCTAATATTTTGAAGGTTTATAATAATGTGTGTATGATGAAAATAAAATGTGTTAATCCTTCATTCTTACACGCTCTTCCGCAATAAATTGGGTAGTAGTTCCTTTGTTTCAATTAGGTAGATGATGATGAAGGCTTATTATGTAAGTGATGATGTTGAATCAGTCAATTGAACTCACATTAAATAATTTTTAGAGAGAGAGAGAGAGAGAGTATATTGAATTGTGTAACTTTGTATCGATCTTTGTTCCTTATTTTTATATTTTTATTTGACGCTATGCTACATGATCGATGTACAAAATAATAAAAAAATTAATAGAATTGTATCTCTTGATGTGGTTGATTCTCAAATTCTACTTGAGGTGTTCTAATGATTTAATAAATAAGTTTAATTTGAGTTAACAATATAATGTCAATCTTATTAAGATTGAACCGACATCCTCATATACGTAAATAACTTTATCAAAGTAGTTAATTGTGCAAAATATGCAATTTAAGAAAACTAAAGCTAAGCCAAAGATTACAAAAAGCTATTAAGATCAATAAATACTCATTATAAGTAAGAAAATTATTATTTGTTGGTATAAGCAAGAAAGCTATATTTTGAATATACTGTAAGGTCATTTGGAATTATTTTTTTTTAATTTTTATTTTATTTATATTTATATTTTGACTTAAAATAAAATTTATTTGATAATGATAATTATTTCAAAACCATTCAAAATATATAAAAATTATTTCAAATATTTCTATAAATAATATTTTTTATTTTAAAAGAGAAACAAAAAATGTTTTAAAACTTATTAAATAAAAAGACTTACAAGAAATAAGAAAAAAAAGTAATCTATCATGCAATAAAAAATTAGAGCAATTCAAGTTAATTAATAATGATTTTAACATTCCATAATGAGTTTTTTTAAATAAATTTTTATTGTGCATTATTTATTCAAAATTATTAAGCACATTTCTAATAAATTTAAGTTAATAAACCTTTTATCTTAATTTATCAAATAATATTTTAAAAAAATTGAAATTGAGCTTAATATCATTGTTTTTTTTCACTTTAAATTTTATTTGAAATGAATTCAAGCATTTTTACATTAAAAAAAGCTAACATTCATGCTCCAAATAATAGATGGAATGTAAAACATATCTCTCCAACAGACATTAAAATTAGAAAAAAATAAAATAATATGTACTCTCGAGTAGAGAACAACTAAAAAATAGCTCAAAAGCTAATATTAAAGTTAACGTAATTAAATATAGTAAATATTTTCTTTCAAACAAAGTGAAAAAATTGTGAAATTGGTTTGTACTCTCAGAGTATGAGAATATGATGCAAAATAGCTCAAAAAAAAAAAGTAATCCAACACCTCAATTACTCCAAATGGTTTGTAGTAAACATTCTTCCCAAGCGAATAAATTGAAAAAAATTGAGAAAATAATACGTACTCTCGAGTACATAGAGTACAACTAAAAATCTCAAAAAAGTTAATATTAAGGCTCCAATCAACGTAATTAATATATAGTAAATTTTTCCTTTCCAAACTCAAATAGAAAAATTGAAATTGATTGTACTCTCATGAGAGTACCGATATAAAATAGCTTAAAAAAGTAATCCAAAACCTCCAAATTGCTCAAATGGTTTGTAATAAACACATTCTTCCCAAGCATACGAATAAGTGAAAAAATTGAGAAATAGTGTACTCTCGAGAGTACAACTAAAAAAAAGCTAATATTAGCTAATAATTTGAATCTAAAAATATTTCCTTTCCAAACATGCTAATAAAGGTAGAAAAATTGAGTGGTGCGTACTCTGAGAGTACAAAATGATGAAAGAGCTTAAAAAATAACCTCAAATTGCTCAAATGGTTTGTAGTAAACATAATTCTTCCCAAGCAGAATAAGTGAAAAAAAAAAATATCTACTCTTAGAGTACAGAGAATACAAAATAGCTCAAAAAGCTAATATTAAGGCTCCAATCAACCTAATGGAATCTAATAAATATTTCTTTCCAAACATGCTAAAAGGTAAAAATATTGAAAAATTGGTTGTACTCTCATGAGAGTACAAAAAATAAGAGCTTAAAAAGTAACCCAGCTCCAAATTGCTCAAATGGTTTGTAGTAAACACATTTCCAAGAAGCCGGAATAAGTGCAAAAAAATTGAGGAAATAGTTTGTACTCTCATGAGAGTATAGAGAGTACAACTGAAAAATAGCTCCAAAAAGCTAATATTAAGGCTCTAATCAACCTATAATGGAATCTAGTAAATATTTTCTTTCCAAACAAGCTAACAAAAGTGGAAAATTTAATTTGTACTCTCATGAGAGTGTAGAGTACATAAAAGAGCTTAAAAAAAGCAAACTCCAAATTGCTCTAAATGGTTTGTAGTACATTCTTCCAACAGCGAATAAGTGAAAAAATTGAGAAAATGTCGTACTCTCAGAGTATAGAGAACAAAATCTCAAGATAATATTAAGCTCCAATCAACTATAATGGAATCTAGTAAATATTTCTTTCAAATAGGCTAACAAAAGTGGAAAAATTAGAAAATTAGTCTACTCATGAGTTGAGAGACTGAGTGAATACAAAAACAAAAAGTAGACTCAAATAAATAGTTTATAGTAACACATTCTTTCCAAACAGCCCAATAAGGAAAAAATGAGAAAAAGTATGTACTCTCAAGATAGTACACACCAAAATAGGTCAAAAGGCTAATATTAAAAAATCAACTTGTAATGGAATGTAGTAAATATTTTCTTTCCAAGCATAAAAAGTGGAAAAAATTAGAAATTGGTTCTCTCATGAGTGAGTATAGATACAAAGCAAAAATGCAAAGCTCCAATAAGGAAACAAAAGAGAAAAAAAATTCAGTACACTCAGAGTATAGAGTACACACACAATAGCCAAAATGGTTAATATTAAGGCTCCAATAAACTGTAATGGAATCTAGTTAATATTTCTCTCAAATAGCCAAAAAATTGAAAAAATGTGATTGGTACTCATGCGATAGAGTCTATACAAAATAGCTTAAAAGTAACCCGACTCCCAAATTGCTCCAAATAGTTTGTAGTAAATATTCTTTCCAAACAGCCACTGAGAAAAAAAGAAAAAGTCGACCCTCAAGAATAGAGAGTACAAAATAAGTCAAAAGGCTAATATTACGCTCCAATAAACTTGTAATGAATTTAGTTATTTTCTTTCCAAATAGGCCAAAATTAAGTAAATGTGAAATTGGTAGACTCTCATGAGAGTAGAGAACGATGCAAATAGCTCAAAAAATAATACAATCTCAAAATTGCTCCAATGGTTTGTAGTTATATTCTTTTAACAAGCTACAGAAATTATGAAATTGGTCTCTCTCATGGGAGTATAGAGTATATTAAAAAAAACCACCAGAAATGTATGTCATAAACTTTTTCTCCAAATAGCTAGATTAAGTGAAAAAATTGAGAAAATACTCTATATCAGAGTACAGAGTATACATGCAAAACAACTTAAAAAGGAATAAATTAGTAATGGAATCAGAAATATTCTCCAAATAAAATAACTAAAAAAATGAAAATAGTTATCTACTAAAGGGGTCCTAAAGCTCCACACATGTTATCTACTAAACATGACATCTACTAAACATGTTATCTCCATAAAGCTTAAAAAAGAAAAAATAGTAGCTTCTAATGGCATCCACAAACACAGCAGACAAATACATTTCTAAAGCAATTGATTTCCAACATATCAAACTTCAATTGTACATTTGCCAAATCAGTTATTTCATACCCATACAGAAGATAGCTGAACTCTAGTAAACAATTCATCTTCTTTGACCAATCCTATGGCATCCATTGGATTCTTGATTGCCTCCATGTATTTGTAGATAAACATCCTGCAGTCGATACTATTTTCTTGGACTGGTAGCTCACTCATCATTTGATTGTCATTTATGATTCTGAAAGAGCACATCTTGATAAGTAATTTGATCTAAGTAGTAAGAAATATAGTCAATAAGTAGGTACAAAATATACAAAAGCAAAAAAATTAGAGCGATCTTACAATCTGGAAGAATGACCTTATGAGTTGGTTTGGCAATGAATCATAAAAATACCAAGCTTAATATGCGATCGAGTGTCAGTCTGATTATTTATAACTGAAGTAAGAGTAGCTCAACGATATCTGCATTGGCATGCAGATGAACATTTTGCTTTCCTTTGTAGGCCATATTTAGCATAACTCTGAAGTGAAGGGTAAGTTTATAATTAGTGTCTTTAACACTCTAAACTAGGAAATCATATTACCCAAAGTTTCTATGGAGTAACTTACCCGGTGTAGGCATGAATACAAATAGGGACATATAGCCGACATAGGTATTTTTCGGCCAGTAAAAAGGTGAAGGCATCGATGTGTGCATCTGATGAATCGATCTATCGGAACTCGTCAATCTAGCCTCGCGTAATGATGATATTCCCAGTGAATATATATCATCCCATGTGAGAAATATGAGAATGTGAGCCTAATTAAATGAATAGGTTATTTTATGTATACAGAAGGAGTTGAATGAAAAATGACTTACTTCTCCTTGAATTGGGAGCAAGAGGTGTCGATGAGCTGCAGCATTAGCTTGGGCAGAACATCTCTTGATGAGAACTCCATGATATGATGTGCCTCTGCAAGAAAATTAGTGATGAAGAGCTAGATTCACTGTGAAGTAAGGCTCAAATTGCTAAGTTGATGCATACCTTACGATGCTCCTCAACCACCATAGTCGATTGGTTCATATGATATTGGAGCATCTTTGCAAACCTACAAAAATTTTAGTGAAATCACTACTAGGTTAAATTAAAAAAGTAAAGCAATACCTCTTATCGCTTTGCTCATCTGGAGGCTACGGGTTATACGCCGTGACTTCAGTATGTTAGTGTGAAGAGATATAGCTTTCCTCTTCCTCATCCTCAGCCTTCACACCATGCTCAATGGTAAAGGTTGCACATCTTCATGCGGTTGAAGCCTCCAGGAGCTTCCCTGGTGGCCTCCTAGGGTTTCCCCAGGTGGAAGCCTCAGGCTTCTCCAGTGGAATCTCTGGAAGCCCCTCAGTAGCCTCCAGAGCCTCCCCATGGTAGCCATACCTAGCCACATGGTCCTCCATGGGAAGCTTGTAGCCTCCATGTGTGCCCCGTGTTAGCTTCCTCAGAGATTCCCCTCCAGAGCTTCCCCATGCTTGGATGCTAGGACCGCCACAGCCTCAATAGCAACTACTCGCAAATCAATTCCATTCATTCTCTCGATCATTGATGCTTTAAAAGATGATACTCTCTCTCTCAATGTCACGAGCACGCAAGTATCCTCTCACCATGAGCTTTCTAAATGTACTAGCAGGAGGCTAGATACATTGGGAGAATATCGAGGAGAGATATATGAGATTAGGGAGCACTCATTAAAGAATGATCTATTATGGGCTTGACATGGGTTATCTCTGGGTAGGCAATGTTTCAAGGAGCCGTCTCCTCATATGTCCTTGAAATGAAAGCGGACGTTACATTAAAAAAATATGATGCTTTACAATATGAACGAATACATTCTAATATAAATAAAGTGAAATTATTTTGCATCACCTGGTGACCTTCCAAACTAGTGAGTCATTTGCAAACTTTATTTTTGGCCATCGTAACATACGTGGCTTTGAAGAAGGAAAGGGCGGCCTTATGATGGCGATGTGCTCCGTCGCCTAGATTTGCAATTAATATTTATGTAAGTTAACTTCAATGCATCAAATAATACATATCTGAAGATGTAGAGTGCACCATTAGATGAGTGACAAAGCCACTCAAGTACTTGGGTGCCTTCTGTGTCAGAATCTTTGATGTAATATCATCAAATTGTGAAACTAGAAAGGTCCAAATGATCTCTGCCCAATTGTACTCAGCAAATTTATCTTTGTCGTCGGCATAGACAATTAATTCTGACGTCACTCTGTAGTTGTGATATATAAAAGAAAGGTTTGAAAGCAAAAAATGTATGTACAAACCGCTGCGCGGTTAGAAGCGATCCAAATCTCAAGTTTATTCTTAAAGTCCATTATTTGAACTTGATAGTGGGGATTTCTATCATATGACATTCTCCCCTCTGTTTGGCATCCCTATAATTAATGCAACTTCATTGGGGGGTGAAAGGAATGCATTGGCCACCAAAAAAGAATGTCAGCTTCTCTATATCCAAGCAAGACAAGATTGAAATGATGGCAACTGAGTCTTGTTGAATTCCATGTAGTCTAATAAATTGATGCAAATGAAGTCTCCTTAAAATGTCAATAACTTCATCATCAAAGCGTGCTGAGATATTATCGAACACTACTCTAATGGTAGTAGACCTGCATCTAGAAGTTATCCTTTTTCCAGACATGTTAAACTTCAAAATGGAAATTCAATTAATGAGATTTTTATCAGCACAATGGAGGCCCAGAGAGTAGACAAGCAAAGTAGCCACTAAAAGTAGGGACTAATAGCTGAAAAAATTTAAGAAAATATTCTGCACTCTCATGAGAGTACACATGACAAACTGCTCAACATCAGCCTCCAAATTGCTTCAACTGCTATATAACAAATATATTTTCTCCAAATAGGCCAAAAAGTCCAAAAAAATAAAAATAAAAATGGACTATACTCTCAAGAGAACACAGAGAGTACACATGCAAATCTGCTCAAAAAAACTACCCACCAGCCTCCAAATTGCTTCAAATTGTATGTAATAAACATATCTTTTCAAAAGAATATGAACAAAAAATGTGTAAATGTATGACTCTAATGAGTACATAGAGAAATATATCAATCTCTCCTAAAAATCAAGCAATCAGCCTCCAAATTATTTCTACTGGAATGTAATAAATTTATTCCCTCCAAACAGGCCAACAAATCTAACAGAAATTGAAAAAAATAATATGTACTCTTATGAGAGTACAGATGCAAAACACCCATAAAACTCAATCACCTCAAATTGCTTCTAATGGAATGTAATAAACATATACTCTCCAAAGCCAAAGCAAAAAAATGAGAAATATTCTCATGAGAATATAGAGTACATATGCTAATCTCCACTAAAAAAACCAATCTCCAATTTTCTTTGGAATGTAATAATACATTCTCTCCAAAGCCAAAAAATATGAAAAATGATAAAATGCTCTACTCTCATGAGTATGAGTACAAATATAATCTCCTAAAAAATCAACCTCAAATTACTTCTAATGGAATGTAATAAATATATTCTCTCCAAACAAACTCATAAAAAAAAAATAATTTGTACTCTCATGAGAGTAGAGTTCATATGCAAACTAAAAATTCCAATCATTCTCCAAATTCATTCTGTAATAAACATATACTCTCCAAACAGGCCAAAGAAATTAGAAAAAATTGGCAAAATGTTCTGTACTCTCATGAGAGTACAGAGAGTATATATGCCAATCTCCACTAAAAACTAACCAATTTGCCTCCAAATTGCATCTAATGGAATGTAATAAATATATTCTCTCCAAACAGGCCAAAAAAGCTGACACAAAATGAAAAATAATAAGTACTCTCATTAGAGTACAAAGAGTACAGATACAAAATACTCCTAAAAATTAACCAATCAGCCTCCAAATTGCTTCTAATAGAATGTAATAAATAGATACTCTCCAAATAGGGCAAATAGATTGGAAAAAAAAAATTACTAAATGCTCTATACTCTCATGAGAGTACAGAGAGTATATATGTTAAATACCCTTAAAAACTAACCAATCAGCCTCCAAATTATTTCTAATTGAATGTAATAAATATATACTTTCCAAACAGACCAAATAGACTTAAAAAATGATAAAATGATCTATACTCTCATGAGAGTACAGAGAGTACACATATAAAATACCCCTAAAAACTAACATATTGGCCTCCAAATTACTTCTAATGGAATGTAATAAACATATTCTCTCCAAAGCCAAAAAATTAGAAAAATGATAAAATAATCAATTCTCATGAGAGTACATAGAATATAGATGATGCTCTCCTAAAACCAACCAATCCTCCAAATTCTAATGGAATGTAATAAATATATTCTCCAAATAGAAAATAATACAACAACAACAAGCCTAATAATAATAACAACAACAATAAAATGAGAAATGTAAATATGTACTCTCATGAGAGTACAAATGAAAAACACCTCTAAAAACTAATAAATTAGCCTTCAAATTGCTTCTAATATAATGCAATAAAACATATACTCCAAACAAAGGCCTAAATAAAAAAAATGATAAATAATTGTACTCACTCATTAGAAAGATCGAGAGTGTGTACATACAAAAACACCCCTCAAACCAAATTACTTTTAATAGAATATAATAAACATATTCTCTCCAAACAGCCAAAAAAATTGAAAAAATGACAATGCTCAGTACTCATGAGAGTACAAAGTGTATAGATGCAATCTCTAAAACCAATCAACCAGCCTCCAAATTGCTTCTAATAGAATGTAATAAACATATTCTCTCCAAACAGACCAAAAATTTGACAAAAAATGAAAAAAATAATCTGTACTCTCATGAGAGTACAGAGAGTACAGATGCAAAATACTCCTAAAAACCAACCATTCATCTTAAAAATTATTTCTAATGAAATATAATAAATATATTTTTTCCAAACAAGCCTAAAAATATGACATAAAATGAAAAAATAATCTGTACTCTCATGAGAGTATATATAGTATATATGTAAAACACCCCTAAAAACTAACCAATCAGCCTCAAAATTGCTTCTAATGGAATGTAATAAATATATACTCTCCAAACAGGCCAAATAGACTAGAAAAAAAATGATAAAATGCTCTGTACTCTCATGAGAGTACAGAGAGTATAGATGCAAATCTCTACTAAAAACTAACTAATTATCCTCCAAATTACTTCTAATGGAATGTAATAAACATATTCTCTCCAAACATGCTAAAAAATTTGACAGAAATTAAAAAAATAATTTGCACTCTCATGAGAGTATAGAGAGTACAGATGCAAATCTCCCCTAAAAACTAACCAACTAGCCTCTAAATTGCTTCTAATGGAATATAATAAACATATTCTCTACAAATATGATTTAAAAGCTGGAAAAAAATTAGAAAATGGGGTGTACTATCAAGAGAGTACAGAGAGTACACATGCTAAACAGCCATAGAAACCAACCAATAACCATTCAATCTGCTTGTAATGCCATATCAACATATTATATCCAAAAGTGTCAGAAATCTTAAAAATATATGATATAATGGGTCAGACTCTCCTAGAGTAGGAGAGTAGAGTGCATACATGCAAATCAAGCACCATCAAGTAATCCTAAACAAATTATAATGCCATCGACTGAACATATTATATCCAAACATGCCCCAGATTTTATCAAATCTTTCATGAAATAGCATTAAACACCCTACAATGAGATATACTAAACATATGACAAGCCACGATTCAAAATTTGAAAATAACGACGTATTATCATGAGAGTGAGAGTACATATACAAAAAAATATCTCCAAAATACCATAAACATGCTCTTTCCTTTAAAGAACTCAAAATTTTCAAATCCTATTCGACGAAGAACAACAGAGAAAACCCTAAATTCATTACAGTTCAAGAATGCAGGAAGAAATACCTCATGCAGTCGTCTATAATATCTTAATTTTTAATGTCCAAGATTTAGCAAATCTCCGAGGGAAGGTCGGAAGCACGGAGAGAGCGAGAGAATAATTTCTCGCAAAAGAAATCCCTAAATTGGTCTTGCGTCAAGAATATGGAACGACGAACAATATTTTCTCCTCCCACCGCTTTGACGTGCGGCTTGTAACGAACGGCCGTTCACCATTCAAATCGTGAAAAATGACATTTTTAATAATGCGCTAGCTATGAGGCAGTCACGTCGACTGCACGTAATCTTTCAAGAGTAAGAGCTGCTACAAGCTCAAATTGTTGCTATTTGGTGCTTAATCTATCAATTAATTAATCATTTTATTTCTAGAACCACTAACCAATAACCAATTCATTCATGCTGGGGATACCGACATAAGTATAATAACATCATTTCTTTTCTTCCATTCATTCTCTCAATCCTAAACAATGCTTCATATATAGGAATTTTGGTGAGAATCTCTCTCTCTCTCTCTCTCTCTCTCTCTCATATATATATATATATATATATATATATATATTTAGATTGTTCAAATGAACTTTAATTTGAAGGAAAGTCCTTTACTAATTGGGAAATTTTTTTTTTTTCAATTTTTTTTCTTTTCGGATATTTATATACATAACATATAATTTTTATATATTTACATATCTAATACTAAAATTTTAATATTTATATCAAAAATAGCGTTTTTAATTAATTATTTAAAATGAAATATATTTTTTAAAGTATAAAAAAAATTGTAATATTTATAAATATTAATTTTTAGATACTAGACGTGTAAATGCATGAGTTGTCTGTTATGTATGTAAATTTCCCATTTTAAATTGATGTATGGTGTAATATGAAATTGCATTTACATTTAAGCTGCCTCTCTTTTTTTAATGCCAGCATAGCAATTTATTTATTTGTTCAATCATTTACTCTTTATGGTCTTAAATTTTTTTATTTCATGACAATTTTATTTATGTCGCACCATTAGTCAAGTCTTTAATTAGCATATAACCATGTTTTCATTTGTAATTATTCCTTTATTTGTTTGTACTATAAATAGTCAGGCTAGGTTCTAAATATACCGAGCCGTATTAAATAAATAAATAAATTATATATATATATATATATATATATCTATATATATATATATATATATATATATATATATATATATATATATATATATATATATATATATATATATATATATATATATATCATATGCTAGATTTTATTCCTAGATGCAGATCTTCGTGCAAACTCAAAAAATTATCCAACACACATAAGGATATGAACACGTGGTTATAATGGAAAACCTATGGAAAACCACTGGCCTCGCCAGAACTTTCACTATGTGTTCAAAAGATACGGTCCTCGCTTCTCATTAGCTGAGAAGAAGGTGTTTAGAAACAATATTCGAGTGTAAATACAATATCAATAACTCCAACCCAAGGGAGAAGTTTCCCAAAAGCGGCAGAACTGATCTTCCGGGAGCAACCTCGATCTTCGTGAGAAAGGAGCAACGGTCTTTCTAGTCCCCGGGGCGATCTCCAAAGCTCCGATCTTCGTGCACTACCGGTGGTGACCGGTGGTGATAGATCGTCGCCAAGGTCGACCGGGTGGTTCTCGAGCTCGGTCTTCAACCGACCCCTGGTGAGAATGAAGCTCATTTATAGATTTTGGGAGGCGTGCCTTGTAAATTGGTGAAAACTCCAACCACTCCCATCGACGCCGGCGATCCCCTCGATCGACGGTGTATTTTGATGATCCGGTGCCTTAATGATGTCTAATTGGGTGATCTTGGATTCGTTGGATTCGCCTTGACGAGCCGCCGACCGACTATAAATATGTCGCTTTGGTGACCATTTTGCGATCGATCCATTTTCATGTTCTCGATCTAAGTCGATTCGAGCTCGATCGACTATGCTTGATGTTATACGCTCGCCTCATCGAGACGCCGCTTGACCGTAAGCTTGCTCAAATCGGTGATTAGATCAAGCATTTAAAATGCCTTGAGATTCGTGTTTGATGACATTTTTTTCTCGCCTCTATTTTTGGGTGACATTATCTCGCCATCCAAAAATATGTCAAATACTTGAAAATAGCAATTCTTCAATGAAATTTGAGAGTCCATCAACCGCCATTTTAAGAGAACGATCTTCATGGGAGCACAAGATTATAACCGGAAGTCGACTAACCGTGTTGCCGCAAAATAAGTGCGCCGCGTATATATGCTAAAGATAAAAAACGTAGGGCATGCGTATGCAGATTTCGATTACTTGAGATTCGGATGATTGAATTACCGGACAGAGCTCATGGGTGCTGCTGCTGGGTGCGCCATCTGGCTGCAGACGCTACAGAATTGTCGCAAGACGCTACATACTAACGTCACTGCTCCATGGGTCGCGGGACTGACGCTGGCCGAACGGTGGATGCGGTTGATGGTCTGGGCGCCGAAGTCGGCTGAACGCTGGTCATGGTCGGCTGGAAGCCGCCAGCGAGGCCTGACATTTATGGTCCCCACGCATGCTGGTCGATTGGGCTCACGGCGGGTTCACCATGGCAGCGGTTTCATCGGACCTGGCTGGCGCGCTGATGACCCATCTGTCACCGAATGGCCAAGCTGCATGGCGGCTGCATGCTGATGGTCGGTATGCTGGTGCAAGGGCGCTGCTGCTGAAGCTGGGATGGCTACATGCAATCGCCATGAAAAGGCTAAGGGCTCCACGGGTCCAACGCCGGTTTTGATCTGCTTTTGATTTGAGGTTTTACGCTTTTGTCCCTAGGGTCTATAAAACCCCTGGGGCTAAGGGAGAAGGCACATTTTGTCATCTCCTTCTCCTCTAGAGTGCATCCCTCCCCGGTGGGAGTTTGGGCACTCTTTTGGATCAACCTCATCTCTTCATCTCCACCAAGCCGAGTGCATACCCCCCCGAGAGCACTCTCTTTGAATAATTTTCATCTCGATCGCACAGCTGCCTTATTTGTAGATGGGTGAGACTCTTTGAAAGAGACACGTCCGACCTGGAGGCATGGGAACCTTCTAAAATGGAGGCATCAAGCGATACGTCGCCCGGACGCTCACGGACCGTCCTAGGGCCATCAACGGAGACCTGGTGAATAAGATGCAGGCGATGGTGGTGGCCACGGGTCGACGGACTCGAGGGTGGCCAGGATAACCAACGACGATGGCGGACCGCGAGATTGCCGCGACCGAATCTGACGGTTAGCACACGAGGGTGTGGTCGCAACGAACTAGAGATGGTCGGTCAACCGGCCGATAGTAAAGATTGCCGCGACGCTCGTGGTAGTGACCGCGACGCAATGGCCGACCGCCTGCTGGTCGTCCACGATCGTGAGCGAACCGCACAAGCGATGACCGCGGGCCAGTTGACGGCATGATCGGCGCCGAATGGCGGATGACCGTGACATGGTAATGACCGAGATTGTCTGATGCCGGGCGCAGACGTGAGGTAGTCCGACGGTGGTTAGCGACGGGTGTGTCGCAACGACCGAGATGGTAGAGCTGTCAATCGGCGGCCGAAAGATTGCCCAGCCGGATCGTAGTGGACCGCGCAGTATCGGGCGGCTGACGCTACGACAGCGGGGCCGATGCGTCAGAAGCGGCGATGACCGCCGACGGCGGTGGACGCGGAGATTGTCGGTGATGGTCGGGCGGCGATCGACGACGCGACGGTTAGCGCCGACGGGATCTTTGACCTATCCGGTATCGTTTTGTCGAGTGTGCTCGATGACGCAATGCGCGGAAGAGGTTGAATTGAATCACCAGTATGACCTATCCGGGTTGTTTGCCGAGCGTGGCGACGCAACTGTATGGAAGAGGTCGAGTTGAATCCGCTAAGGATTTTGACCTATCCGGTTGTTTATGAGCGCCACTCGATGTTAACCGTTATGGAGAAAGTTGAGGCGCCTATGAGGATTGCCAACTTATGGTTTATCGAGCGCTACCGATGTTAACCTGTATGGAAGAGGTCGGGAAGTCCACTAAGGACCTTTGACCTATCCGGTTGTTTATCGGAGCGCTTACTGGCGATGTTAACCGCTATGGAGAAAGTGGGCGCCTATGAGGATTGCCAACTTATCCAAGGTTGTTTATCGAAGCTACTCAATGTTAACTCAGATGGAAGAGGTCGTAAGTCCACTAAGGACCTTTGACCTATCCGAGGTTGTCGAGCGCCACTCGATGATGTTAACTATGGAGAAAGTTTCGCCAAGAGGATTGCCAACTTATCCGGTGTCGAAGCTACTTGACGCAACCTGTATGGAAGAGGTCGAAGGAATCCGCAAGGATTTTGACCTATCCAGGTTGTTTATCGAGCGCGACTCGATGACGCAACTGTTATGGAAGAGAGTTGCCGCCTAGAGGATTGCCAACTTATCCAAGGTTGTTTATCGAGACTCGACGATGTTAACCGTATGGAAGAGGTCGAAGTGAATCCATGATTTTGACCTATCCAGGTTGTTTATCTGAAGCGCTTACCGATGATGTTAACCGTATGGAGAAAGTTGTAGCGCCTATAGAGGATTGCCAACTTATCCAAGGTTGTTTATCGAGCGCTACGCATGTTAACTCAGATAGAAGATCTCAAATTGAATCCGAGGATTTTGACCTATCCGAGGTTGTATCTGAGCGCTACTGATGATGTTAACCGTTATGGAGAAAGTTGTAGGCGCCTATAGAGGGATTGCCAACTTCTATCCAAGGTTGTTTATCGAAGCGCTACTCGACGATATGTTAACTCAGATGGAAGAGTCGTCGGGAAGTCCACTTATGACCTTGACCTATCCTGCTGATTGTAGTAATAGGCATCCATGAAGCTCAAAGATCGATGTCGATGTCGCATCAACTAGTTGGTCGCACGGAAGGGGAAGCTATCTTTTGGGCATGCACGCAAGGTCGCACGATGCACATTCTCCTGAACCGCTGGCCTTCTTGACTAACACTACGTTAGCCAACCAGACTTCTCGAACTTGACTTTAAGTTTGGTGATTTCTTCTATGACCCGCAATTGTTGCCGGTTCTTTCTTCAGATCACCGCTTGTAGGTTGAGTCAACTTTGAGGGAGTGCGTAATGACTTCCCGTCAATGCCCGTAATATCGAGCGCCCAAAGATATCTTGATTTTACTAAAATCTAATGATTCGATTTCATCGAGAAAGAACGATCCCACCTTCACCTTTCGCGATGGATCAACTTCGAGATAGAAGACAAATTACATCTTCAACTGGAGAAGCCCTTTCGAGGCATCCTCATCGTAGGTCAAGTTCTCGATGTTGAGGGTTACCGACGAAATGGTCGCTTGTTGATAAAGACGCTTATTCCCATTACCACGCCGATGCCACCGGTGTCGGGAATTTCATCAGAGGTGAGGCATGTGTGATCGCCAATATAGACCGGAGAGGTCTCCCAAATATTGCATTGTACGGACTCGACTTGACTACAATAAATCAGTCAAGTGGGTTTTCGGGAAATTCTCCAAGAGTTACGGAAGATCGATTGTCCCTTCCACTAATACCGATCGACATCAAATCCATACAAGGACCGCCGGGTTGAAGCTTCTTTTCTATACCCATGCTAAGGAAAGTGGAGTAAAAAGAACATCAACCGAACTCCCATTGTCGATCAATATCCTTTAATATTGAAGCATGGATCACCACTGACCGATGACAAGGGATCTTGATGTGGATGCGGCCCTCTAGATCTAAATCATCAAAGGTGATAGAATGGTCAACCCGAGACTTCTTCGCTCGCTCTTGAAGGCAATGAATATTTGGCTGATAACACCGCCCTCCCGCAATTGTTTATCTCTCCGACCGCCATGTTCCTCCGAGCCGGTTGCTCTCAAAGATTTGCGGACGAGGTTGGTTTTGTATAAAACGCCTAGATACCCCGACGATTAGTCTTTCAATCTCCTCCTTCGCTTGGTGGCACTCTTCAATGGTGTGCCTCTACGCGTGAAAGTGGCGTAATTTCTCTTGATTTCCAATTCCGTGCTTTTAAAGGTCGCGCCACTTGACGCTATCCTCTTCCCGAATAGGATGTTCGCGCATGACGGTTGAGAGTCATATTTCTCCTCGATTGAGTCATCCGAGGTCGCCGAGGAGGTTTTGGGGAGGTTGTCGCTTCTTCTTTTTCTCGAGATGTTTGAACATCACCTTTGGGAACCTTCTTCCGCTTGTCGCTGTGGTTCAAACTCGATGAGCACCGATAGCTTCGATTTGCCTCTATTCTGGACCAGTCAGATAGAATGGACTCTCCGCATTAATGATGAATAGAAGTATCCCGCCGAGTCCTCCGAGAAGCACGCCTCAAAAGTTCGATCTACTCTCAGACTGTTTCGCCGTGAGGAGAACCTCCTGAAGTAAGTATTCGAGGGACTCTCCATCGCTCGGGCGATTCGAGAGATGTGATGAATCTCGATGATTCTCTTGTTCGCCAGAACTATTCTACAAAAAATCGGCGAAGCTCTCCAAATGATCTGACGGACCCCTTAGCGGAATAGAACCAAGTACGAGCCCGGCCCTTGAGAGTCGCCGGAATACCGACACAAGACGAGAGTCAGACCGAATGTGCATGATCGCTCAAAGTGATCGATATGCTCGCACGGACGGTTGTGCCATCGTAAGGGTCCATGCCGGAAGCTTGAATCTCGCTAATCGGTATTGAGAGATGATCTCGCCGAAGGGGACGAAGTTTTGGAAGAGGCGCGGAGAATGGATCATTGATTGTTTGCCGAACTCTTCCCGCACCCGCCGTCAGAAGTTCATCGTGATAAGGTGACGGAGTTTCACCGACACGAGGAAGCCATGTGGGGTGAGTAGAATGCAGATCCGTAAGTTCAAAGATCCGGATGTGGTGCCAAGGGGTTCTCTACTTGTTGATCCCATTCCTGCAATCATTCTCGTGAAGAAAATCGATTATGCCGATGCGAACCCGTGGCTCTTCCAGCGGTTGGAACGCTTTTGCCGCCTCTCGCAGAGTCAAGAATTTCGCTCGGGAATCCTCCATCCTTGAACGCGATCTTCCAAAGAGGGCCCTGACCTCACCGGGGACGTAAGTCTGTTATGTAGAGTGTGTTGAGACTTAAGGCCCTGATCCTCGAGAATGAGGGAGCGCAAAACCCCGCTTACCAACCATATTGGAGATATAGCAATGGGGAACTGTTCCCACACGCGGCCAAATGCAAGGCTGTAGAATTTTATTCCTGGTGATGGTAGCCCAAAATTATCAACACACAAGCGGGGGATATGAACACGAGGGGTTATCGTGGAAAACCCGTTAGGGAAAAAACCACGGGGCCTTGCCGTCAGAACTTTCACTATGTGTTCAAAGATCTGAGGTCCTTGCTTCTCATTAGTTGAGAAGAAGGTGTTTCTGAGAAACAATATTAGAGTGTAGAAAAATACATATTGGTCAACCCAAGGAGAAGGTTCCCAAAAGCGGCGAGATCTTGAGCAACCTCTTGATCTTGAGGAGAAAGAGCGGCGTCTTTCTAGTCCACAGGCGATCTCTCTAGGCGAGCTCTCGATCTTCAGGCACTTCTTGGTGGTGGCAGTGTGATAGATGCATTCGTCGAGGTCGGGGTGGTTCTCGAGCTCTCGGTCTTCAAATCGGATTCGGTCTAAGGTGAGAATGAAGCTCTATTTATAGATTTTTTGGGAGTGGCCTTGTAAATTGTGGAAAACTCCAACCACTCCCATCGACGGACGATCCCCCGATCGAGCGGTATTTTGATGATCCGGGTGCCTTAATGATGTCGAATTGGGTGATCTTGGATTCGTTGGATTCGTCTTGGCAGCTTCGATCGATATGTCGATTTTGGTGACCATTTGGCGGATCGGATCCATTTTCATGCTCCGATAAGATCTGTCGATTCGGATCGGTATCTTGATGTTTATGTTAGTCTCTCGAGGCGGTTATTTGTAAGCTTCTGAAATCGGTGATTAGATCGAAGCATTTGAAAAATCTTGAGATGCGTCGAGATTAATTTTCTGAGGACGTATCAATCATAATTTTATATTTTTATTTGTATACACAGTAGCTTTATTCTTTTATATTTATAAATTTATTAATTTTAATCTTAATTTTTTAAATTGATTTTAAAATATTGAAAATCATAAAAAAAGCTCGAGTCATATTTTTTATTTTTATTAAATTCTTAATGATCTAGTAGCTAAAAAAAATAAAGGATGATTAAATTATAAGCATGTATGTATTCGATGTTTGATTTGTAAATATATTATTAATTATTTATTTAATATTTAAATATTAGTATTTATCTATTTAATATTTAAATTTTAAATAACATTAAAAAATTATACATATTACTTTTTATTAGGTGGTTTTTATAATTAAAAAAAAAAAATAGAAATGGTGATTAAATTGTGAATACATATAAATTAGATAGTTGCTTTGTAAATAATTTTTTTATTTAATATTTAAATGCTAGTATTTATTTATATAATATTTAAGTTTTTAAATAACATTAAAAAATTATACATATTACTTTTAAAAATAAAATAATTTGTTATATATTTATTTTGATATGATTGTAATATCAAAGTGTTATATAAATAAATATTAAAATTTAGATTTTAGACACATAAATATATAGATTTATTTAGAATGTATGAAAGTCTCTATTTTTTTTTTTTTTTTTTTTGATGATTTTCAGTTTTGGGTAAGATAGAACATAGCATTTCTGTTCTTCATAGAAGTGGTAATGCCACACAACCTCACATAAAATCCAAAATCTTGTTTAGCCCTATTTAGGAAAAGTACATTTTCCAAATTTAATGCTGATCTAATTTTATCTTAAGCACCAAATATACCTTATAAATATAACTAAAAATATAAGTGAGTAAAGCTACTTGTGAGTTGTGCTAGATGAGCTAACAAGGGAAGCTCAAATCAGCCCTCACTCAGCTTGTTAGTTCGTGAGTTGACTCATTTCATAAATATTAATATAAAAATATATATGTAATATATTAAATTTTAATAATTTAAATATACAAAATTTAAAAATGTTTTTAAAAAATATTCCATTCTCTTATAACAACCAATTTATTATTATTTTACTTCTAATTTTTAATTATTTTTATTATTATAATTATTTAAATCATAATTATTTTACCTTTTTCATATTAAATGAGCTAGCTCGAACTCATAAAATAAACTCGATAAATTAATCAAGCTCAAGCTCAAGTCAAGAAAATATGATTTATATATAATAATATTTTAAAAGATAAATTTCACTAAAAATTTTAAATTAGATAGAAGAAATTAAAAGTAAAATAAGTGAGAGACGCAAATTCGAAATAAACTAACAAATAAAGCTTTCCTTAAAGAAATTTGATAACTCAGTGAAGCGAGTTGATTGATCTTTTATGGGTTCGAAGTTGCGGGCCGTTAAAACTCAAGGTTGTGAAAACCGGACCGGACATAGAACCGGAAACAGAGAGGTTCAAGGTTTAAAGGTCGAACAGGGGTTGAGCAGAATTGAAATAAATATTAAAATTATCTAAATGAGATTTAAATGATCAAATAATCATACAATATACGGTTTGAGAGAAATAAATTATAAAATATAAATCATATGTAAAAAATCTCATACAATTTCAAAGTTAAATATATGAATATATAAATACTAACCTTTTGTAGCCATGATAATTCTTTGAAATAATCCATTTGTCTAGAAATTGGTTCAAAAAGGAATTAAAATTAAATAAAAATTAGTAATTTGGCATCAACTATAAATAAATTATAAAGTAAAATAAAACTAAATACAAAAAATATTATAAATTATGATAAAAAGCAAGTTATAACAATTAATTTATGTTCTTTACCCGAAAACTTCTGCTAAAAACAAAAACATCAAATACATATTAAAATTTATCTCTAAAATAAATTCAAAAGAAATAGATTCTAATCAAATATATTAAAATTCATCTCTAAATATTGTCTCTTCAAAGATCCGCATCAAAAGTTTGTCCCAAAGTTTGTCTCCCAATCAACTCCAAAAGCTTCTAAATATAATATTCGGTGTTTCATGTAATTCATATTGCCGGTTGCTTCATGGCCTCATTAGTATCGCAAATCACACATTCAAAATAAATTACTTCTTCACCTTTATAATCAACATAAGAATAATTTAACTAACTTACTTATTATTGTTATATTGGATGATATATTTACTCCTTCAACAATAGGAAATGACATCATCTTTATATATTTCATTCTCTAAATCATCATAATTTAATTGAGTGTGTTCTTCATCAACTATCCAAAATCTATTGTCTCGATACTTGAATAATCCAATGGATCATAATTTCTTTTTTTAAGATGAATTATCAAATAAACATAAAATTATAGATAAGTATCAATGTTAAGAACTTAAGAACAATAGCATAATAAATTAATAATGATAAAAAAAGCATACATGTTCCTCAAATTAAGATTATAACGAACATAGACAAGATCATTTAACCTCTGGTGTTCCAAATTATTTCTTTTGTATGAATTTGTTCAAAACACTCAATTTCTTTCACAGAAGAAGAAGTTTGGCTTAAAATTCTAATAGCCAATTTTTGTAAATTAGGAGCACTAGAACCAAACATCTTCCACCATTCATCTGCAAATAAAATTTTAATTAACTTCAAAATATAAAATATGTCAAAAGATGAGAATTAAATGAAATAATGAAAAACTTACTTACCGGGTTGCATTTCTTTGGAGTGAGTCTGATGAAAACTTTCTAAATTATCTCGATATATATTCTAACTTCATTCATTGCCAATTTAGGCTTGGGACATATATCTTTATTTCCAATAAGTTCAATCAATCCTTGCATAACTTACGGTTTTGACGTAATTCTCTTGATGTCTTGAAAATGTGGATTTAAGAAATAAGCGGTGATGGATTTGTTCATCCCATCTTTTCTTAATAATATAAGTATATGGCTTATACAATCTTTTCACACCGAAACATGATTTTAAGTGCTTTTCTTGTTCTCATACGCCATCATAAACATAACCAAGAGATGATTTTTCATCCAATCAACAACGCAATAATCTTATTAATGGTCCGTTATTTTTTTGACATGATTAAACAATCATTCCAAAATTTGTTATCCATGATGATAAAATATGCTTCTTTTCCTTTAATAGTTTTGCTAACTTTGAATCCACATAATGCTTATTTGTAGCAAGAGCTTGCAAATCATGTTTATGATCAAATACACTTTCAAAGTAATAAAAGTTGTCAGAAAACAGTACCCTGCGCATTTTATTTCGTCCACCCTTGTCTTTTCCTCAACCAAGACAATAGAAAATATGATTGTAATATTGTTATCTTCGATGCCTTCAAGAAGATCCACTACATGAGGTAAGCTACCAATATCTTTAGAATCAAATTCAAGCAATGTGTCGCATAAGGAGACCAACAAATATTCTGCATTTTTTTCATGCAATAACTCTCCATTCTTATAATTTGCTATATTATCGTCACAAGTTGATAATATTTTCTCGACCTATCCACTCAACTACTTCAAAGAATAAAGAATAAAAAAAGAGTTGATCTTTCTTAATGTCGGGCATCGATTTTAAGAAAGATACTACAATAAACTAAAAAAATTAATTAATGTTCTATTTCTAACATCCGTCCATCCATCACATTAAAGTGCACCTGTTTCCTTCCAAAGAACGCCTATAAGATTCAATTAAAGTTTACATTCTTCTTGCAATCCCTCAATGGATTAATTCTCATCCCGTGATATGATGGAAGTTCATAACCCGTCCAATAGCAGTATTGCATCTATAGCTTTCGAGCAAATGATGAATTTAAAGCATTGAATGGAATACAATCGTCAAAACCATCAAGCAATGGCCATGTCGATGTACTTTAGATGCCAAAACACTTTTAAAGATGGTTGTGACCTGTGTTTTGTTCTTGAGCAAAGTAAGCATCAATTTCATCTACTTTTCTTTTTCCTTAAGAGCCATCTTCTTCAATAATATGCTTATTATAAGTATGAACACTCTATCCTCTTGTATCTTGTTTTTTTTGAGATATTGCTTTTAAATTTTCAGATTTAAAAGAATATCATTGAAACTTTTGCATGAAGTATATTCCCTTAACTCCCTAAATGTGCTTCATTCTATTTACGCCCACCCTTATATATTAATCCACATAAACACTTATATTGCTTTTTTCCATCGGACATCTAGATTCACTAAAATGATTCCAGCGGATCTATTTTCTCATAACACATGGAAGAAATATAATTGACTTTCGGCTCCATCCTAAATATAAAAAAAAAAAATAAATGTTGAATTAAAAAAAAAATGTCAATCAAAAAATTATGAAAAGATTCAAGAGATATCGAGAAAATGAAAAATACAAAATTGTCCTAAATGTGATTTAAATGATCAAATAATCATACAATATGTAATTGAGAATAAATTATAAAATACAAATCATATGCAAAAAATAAAAAATCTCCATGAAAAATAAATGTTTAAACTTAGCATATTTATGAAAATAAATGTTGAATAAATTAAAGAGAATGTCAATAAAAAATTTGCCAAAATACATCCCATAAAGAAAAAAATGGTTTTATTCCGAGATAAATGATAAAGATTCTAAATTTCTAATGTAACAATTTAACAGATGATAATTTTAAATGCAAAAAAAACATTCTTTATCTCTATTATTATAATTCAATCATTCAACCACTGGTTCAAGTTAACTAAGATTTAATTCAGTTTAAATATATCCATTGTGAATGCCCAATGTTCAATTGCTTCCTAAATTCACTTAAAAGTGTACTTAAAACTATTATAAATGCGTGCTAATGTTGAGTTTGTGGACCACAGGACTATTATTAATAACGACTATTTTTTATGGACGGGTTGGGACCGCTTTTATTTTTTTTATTTTTGGTTTATAATTTTATATTTATATTTTGATTTAAATTAAAATATATTTAATTGTGATATTTAATTTTTAAAATATTTAAAAATTATTTTAAATATTTTAAAAAACATTACAATTTACTTTGTATTAATTGTGTAGGGATAATTATAAAAATAGTACTCAAAATTCATGTATTTATAGAATTAATACTCATATCATTTTTTTGAAATAATCTTATGTATTTATGCTTGTTAAGATCAAATCATTTGAAGGAGTTATAATGCGCGAATTTTAATATTTGAGTGAAAATTTGAAAAATACAATAAAATAATAGGGTATTAATTTTATAAATATCTATATTTTGAATGAAATATATGTAATTGCCCCCAAAATAAACTTTCTTATCCTGGCACTGTGGTTGGTTGACTTCTTGAGATATATAGCAGCGGGAACAGCTTATTTGATGATGGAATGGGGTTTTAATGGAGGATCAAGACACGAACTTGGGAGAAATCATCATTAAGAGCCACAACAGCGACACGTCGAGCTCCATCTGATAGTGTAAGGTGAGTCGTTTGACCCTACCGTATGTGCGATTTCCAGAAGAAAATATGTACATGTCCATGGTTATTCGATCCGATCTTTTCATAGACTCTTTAAGTTTGTAACAGAAGATTGATCTTCCCTGAGAATGATCTGTTCGCCGTGCTGAGGTTGATCTCTGAGATCTCTAAGGCTGCGGTTGTTTGAGGGATCCAATAATGAACCTGAGTTTGTTTGCTTTTGGCCGACAAGGCGTTGGCTAGAGGCCGGCTCCAGGAGACGCGGCTATCTCCGATGAGGGGGTGTGAGAGAAGAGCAATGCCTTGAATAGTCGCCGGAGATATCATCTGAAGACCTCATGGTGGAAGAAGAAGAAGAAGAAGAAGAAGAAGAAGAAGCAAGTGCATGTAAAGCAAACCACTTGCGAAGGTGGAGGAGGCCTTTGACACTCGTTGCATAGTACTCGACCAATATGCATATTCTATTTTGATGTACCAAAACTTAGACTAGAGTCTCTCAGCTAACCTTTGATCTTGCCTCATACGCCCTTAGCTAACCTTGGTAATGAAAGACAGCTAAACTTCTCTTTATCTTGATGTGTATCTCTGATATTCCTTCCCCACATACACCTATTTCTGGCATTCAACTTCTTCCCACACTCCCACTAAAGATTTAGAGATTATCTCCTCCCTCTAAGCTTCTCATTATGAGTGAGATTAAGAAAATACGGCGAATTAGTTGGTCAATATGGTGATCTAAAGAGAACTAATCTCAAGATTCTCAACACACCTTCCATCTCTTAAAATGAAATTTATGCCTCGATTATACATCAATTTTTATTAGTTAGACCTCATCGATCATAAGCCTTTCAACTATGATTGATCATTTTCAAGTGCACACAATACATCTCATAACTATCTTTGTAGCATTTGCTCATCTTGATCTCCTAATTAAAAATGAAGGCTTGATCATAAATACCCACCATGGATTTCCAAAGATCAAAGGGAATAAAAAATGATAACTTTGAATCTTAGGCTATAGAAATAGAATGAAATCCCCCCATTCATTTTTCATTGAATGTGATACATGGGCCTAATTTGATTAAATGTTTTAATTAAATTGTAGCTAAGCAATAAAAAACTAGGTTAATATTCATTTATCTTGGACCATCCATTTTAGATGAGAATTAACTTCTTATTTCAAGGCCATAGAGGTTATGGGCTTTGACTCAGCCAACTAATGGTAGTTGCAAGTTAAAATGTGTTGAGTTAATTTGGTTATTTATGTAATTTATGTTTTGGCATCTAAAAAATTTTGAAGACCTTAAAAAATTATATAAAAATCCATTAAGATGAAATTTATTGAAATGTTAAAAATTCATTTCTAAAAATTATGAAACTTAATTTTTGCGTGTATTTGTGTCTAATGAACTTATATTAGTGATATATTTAATAGAAAAATGCATATTTAAGTCATAATGGATATATCTATTAAGCAAAATAATAAACCATACTATTTTTTATGAAAGACATGTCAACTTATTTTAACCAAAATTTTATTTTAAAATAAATTTTTTAGGTATTTTAAATGCACTAGAATAATTTGTTAGTCGAGAGCTTATCAAACCAAGTGAATTATCCATGGACTTATACGATATATCTAATCTTATAGAGCTTCTAGGCATGTTTAATGTTCCAATATAATTGTCCATATGTATTTAATATGATTTCTTGATTATTCGAGCCTCTAAGTGGTTGTTTGCACCATACAATCCATGCAATATATTGGTTTGAACAATTATGGATTAAAAGCATTAAAAAACTAAAACACATATTAGAACATGTAAGCCTCATTGTCATCAAAATCAAAATGATAAAGCTTAAAGCTCTTGGAACTAATACCCTCCATTAATTCTTTTGCATAATTTTTTGTGAATAATTTTTCTCTTCTCAATTTTGTCCCCTTCTCTATTTATCCTTTGAATGAAGTAGCTATTTGACAACTAACCTTCATCATACTATCCTTTTTAAATGGCTATTGCCTATCCCAACTCCTCTTCCATTTCCTTCATCACTAGGCATTATTTCTCTATTAATAATTTGGTTAACCAATTTATTGTGTTCATTGTCTCTAACACATCTCCTTTCACCGCATAATCATCACCCATATCTTGAGCCTTGTTATCCACCTTCTCACCTCATGAATAATGTTTTAGTTGATTATGAAGAAAAAAAAGCTTCATTAATTGTAACCTTTAGAAATCATGCACAAAGGATGTACCTCTCCTTCATTTTCCCTCTCTCTCCCCCTCTTTCTAAGATTATCATAACCATAAGTTATCATAGATTCTTTCAAAGAGGCTAATTTAACATTATCTCTTTCAAATTTCTCTTCTAACTTTTTTCATCTTCTTCAATCACTAGAATTCAAATGCTATGACTATATCTTAAACATGGTGGAAGAACTCTATATTAGATTTGCAAAGGCAAGCAACTATAAATCCTAATGTCCTCACCTTTTTATGGATAATTTTATGCTCTTTTGCTCTCTCTCTCTCTCTCTCTCTCTCTCTCTCTCTCTCTCTCTCTCTCTGTTAGAAGTATCATGGCTTTGATTGCCTTCTTTTCTCTAAGCTTCACATGCAATATATTCCAAATGTTATTAATCAAATGCATGAAATTCCCGAGCATTAACTCAACCCATAGAGATTTTTTAGCCTTAATTTGAAGGGAGAAGCTATTAAAAATAATCAAAATATATAATTTTTATTATTTGTCTCGATAACTTTGTCCAAATAAATAAAATATCTAAATAAATGGCTTAAAGTTTAATATAAATTTATGCAAATTATGTTGGATAAATAAACAATTTGATTTATCTTGTTGGATCGAAAATGTTCAAAATTGATCATTTTGCAAAGACCATTCTTAAATTTAATATAATTTTAACTTTTATTTTCTTGAAATTCTTATGCATGAAAACTCAATATTTGTTTAAATAAGATTAATTTAAATTTTTTAAATAATATTTTAGAAATCCAACAAATAAATAAATAAATAAATTTGAATACTAAATTTTTGCCTATTTATGTTTTGTTATTTAACAAATAATTCCTTAGAAAATAAAAAAATAATTATAATTTAATAATATATTTAATGCTTGTTTATTATATTATTTTTTTATTTTAAATATTTTAAAAATCATGGTCGATTGTTATGATCCCTAAGAGGGAAACAATGTGAATGAGTAATGACATACATAGGCTTGAATTTGTATTTTTTTTAAAGAAAAGCAAAAGATTATTGGAGGAGAAAATATGTAGAACAAGGGAAAGAAAGAGAAGAAGCAAAAGATAACAGTTTGGCCTATTCATTTTTGAATATGATAGTTGTTGTGTGCTAGAAAATCAGTTGTGGTAGAGTGAAAGTTTACGCCTTAGTCTTGTTGTGAAATCCAACACACACACAGGTATTTAAAGAGTGAACAAGAAAACTCTAGAAATTTTTATGTGGAAAAACCCCAGGAATAGGGTAAAAAATCACGGGCCTAGCCCAATAAAAATCATCCACTATGTATTTATTTTGGAGTACAAAATTTTCCCGATATGAGATTACAGGATTGTATATGAGAAGGGTCGACAATGGAATCCCAATCGACAACAACAACCATATAGTCAATGCTCAGTCGTAATGCTTGCCAGGTAGCAAATGATGGAGAACACGGGATCAACAATGACAAGGATCGGCTACAATAACAACCGTGGCTGGTTGACCACCAATGTGGGTGGTCGCAATCGCCGTCAGTGGTACGACATGCTTGGAGGATCTTCAAGCTTTAGAGCTCTCCTCTCTTTGCTCCTCCTCATGAGGAATGAGGAACTATTTATAGATTGGATGAGTGGCATCTCTGTAAATACTTACAAAATCCGAACCACTCCACTTCATCGGACGGCTTAAAATGATTCCTTTAATCAATTGATGTATTTTAAGTATTTGAATGCTCAAATGAAGTCAGAATTATGAGATCTTGGGCTCGTTAGATCCAGCTCGTCGAGACGCTCGATTTGATTATAAACACTCCATATTTGAGAGCTATTTAGGGATTTAACTGGCATCCCAGAATTTCCAAAGATATTTTAAGTGCTTGATCTCGACCGCCAACTCGGATCGCCTTTTTAGCATCAAGATTCTTCACTAGTAGTATTTTAAGTGTCATATTGTTGCCTATTTTTGGATGATATTATCTCAATCATCCAAAAATATATATGTCAAATACTTGAAAATAATAAAATTTTCAATCAAATTTGAGGGTCTATTAACCACACATTTTGAGAGAACAGATCTTCATGTGAGCACAAGATTATGACTACAAACGATGCATGATGTGTGTGTATGTGTGTGAAATTTCGAGATTATGGACCCATCCGAACGACGGGCTAATCAAGGCCACACGATCGGCCGCAGCTTAATGGGTCGTGGGGCGATCGTAAAGGCGGCGCCGGATCTGCTGGCTCGACGGTCATGGAACGACGCGGTCGGTCAGCGTGAGAGCACGCGGTCATGCGGGCCGACGGGCTGCTGGTTCATGAGCTGCCTCGCGGTCGCCAAATGGTCGCTACGGCGAACGCAGTCGAGCGGCACACGCGCATGGATCGCCAGCCCTGGTTGGTCCCAAGTGCTCATAAAAACGCTGGTTTTACTGCTTTGAGCGATTTTGGGCGGTTTATGATAATTTTTGACATTTTTGCCCCTATAGGGGGTCTATAAAAACCACCTTAGGGCCAAGGGAGAAGGAGCATTCTCTTCTTCTTGAGAGAAGGTCGTTTGGAGGAGATCAAGGCTCGTAGTTCATACCAGACGATTTTCCTCGAAAGAGGCGCAACCGCCTTGTCGGACCAACCGGTCGAGGCGATCAAGACCGTAGCTCATACAACGAGGCTCCGCTTTTCCTTGAAAGAGGTGTTGACCGCCTTATCGACAAACCGCTGAGGTATCAAGACCCGTAGTTCATACGCGAGTTTCTCTCGAAAGAGCGTGCGCCTTGTTGGACCGACCGGGTTTGGAAGCGATCAAGACCCGTAGTTCATACGGCGAGGCTCCGGTTTTCCCTCAAAAGAGGCGTTAACTGCCCTTGTCGGACCGACCGAGTTTGGAGGCGATTAAGGTCCAGAGTTCATACGGCAAGGCTCCGGTTTTCCCTCGAGGGCGCTGATCGCCTTGTCGGGCCGCATGTTTGAGGCTATCAAAACCGTAGTTCATAGGTGAGGCTCGATTTTCCTCGAAAGAGGCATTGATCGCCTTGTGGACCGATCGGGTTTGAGGATCAAGGCCGCCGGTATACGCCGTGTCCGCTTTTCCCTCGAAAGAGGCATCAACTGTACTCGTCGGACCGTCTGGGTTCGAAGGCGATCATCGGCAACAATAACTGGTGACAGGGGTTGACGGCGATGCTCGACGATGGTGCGGCGGCGGACTGTGGATCTGGTCGGCGAGATCCAGCCGATGATGGTGGTGACCTGAGATTGCCGATGGTCGCGGCAGGACCGATGATGAATGACGCCGGTGACCGCCATATTACGACGGGGTGGTCGGCAATGCGAATCGGGCGACGGTAATGACGGGCGACCGGCCGAATGGGGATGACCAACGATGATGGCGTGACGGTGAAAATTGCCTAGGGTTGGTGGTCGAGCGGCAAATGTAATCGGCGACGGGTGGCGATATTACATCGGTAGTGGCGGGACCGGCGAAGATTGTCGACGCATGATCGACACGGATTACCGTGATGGTATGCTACACAGTGGTGGTCGACGGTGGCAAAATGCGAACCTAAGATGATAAGATATGTGCTAGAAATTTTTTTTATATATTAGAGTTAAATTACATTAATTTGAAATGAATATCTAGCACACATATAAATATAAGTAATAAATGATAACATAATTTTTATATAAGAAAAAAAAAAGAAAAAAAAATCATAAGGCTAACATAGTCATCATGTTCCATCATGTATTTGAAGTTAAAGTATTCCACTCTACTTCTAGATTAGAGAAGATAGATTACAAAATTATGAACAATTGTTTGTTCCTCTATTATCATAGTAAAAATTGTTAGATAATAAATTCAACTGTGCTTATGATTAGGCAATAACTTGGACATAAAAAATGGGTTATAACACTCATATGATAGTCATTATTATAATAGCCACCGTGATGGTCAATGATTATTATTAATGATTGTCCACTTCAAGCTCTCTTCAAAAGTGTGAACTTAGCTTATAGCTTTTCCCTCTATATGTTAAAAATATAGGTCCATTTATGGTTTGGAATGCTATTTTAGTAAATTTAATCAGAAAATCAAAAAACTATATCAGACAGTCTTGTTCATTCTCTTATTCATATATCATTCTTTTAACATATAAGTATTTTAATAATCTCAAAATTGAGTGATCTTAGTCTTATTAGATTCTTTTATTGAGCTAATTGATTTGGCTATAAGGATGCTAGATTTGAAAATTATTTTGCCTTATTAATTTATGCTTTTAAGCTACTCTTTATACTTTAATTGTTTACTTTGGACTTATTTGAACTTAGATCAAATAATTTTTGATTTAGATAGATTTATTTAATCAAAATGTTCAATTATATTATAGGTTTATTGTTGGTGTTTGATCCTGTTTTCTGTAGGTCATTCTTGTAATTAGTCTCATCTCGTTATTCCTTTGGCTTAGCTTTAGTTCTGTTGTGGTGAGCCTATATATAGGTATGGATAGTGGCATATTGTGTAAGCTTTGTATAGCCATCTGAACTGGTTTTATCAGTAATAATAAGGCTCAGTGTTACTTCAGGTATTTTTTGTTCATTTTGTAATCTTGTTTTTCTTGTTGTCTGCTTTCTTTCTCAACAAGGGGTATCAGAGCCACCACAAGAAAATAGGGACGGGTACAATGCAAATATGAAGTGGATAAGTTCTCGGAGAAAATGATTTCTGGAGAATTAAGATGAGAGCTCTTCTTGTACATCGGGATTAGCGATGCCATCTCAAGAGAAGGTCCGCAGAATTCAAGATAGATTGAAGGCACGAGAATTGCAGTTAAAAGCGCATAGTGCCATTCTTTTGTGTCTTGGTGATGAAGTGCGGAGAGGGTAAGAAGAATCGTATTGAAAAGCTTCATTCATTATATCTGAAAAAATCTTTAGCTAATCGATTATACCTAAAGAAGCAACTATACACCTTAGATGGATGAATCTAAAGATTTGAGAAAACATATGAATGAGTATAACAAATTGATTCTTGAACTCAAGAATGTGGATGTTAAGATTGATGAAGAAGATCAAGGCATTATTCTTCTTAGTTCACTCCCGAAATCATATGAACACATTGTAGACACCATGCTTTATGGAAAAGAAACTTTGACAATAACACGAAAATCAGCATTGATGTCAAAGGAGATTCAAAGAAAATCAAATAAAGGAAGAGAGGAATGGGGAGCCTAATAGTGAGGAAGACCTGATCAAAGAAGTTACAAAAACAATAAACATTATTAGGGAAAATCAAGATCAAAATCCAGAACTTCAAGAAAATATTTTCATTGCCATAAAGAGGGACATTTTAAAAGGGATTGTCCGGAAAGAGGCAAATGGCAAGGGAAGGAAAGGCTGCTGTAGCATCAAATTTTGATGGTCATGAGTCATCTGAAGTGTTGGCGGTTTCTGATAAATACACAATAGATGAGTGGATTATAGATTCTGGGTGCTCTTCTCATATGACTCCGAATGAAAATTATTTTCAAGATCTCAAGAAAGCTGATGGAGGAATGGTTTTATTAGGAGATAATAAAGCATGTAAAGTCATGGGAGAAGGATCAGCTTTCTAATGTTCGACGGGTGCATAAGAACATTGAAGGGGGTCAGGTATGTACCTGAACTCAAAAGAAATTTAATATCTGTAGGAATGCTAGATGCGAATGGATGCAATGTAAAAATAGATCAAGGATAAATTAAAATCATCAAAGGAGCAAAGGTTTTGATGAAAGGTTCCATTTACAACAGACTATATGCTTTACAAGGTGAAGCTATGATCAATCCTGTAGCAGGTTTTGTATCTACTAGTGAGAATTCAACCAGGCTCTAGCATCTAAGGCTTGGGCACATTAGCCATCGGGGCTTAATCGAGCTCAGCAAACAAAATTTATGATGTGGTGATGAATTAAATCAAATGGAGTTGGAGAGGGTGATTGGAAAATCCAAAGAGTTAAATTTCAAACAAAGAAAAAAACATTGTAGTAAAGGGATTCTTGATTATGTGCATAGTGATCTTTGGGGGCCTGCAAAAGTTGCAACCAAAGATGGAGCAAGGTACTTTATGTCACTCATTGATGAATACTCATGAAGAGTTTGGGTGTATTGTCTAAAGACCAAAGATGAAGCTTTTGAAAATTTTCAACATTGGAAATAAATAACAGAAAATGAAGTTGGAAGGAGACTCAAGAAGTTAAGAACTGATAATGGATTAGAATTTTGTTCAAAGCAATTTGATAAATATTGTGCAAATGAAGGTATAACAAGGCACTTAACAGTTAGAAACACTCCACAACAAAATGGTTTGGCAGAAATAATGAATAGAACATTGCTCGATAGAGTGAGAAGCATGATGGTAAGTGCTAGATTGTCAACAGATTTTTGAGGAGAAACACTTAAAACTGCATGTTATTTGATTAATATATCTCCCTCTTCAGCTTTGAATTTTAAAACACCAATGGAAAGGTGGATTGGTCATCCACTTGATTATAGCAAACTTCGAGTTTTTGGTTGTGCTGCATACGCACACATTAATCAAGGTAAGCTTCAACCAAGATATAAAATGTGTTTTCTTGGATATCCAAGGAGTTAAAGGATATAGGCTTTGGTGTTTAAAAAGATATGAACAAATGTGTTATCAGAGATGTAACTTTTAATGAAATTGACTTTCCAATGTTGAAGAATTATGAGAAGTTGAATGATGAAAGTGATCTTCATCATGCAAAAGATAAACTTCGGAGCAGCTTTGAAATGAAAATGAGAAAGGAATGATAGACAACCTTTATGCAATGATGAGATCAATCGACATCGAAAGGAGTGATGTGCATCAAGAATATCAGCTAATTAGAGATCGAGAAAGGAGGGAATCAAGGCCACCTAATAGATTTGTTTTTTCTGATATAATTGCATTTGCACTAACACCTTGAATAAAGACAATGAGCGGACCCATCCACTTATCGGAAGTGATCGGCAAAAAACTCAACACCGTTATGTGCTATGAAGGAAGAAATGGAAGCATTACAGAAATCACACATGGGAACCGGTTAGAGAAGCCAAAGAACAAACATATCATTGGTAGCAAATGGGTATTCAAAAGAAAATTAGATACACACAACAACCACAAGCCCAAGTTTAAGGCAAGATTAGTTGCCAAAGGTTACACATAGAACAAAGGAATTGATTACAATGAAATATTTTCTCCCGTAGTCAAACAAACCTCTATAAGGGTGGTGTTATCCATTGTTGCTAAATTCAACTGAATTAGATCAAATGGATGTCGAACGACCTTTTACATGGTGATTTGGAAGAAACCATCTATATGCAAAACAAGGATTTGAAGAAGGAAAATAGTAGTTTGTTTGTTGTCTTAAAAGACCCATTTATGGATTAAAGCAATCCTCAAGGTAGTGGTATGTCCGGTTTGACACTTTTATTAGACAAATTGGCTTTGAGAGAAGTAAGCAAGATCACTGTGTATACTTGAAGAAATCACCAGATAAAATCATTGATGTTTTTCTGCTTCTATATGTGGATGATATACTCATAGCCAGTAAACTAAAATCAGAAGTGGATTTGCTAAAAAGGAAGTTGTCTACAAAATTTGAAATGAAGGATATGGGCATTGCTAGTAAAATTTTGGGAATTCAAATCGAAAGGAATAGGTTTGAAGGTAAAATTTTTCTTTCACAAGAATCATATCTGAAGCATGTTTTAAACAGATTTGGTATGCAGAATTCTAAACCTGTTCAAACACCTTTGGGAAGTCATTTCAAGCTAAAACATGAAGATTCTCCAAAACCGTATGAAGAAGCACAATATATGGAGAAAGTTCCTTATGCAAATGCAGTTGGAAGTCTAATGTATGGAATGGTATGCACTAGACTGATCTCCTATTCAATGAGTATGGTTAGCGATTCATGGCTAATCCTATAAAAACACATTGGTTAGCGAAAGTGGATTTTAGATACCTTAAAACATCATTAAATCGAGGATTGCAGCTTGGAGGAAAATATGATGAAGGATAAATAATTACGGGTTATACAGATTCAGATTTTGCAGGTTGTTTAGATACCCACAGATCAATTTCTGGATACATATTCACTATTTTTGGAAATGCAGTATGTTGGAAATCATCATTACAACGCATTGTAGCATTGTCTTCAATTGAAGCAGAATTTATAGCAGCTACAGAAGCCATTAAAGAAGCCCTCTGGCTTCAGAATTTTATGGAAGAGTTGGGATATATTCAAAATAAAATCAACATATTCTGCGACAACCAAAGTGCTATACATCTCATGAAAAATCCTGTTTTTCATGAGAGATCTAAACACATTGATATAAAATTACATTTCATAAGAGACATCATTGCAACCGGAAGGATAGATGTGAAGAAAATTTCAACTGAAGACAATCCTGCTGATATATTGACTAAATCCTTACCCGTTGCAAAATTCAAACACTGTTTGAATTTAATAAATTGTTGTGATGATGGGGGATAATTAAAACAGGATCAAGGTGGAGATTGTTGGTGTTTGATCCTGTTTTCTGTAGGTCATTCTTGTAATTAGTCTCATCTCGTTATTCCTTTGGCTTAGCTTTAGTCCTGTTGTGGTGAGCCTATATATAGGTATGGATAGTGGTGTATTGTGTAAGCTTTGTATAACCATATGAACTGGTTTTATCAGTAATAATTCTGGTGTTACTCGTGTATTTTCTCGCTCATTTTATAATCTTGTTTTTCTTGTTGTCTGCTTTCTTTCTCAACATTTATAAAATCAAAATATAGTTGATTTTGAATTTAATTTTAAAAATTTGAACAAATCATATTGAGATTCTTGATTGTTCGACTAGATTTTTGAATGATATATCATGTAGTATTTAAATTATTTTGACATTATTTAAAATTTTCATATTTATACTTTTTAAAAAATCTCTCTTCTAACTATTTTCATCTTCTTCGATCACTAGAATTCAAACGGTATGACTATACCTTAAGCATGGTGGAATAACTCGATATTAGATTTGCAAAGGCAAGCAACTATAAATCCTAATGTCCTCATCTTTTTATGGATATTTTTATGCTCTTTTGCTCTCTCTCTCTCTCTCTCTCTCTCTCTCTCTCTCTCTCTCATGTTAGAAGTATTATGGCTTTGATTGCCTTCTTTTCACTAAGTTTCACATGCAATATAGTCCAAATGTTATTAATCAAATGCATGAAATTCCCAAGCATTAACTCAACCCATAGGGATTTTTTAAGCTTAATTTGAAGGGAGAAGCTATAAAAAAAATATTCAAAACATATAATTTTTAGTATTTATCTCGATAACTTTGTCCAAATAAATAAAATATCTAAATAAATTGCTTAAAGATTAATATAAATTTATGTAAATTATGTTGGATGAATAAGCAATTTGATTTGTCTTGTTGGATCAAAAACATTCAAAATTGATCATTTTGAAGTACCATGAAGTCCATTCTTAAATTTATTTTTGTTTAACTTTTATTTTCTTGAAATTCTTATGCATGAAAACTCAATATTCGTTTAAATAAGATTAATTTGAAAATTTTAAATAAAATTTTAGAAACCCAACATATAAATAAATAAGTTTGAATACTAAATTTTTGCTTATTTATGTTTTATTATTTAACAAATAATTCCTTGGAAAATTAAAAAATTTTAATTATAATTTAATAATATATTTAATGCTTATTTATTATATTATTATTTTTTATTTTAAATATTTTAAAAATTATGGTCGATTGTTATGATCTCTAAGATGGAAACAACTGTTGGATAACACCTTGGCCCATTCATTTGTGAATATGATAGTATTATGTGCTAGAAATTTTTTTATATATTAGAGTAAAATTACAATAACTTGAAATGAATATCCAACACACATATAAATATAAGTAATAAATGATAACAAAATTTTCATATAAGGAAAAACAAATCATAAGACTAACATAATTAAAATGTTCCACCATGTATTTGAAGTTAAAGTATTCCACTCTACTTCTAAATTAGAGAAGATAGATTACAAAACTGTGAGCACTTTGTTCCTCTATTATCACAATAAAGTTGTTAGATGATAAATTCAACTAAGTGATTATGATTAGGCAATAACTTCGACATAAAAATTAGGTTATAACACTCATATGATAATCATTAGGTTATAATAGCCACTTGTGGTGGTCAGTGATTATTGTTAATGATTGTCCACTTCAAACTCTCTTCAAAAGTGTGAACTTAGCTTTTAGCTTTTCTCTCTATATGTTAAAAATATAGGCCCATTTATAGTTTGGAATGATATTTTAATAAATTTAATCAAAATCTTGTTTGTTCTTTTATTATCACAATAAAATTGTTAGATGACAAATTCAACTGACTATGATTAGACAATAACATGGATATAAAAAATGGGTTATAACACTCATATGATAGTCATTAGGTTATAATAGCCACTTGTGGTGGTCAGTGATTATTGTTAATGATTGTCCACTTCAAACTCTCTTCAAAAGTGTGAACTTCGCTTTTAGCTTTTCTCTCTGTATGTTAAAAATGCAGGCCCATTTATAGTTTGGAATGATATTTTAATAAATTTAATCAAAATCTCAAAAAAACTTTATCGGACAGTCCTTATTGATTTTCTCAAAGCTTACTGATCATTATCAAGCTCGAGCTCAATTCGAGTTTATTCATAAGCTCGTTCAAATTGGATTATTAAGCATGATGCACTTTAATCAAGCCTTAATCAAACTTGTTCAGCGACTTATTGAGAAATATATACGAGCTGTATCGATTAAAGCTTATTAAGCCTAAGAAAATAAAATTTTAAACAATACTGTTCATAAGAAAACCTTAATCGAGCTATAATCTAGCTCATTAACGAACTTTTCGACATATTTAAATGATATTGTTCATGAACATAAATGAACAAAATGATAAGGTGTTCAAACTTGTTCATTTAGCAATCGAGTATTTACAAAAATAATCAAGCTCATTCAATTTAATCAAACGATTATGAATGAGCTCTAATCGAGCTGAGCCACGACCAATTTATTTGCATCCCTCATAACGATACCACAACAACCTTCTGCTGTGCTCAGACTGTGTATGACTTAAACATAAACATGCATACTACTTTGGTTATGGCTTCTCCTGCTACATCTCTTCTTCTATTGCTCTATCTTCAGTCCTCATAGCAATATCTCTCATGTAAACACAGTAAGCTTATCGCTGTTTCTATATGGTATCGTGAGCTTGCTCCTTTGTTGAACCATGTGGAATCTTCCTCTCATTCCAATAGAACCATGGATACAACAAGCCAACCTCTCCACGCTAACCATCCCTCGCTCCCTAAAATTCCTCATGGGGAACATGAAATCTGTAGCCAACACTACACTCACCATTGACAACTATCCCATTTGGAGCTCACAAATTCAGAAGCTCTTCCGAGCAAATGGCTTCGATAGCTTCCTAGAAGGCACCACCCCTTGTCCCACCAAATACTCAATCGATACCAATGGACAACCCCAACCCAACCCCTTCAACCTCTTCTAAAGGGTCACTATAATGATGGATTGTATTCGGTTCCTCATTCAACCACTGTCCACGCACTACTCTCCGTCCCTGCCTCTTCCAAACTTTGGCACCAAAGGCTCGATCATCCGCATAAGGGCATCCTCCGAACTATTGTGCTTCAGAACAAACACCTTCGCATCATGACCATCCATCCTTCTTGCAATGCAATCAAGTAACTACCTTTTTCAGAATACGGACTAAACATCTATTTGACTTAATTCATTCGATGTATGGGGCCTCCAATACCCTCGTTAAATGTGTACTATGTTATCTTCATTGACTTTCTCAAGATTCACCTGGCTGATTCCTTTAACCTACAAATCTAAGGTCGCTTCCAAATTTCAACAACTACATAATATGATAAGGACACATTTCTCCAAGTCCATCAAAACCCTTTGCTCCGACGGAGGAGGCGGATACATATCCAATGCTTTCCAAATGTACCTTAACTCCCACGGTATAATTCACCAACGTAGCTGTCCATACACTCCGGAACAAAATGGCATCTCCGAACGGAATCACAAACACATCATTGAGCTGACAAGAACACTCCTCCAAACAATGCAAACCTACCTCAACATTTTTGGGCCGATGCCGCTTTAACCGCCACCTACCTCATAAACAAACTCCCCACCAAGACTCTCTCCCTAAAAACACCCCACCAAATTATATACAACAAACCACCAAATTATAACCATCTTAAAGTTTTCGACTCAACTCGCTTCTGCAACCCCAAACCACAAATAAACTTCCCCAAAGCACCCTCTCAGATCTTCATTTACTCACAACATCACAAAGGCTAAGTGCTATTACAACCCACTATATTAGAAACTATAATCTCGAGACACGTTCTCTTCCAAGAAACAAACTTCCCTCTCTCCTCACACCAAATAACACACAAACCGCCACCCACGCTACCCCCACTATTACTAACTCCTATCTCCTATTCTCTCTCCAAACAACCCTCACACACTAAAACACCTATACCCACAGAGGCACCCCAACCCAGCATAACCGTACTTAACCAACCCTCCTCTCCTACACATCCAACCCAATCCCCACCTCAACGCATACACCCCATGAAAACCAGATTACAAACCGGCCACTTGAAACCAAAACCGATTCTTGACCTCCTACACCTTCACAACCAAACTGAACACACATGCTATACTCAAGCTATCAAACACGTCGAATGGCGCAAAGCCATGTCCGAGGAATTCCTAGCATTACAACAACAAGCAACATGGACTCTCGTTTCTCCACCACCCAATCAAACCATCATCGGCTGCAAATGGACCTTCAAGAATAAAATACACTCCGATGGAACCATAGCTTGTCACAAGTAATTCGACTCGCCGCTCAAGGTTTCAAACAGGAATATAAAACTCACTACCTAGAAACATTCAGGCCTAAGATGCCAACCATCCGCCTACTACTTACAATCGCCCTCCACAACCATCTGACAAAGAACTCGCCTCAAACGCGTTTCTTCATGGCTCCCTACAAGATACCATATATATGTCTCAACCCCCGGGTTTTCTTGACGCTCAATACCCACATTATGTCTGCCTCCTTTGCAAAGCCATCTATGGACTCAAACAATCCCCTGAATGGTACTCCACCCTCACCGAATCTCAAAGCAGGGATTCACTATCGAGCACGATCCCTTTTCCTCTATACACTCAGGGAGCTGAATCTATCTCCTTATCACGATGATATTCTCCTTACAGACAAACCACATGTGATCTCCTATCCTTAAAACCTACAAGATGCATTTAGTATGAAAGACCTAGGCCACATCTCTCAACCTTCTTGACATACAAATCCGTAAAACCGACAATCAATTCCTCCTAACACAATCAAGATATATATCGTCAACTTCTCCACCCATCAGGCATGGCATCTTGCAAACCCGCACCGACCCCCATGTCCACCCGAAACACCACCCTACCATCCCACTCAAGCACCTCTACAAACCCCTCATCGGACACTTATGGCCACAGTGCATTACCTCACACTCACACACATCACTATGGTAAACCAACTATCTCAACATATGCATCACCCGCTCAACATCCACTCCCAAAATCTAAAACACGTGCTGCATTACCTTCAAGGAACACCAAACCATGGACTACCATATGACAATCTCCTCCACTCTATTCGGACTGACGGGAAATCAAGACCGCTTCCACTACCGACTTACGCACCTTCCTAGGCTCACCTAATCTGGAAAGTCCGTAAAAGATTGCTGCCGCTCCTCAATCAAGGAATTGAGCTCGCGAGCCATACATTATTTGGCTCGCTGATTAGCAGAACTTGGGGTTTCTACACAAACCCCCCTTCACGCAACAACACTCGCCATGGCCATCGCCAACAACCCCATCTTCCACGCGAACAAAGCATATTGAAATCGACTATCATTTCATACGCATCACGCCAACGAAATTCAAGTACGCAAAGATCAAGATCGGATATCTTCAAAGCCTTGCCCACTGCTTTCTCTACTACGTTCCAACCTCACGGTCAGGAAATAGACCATTCGGTTGCGGGGCCTCATAACGATACCACAACAACCTTCTGTGTTTGCGTCGACAACGCATCACTTCTCTCTACCACGCCAAAGCTTACACACGCGATTCATCACCCTTAACCAACTCGTAGGCTTCATCCAATCATCGTCTCTAGGACGTCTCTCCCTTCTATAAATTCAGTCACTCTCCTGTAACAATATATATAGGGGTAATTTTTAAAATAACCCTAATTAAAACCGTAATTAGCTAATTAACCCTTCCAAAAAAAAAAATTTAGCCAATGGCATCAAGGCGCCGACCGATAGAACTACCGCCCGTCACAATTAATTTTTTTTTTAAAAATGAAATTGTTTTTTTGACCATATCGCCCATCACGTCGATTTCGCAGAATGGTATCGTTGGAAAGGGAATAAAATATTCTACAACTATTATGTTGACAAGTTCTGACGAATCTCGACCGCGTAGCCTCAATTTTTTGCGTACATATAAATTTTGAAAAAAGTTCAAATACTTGATGAAAAAAAAAGTGTGTCTCTTCATGCTGAAATTTTAATTTTCATTCATTTGTTAATATTGAACTTAACTTGACAATTAGCGTGAAGAAATGAAATATAATAATTGCATAAGTTAAATAAAGATGAAATCTTAATGAATTTTAATATGATTAGTACAAAAAATAAGCATATATTTATATAGTACAAAGGGCCAAAATGAAAATTAAACTATTGCTTAAATTGATAGAGTTCATTTTCTAGAAATTAGGTAAATGATATCGATTAAATTAGATTTTTTGGATCAATCTTATTTTATGTTTTGATTTGTTATGTTATTTAAAAACATAATTACTTAATATATTTTTATATTTAAAAATAATTATTTAATGTATTTTAGATATTTTATTTTTTGTTTTAAAATAAATCATATTATTTTTATAAATACTCAAAAATAATTTTGGACACTTTAAACTATATGTAATTCCACATTAAGTCTTCCATCCTCTCACGGAGTTAACCAAATTAAATAAACAAGAAACATTACTAGATATCACAATGAGAAATTAGAAAGATAAAAAACATATAAACCGCCGTAAAATACATGCCATGAAACGCAAAATAAATACATAATACATCTACCGCCGATGCTCGGTGGTGGAATCGCATCGCCGAGTGTAGTGGGATGGTGGTCTCCCATCACGCAGATGATGTCAGATGGTCCTCCTCCTCTTCCATCCGCCCACGTGTTGTGATCCTAACTCAGAATACATGAGGTATGTCAACCGTTTGTGTAGCAACGAATACCCGTGGTAAACTCCATATGGCGTCATGCGATATGACGGACCATATGTCGGGATGCCGTTCCATGGGTGCATTTATGACCAATTTACTTCGATATGAATACCGCGGGTCGTAAATGTGCGTAGTCTGCCCTACCACCGGATGAGGATGGCCCCACATCCATCGATGGAACATCCGACTGACCGCGTATGCTCGGAATGTCGATCCTCAGAAGTGTCCGAGATATGCATATCCCGCCTTTAGTGCCACCAACAGCCTCATATTCATTGAAAGATGTCTGATAATGCGATTCACTCAAATAACGCCATAATATGTCCTGTGATTCAAAATGTGGTCACGCCGATATACAGAATTTAAGTGATTGTACCATCTGAAAAGAAAAGAAAATTTTAATACTAAGCATTTAAACTAACCATCGCGCCGCAGCGCCTGGGTGAGTGTGTGAGGTAGCACGCTTTCAACATGTGCAAGGAAGCCCATGAACGATACCCATCTCATGTATCTAATCCGCTCTATCACGCCGTGGATGAATCCACGTCTACAACCGACTCACGTCTTCGCTCCCACAGTGCAATGTCAGAGTGGTGGTAATGGACCCAATCAACATCAGCTTTTCCTCGGCCATCAACCCGTACAAATGATGGATCTATCGGGGCCACATTAATGGTAGGAGACATGCCGAACTGTCTGAGCACACGATCAGGCAGATACCACTCTACCCTCTTCCAACATATGATCGGTACTCTAGCTAGCCATATCTCCTGTCCCTGTAAGCATATATCCGCGACACGCAAGCGAATATGATGTCCATATGGCTCCCATATTACCTGCGCATATAACGTAAGTTATTATTTCAATAAACAGTCAGAAGTTAGAAAGCCAACAAACATTACATCAAATTAGCGTACCTGACTCTGCAGAAGTCCGTCCAACTCATCCCTATATACTCTAATGTTTGATGCTGGCATCTCCCGAACATAACCTTCATTCCATCGGAATCCGACACTAAGGCCGTCAATGTCTGTAGGATATGGCACATGTAGTGTAGGCCTTCCCACATGAATGTGCTCCCACGCCCATATCTGCAATAAATGAACACATCCAGCCATGTTGGTGCGCGTAGGTTTTGTTGCTTCATGTAATTCCCTGTACAGATGGGCGAGCACAGCTGAACCCAACGATAGCTCCGTGAATGTGTCAATATCCTCAAGTAGTGGTAGATACTGTAGGTGAACCTCGAGCGATGTATCGGCAAAAGAAAGATCCAATAGCAAGCGGTATGCGCTCAGATGCAGTGAAGCTGTAGCTCGGTAGATCAAATAAGAATCACGATAAGTATGTCCAGCCAGCATCGTGGCAGGGGCGGCATGAACTGTTGGGCGTGATGGATGGACGGGATCATGGTATGATGTGCGGTGCAGCAATCGCGGCCATGTAGCCCACCGTCATCACTCACAAGCGGCAACAATCACGGTAGGCCATCTATCCGGATACCAAGAAGCATCGCAACGTCCTGTAATGTAATCGTCATCTCACCGGTGGCCAGGTGGAAGGTATTCGTCTGCGAGCACCATCGTTCAACGAACGCTGTGAGTAAATGGTGATCCAGCTTAATGTACTGCATCTGGGACACACAATCTAAGCCGACGGCCCGCAAAGCATCCATAAATCTTGGGCAATTGACAGGCCATTCCCTAAACATCAGTAGGTGCGCAGCAGCCTCGATCACTGAAACCTGCAACCATAATCATTCGTAAGTAGGGATGCGTCAACAAAACAAATGCATATGTACAGAAACATTTTAAATAAATGCCAGGGAAATTTTACCGAATCAGGATGCGCTGCTCTGTGCCTACCACGTAGCGCAGCTATACTAGGGTGCACCTCAGCCGGTGGTGGGCCATAGTCAACAACCGTCTCATCTGGTCGTCGCCTCCTCCTACGTGGGGGGCACGGTGCATCACTGCTTGACATCTTTCCTGTTGTAATTCAATAAAATAAAAATGACGAACTGAGTTTAGCATTAATAAGGCTACCTGGCAACCTGCAAATAATATATATCAGGGAAATAGAAAAGAGAGTTAAAATAATCACATCCATAAGAGATGAGTTCTTAATTTTAAAATAAAAGAGAGTATAAATATTCACATCCATAAAACTTGAGTTACAGATTACTTAATAGACTAATATGATAATTACTATGTGTACATGTACTTTTTTTTGAAACAAACAATATATGTATAATTAAAAACCTGCTCTCTTTCTTATTGCAAAATACTATGGAACTAGTTTTTATGCAACTTGCTTAATCTCACTTGCTATTATTTATACATATTAAATAAAACAAAATGTGATCAATGCATCTTTAAATAAATAAAAATGTTTGAAAAATATTTATGCCAGTAAGTTCAAAACGAAGAGAAATAAGCTCAGAAAAATAAAATGTGCTAAAATAAACATTTATATCCAAAACATACCATACGGACACATGAATATATACATGGCTTAGCCATATACACAAACACATGCATTCCCAAACACCCAAGAGAATAACCATCCCCACCATACCATCAAAAGTACAACATACAATGTGCACACACTAGGAACAAGATGAGATAATAAGTTGATTTACAAGGTTTGAGAAAATAAACAAAGTAATTGATGTATTTTGAATGTGATCTCTCATCAATAAACTATCAGCCATATCAACATCATTGCATAGTATATATCCATTAGTTCTTTGACTTTACCATATTATCAAATATATATATATATATATATATATATATAAGAGAGAGAGGAGAGAGAGCAAAACTAAATCAAATTATACATCCAACATGATTTTATGGAATGGGAAGTACTCAAACGAACTATATATAATCATGCAAAGCACTCCACCGAGAAAAAAAAAGGCTCGATTATGCCGTGTTAAAGACATCCTCATGCTTTTTTTGAAGAATGCGTGATAAGTACCACAAAAAATGCCACCAAGAAATTCTTGAATAACTTGAAACAAAAAATGAATATGTGACTAATGACTAAGTGTGCTTATAACAAAAAAGTAACAAGCGAGATTCTTTTTCCTTTAAGACAACGATAGGCTTTTATTACAATTTAACACACTACATACCAAACACACTCAACAAACAACTCTTGATAAATTACAATATCGAAGATATTTGAGGACACGCGTTGACTGTTGCCAATAGCATCTTACACACACTACAAACCCGGAACTTTTGTAGTGTTCTCGATCTATTTTAAATCTGTTTGTCCTAGGCTGTCTTCCTTTTGATATTGGTGGTCTATAATCTTGAATGTGCCACTAATGTGTTCACCCACTCTTCCCGTCGTATTACATGGAAATTACAGTGCGTGTTGATATAGTTTTGCAAACTATAATAGGATGAGACATAATGGGCGTGGTTAATGCGTCGTTGCACAACGAATCACGTGCGCACATGGCAGATGGTAAGCTTGCGGTTGTCTACATGTGCACATACATTCATTATCTTCACCTAATTCAACCTTGAAGGTCCTGCTGGTGACATCAAAAACCTGGTACTCTGACATGCCTATGCGAACTGGTTCAGGAAATCTTCTTGCCTCTCTTTCATTAGCCTGCAACGTTACCTTAATGCGTGGAGAGAAAGAAGTTTCCTGTTGGCTTTCTAGAGTTTTAGCTGATTCAAAACGTTTCATGAAAAGGGCTACAAGGTTGTAGTATACAGCTGTAATCAAGGCTTGAATCGGTAAACCACGTGCTCTTTTAAGCACACCATTGAAGCACTCAGCTGCGTTTGTAGTCATTGTACCGTACCTGTACCCATCATCGTGAGTAAGAGACCATTGTTGAACGTCCCTTGATACAAGCCAGTCATATGCTTCCTGCTTGATATTCTTGATGTCTGACATATATCGCTTAAAAATTCGAATGTCATCCGTGTTTCCAGAACATATTTTTGACATACGAAGTCAACATCGCTATGTATCAACGGCCCGTTTGAAATTCTCCCTTAAATGACGCGAAGCGATGTCTTTGCCCGGGGAAAGATCTCTGCAGCAGAACTAGACGGCATGTCTATCGAGATCGGAGATCACCCCTTGTAGAAATAGTTGGGATCAAGTCTTGTAATGTATGCAAAAACCAAACCCAGGACTCGATGCTCTCTGATTCCACAACTGCGAAGGCTAGTGGGAACAAGCCGTTGTTTGCGTCGATCCCAACTGCAGTTAGAAGTGTTCCTCTGTACTTGCCTAGGAGAAATGTCCCATCAAGGCATAGTACTGGACGGCAATACTGCCAGCCTCTTATGGAAGGCTCAAATGACCAAAACAACCGTTGAAATCTGCACGGTTCTGTTGAATGTATCCGATATACTGACCCTGGCATTGATGCATAACAGACATGAATTGTCCCAATGTTTTGTAAGATTCCTCCCAACTTCCAAAGATAACCTGCCTTTTCGACGTGCATCCCAAGCCTTCATGTAGACACTCTTATATTGAACTTCGACTCAATACGGCCTACAATTTCCTCAGGCATCTAGTTCCGATTGGGATGAAATAACTAATGAACTCGCGTGCACCGCTATGTCCAACATTTAATCGAATGACCAGCATGAGTGCGGTGAACTAATACGCCACGCACTTCTTAACGATCTTGCATGTAAGCTACGCAAGGTCTACTTGAGTTAGAATGATGTCGCACTGCGTGAATTTTAATTGATTTGAAGCACAAATGACATACTCAACATTGTTAATGATAATGTCAATTGCAAATTGCAATCGCTTGAATTGAAAACACATATGTTCAAACAATTCATCTGGAATGCAGTTATCCTCTTCAAAGACTGAATGATCTGATGGGCCATCGAATGTGAGGTCCTCATCCCATTCTCTAGCGGTTTCGGCACTACGCAGATAATCGTTATTCCGTACTAAGTGCTCTTCCGTATGACTTGTTCTAACTGAGTAATCAACAATCAAGTCTCTAGCACTAAGGGATGATCTCGTAGCAGAAAGTTAGCCGCTCGCAGCCATCATCATCCTCCTCATCATCATCATCTACCTCCACTAGGCATAGTTTCGCACATCTTCTGGGTACTACATTAATCTCATTATCTTAAGTCACCCATCACAGAACTTGTCCCGAAGAAATCATGTTCTCTTGCTTCGCATCATAACATTCCACGGAGTACTTAATCGAGAAGTGCGCGATCTGCTCGTCGCTCTCTCACATTCCTCTCAGATTGTTAATCTCCCCGCCTCTACCCATTAATTCCACAACTTACATAAACCACAATAGAGAAGCACAAGTCGCGTGAGTATAGTTTCAATCGACTTCTTCGTCATCAATGCGAAGTTGCAACAAATCCAAAGACCCAGGAAAACGACTACCGATTCACGAGAACTTTGTTGGATCTATCTTCAATGATTTCATGATTTTTTTCATAATTCCTCAATCTAATAGACGGGATTTGGATTGACGATTGTTCCCACCAATGTATGTTGGAATGAAATCGCCATTCACACTCGCCCACCTCCATAATAAAGCACTAAAAGATGAGTTGAATTCATCACTAACCACCGAGCAATGTAACAACAATAATCTTTCACCACACCTGATAAATGCAAATAATTTAATTAAGGAGAAATAAAATTACTGAATTCATTTATGATATAGAAGATGCGAGATGCAACCTATTACATAAAAGCAATTGAAATGAAAATTTGTTAAAATATATACTAATTTAGTAAAGTAGTTGAAAATTGAATTGAGTTCAAGATTGAATTGAAAAATAGATGTATTTCTATATTTATATGTATGCGTAACATATTTATACTCTTCTTAGAAGATTAAATAAAACACTACTTTTTTTATTATGCATGATCATAGAGAATTATTAAAATAATTATGCCAATTAATTTCTGATAAAAGAAATCGAACATATGAATTAGAATTGAATGGGCAATCCAATTCTAATCATAAAACCCTATTTCAAGATAAAAAAAGTTTACATAAACACTACATAATTTTCAGCATTTAACATTTCGACATCCTAAATTTCATATTTACATATATAAAAGCATAAAAAATTGATACCGATAGTTTTTGTACGATATTAAAAATTTAAATTATATAGATAAGTATTTAGGTGTCATAAATAATTATATATATCCTCTTAAGATCAACCGGAACCATCAACCGTCAAATTGGGGATCTAGAATAGCCACATACTCAAGCTATTTCAATCAAGAAAGAGACCATCAGCCTAAGCTATTTCAATCTGATCTTGGTCAGTCTCGCTATCTCAAGCTTGATTGATCTCCGCTAGGTACCAACCACATAAAACAAGTCAAACGAAACTCACCAAAATTCGCAAAAAATGCTTGAGATCCATGATCCACTTTAAATTTCGACGATCAACAAAGTACTGACTAAAATATAAACGCTAAAAGCCTATATTCCTATAAAACACTATCTATCTAAGTAAAACACGAAATCCAAAGAGGTAAAAGCTCAACATTTATTATTATTATTTTTTTAAAAAAAGAGAAGAAAACACTATCGGCTGATCTGGGAGTTAATAAATAAATTAGAATTGCAACAAACAGTAAACATAAATCCAACTCTAAACTTAGATGCTAGTATGACAAATTAAGTATCAAACAATCGGAGGGTAGCATACATTTTACTTTCAAAAATGCAAGATATAACTAAACATACTACAATAAAGTAGATCTAGATACACAAAATTGGATCTACAAATTACACAAAATTACACATATTAGATCCACAAAATTAGATCCAAAAAAAAAATTAGATCCAAAAAAAAAATTAGATCCACAAAAGAAGTTAGATCCATAAAAAGAAATTACATCCACAACATATCACAAAGTAGATCTACATATTACCCTTTTGTTTTGAAAAAAAAATTAAAAAAACCTTTTTCCGCAAAAACTCTGGTCGGACGCAGGCAAGGTCGGATCTACGGCGGCAAGCGGATCGGCTCACTACCGGGCGCGCGGAGGAGCGGCGGGGTTTAGGAGGAAAGAATACGAGCGGCCGAGAGAGAGAGAGAGAGAGATCGATCCGATCTCTCGAGTTTATAAAAAAAAAATTTTAGCTTTAAGCTGCGCCGCCTGACCGCATCAGCCTACTACAGGACTATTTTTAAATTTTTTTTTTGGAAGGGTTAATTAGCTAATTACGGTTTTAATTAGGATTATTTTAAAATTAAGCCATATATCTATATATATATATATATATATATATATATATATATATATATATATATGGCTTAAACAGAAACATGCATACTAGCTTTGGTTATGGCTTTCTCCTTACGTCTCTTCTTCTACTGCTCTATCATCAGTCCTCACAACAATATCTCTCCTGTAAACACAGTAAGCTTATCGCTCTACATCTGTGTTTCTATAATCCCTACATAGATGTAGGGCTTTTCTACATGCTTACGGGATGATAGGTTAATTAAGAGTAAGTCTAACACTGCTTAAATACTACCAAATCAATCAAAATCTTTTTTTTTAATTTTATTTTATTTTAGAGATGCCTCTAAAATCAGGCTTCACATTAAAGCAATTTTATGCTTCTACATAAAAAAATTTCTTGAGTTATATGCTTATATATATATATATATATATATATATATATATATATATATATATATATATATATATATATATATATAATATTAAATTTAATTTAATTTATATAATATTTAAATCTCAAAATCACACAAAATGAATAATAATAATAATAATAATAATTTTATTCTAAATAAAAATCCCAATTATAATCAATATTTTCAGCAAGTGTTATCTAGATAATAATATCATCCTTCAAATGCCTAAATTATCTTAACTAATCTATTATCATCTACAAATATCCATCCTGCATATTATATCATAATAATAATAATAAATTTTTTATTTCATCTGTCAAGTAGAGTGATTTTAGATAATATTAAAATTACAGACATTCAGAATCATTTAAATAAAATTAAATTTTTTCAAAAAAAAAATAATTTATATAATTATTATTTAAATATGATATCAATCAATTAAATTCAAATTTCTACTAATAAGATAATATTAAATAATACATGTCAGTGAAAAAAATTTGCAGCAACTGCCCATACTTTTCATCGGGCACCCAAACTTTTAACTTTTTACAACTCAGTAAAAAAAAAAAAAAAACATTTCTGCAATATAAAATTTAATTTGCAATTTTCCGAAAAGAAATCTGCAAAAATTCCTCAGCGGTCTCCAACTTGTCGATGCAGCGCTGAGACCTATCTGACCATTTGGTAAGGTGACGTCAGCTTGTCGGTGGAAGAAGACAACTGAGGGCAGATGGCAACCTCTTCAGGTTGACTGGTCAAAGTCCACAATCACACATTTACCACTCTCTCAAAATAAATTTATTAAAAGATCTTTATGTAATTAGGTGGCTTCATTAATTATGAATGGTGGAATTTATACACTAAATATTATATGAGGCAAAATAATTAATTTTTAATTGATAATTTTTCATGAAATTGAAATCTTCGAGTAATAATGCGATGATATCGCTAATAAATTCAGGTTATTAAAATTATTTAGTATATATTTTTGAGAAATTTACATACATAGCACGTAATTCTTATGCATTTATATATTTCACACTCAAACTTTAATATTTATAAAAATAACATTTTTTCTATATATAAAAATATGCATTTCACTTAGAAAAAATAACAAGTGTGATATTTTTGATGTAATAATAAAGATTTAAGTACTATTTAAAGAAAATTAAAGATGTAAATACGAACGATGTAATGTATGTATAAATCTCCCATTTTTTAGTATTTCATCAAATTTATGCTCAGTTAAGTATGCAAGGTAAGGCTTTATAATTTTAATTTGAACTTAAGGCACAATAACTTCCAAGATCTTTATTAATCAGACTGATTGATACCCACAAATTTGCTCAGCCTTTAGATAATGAAAACATATGAATTTAGCTTAGTTTTCTAAATATCTAAAGTTACTTGATAGCTCAAAATGAAGTCCATAAAGACTTCATCAAATGAAATGTTATTAGTAAGGATTTACTCTTTTATTTATTGCTTATGATGAATTATTAATTTATGTAATATATAACAATTTATTAATTAGGTTTATTTATTGTTATAACAAGTAGTATTAAGTCTTGTTATATTACTTTATTTTATTATCAAATATGGTCTTTCATGTAGCATTATATTTTAACTCAAGTAAATAAATAGGAGATTTGAGGACAAGCTTATCGAATTATAACATAATGATTCTACTACCTAAATTTTGTACTTTTCTAATGCTCAAGAGAAAATCCAAATTTTTTTTAAAGTAATCTTTGTCACTTATTTTATTTATTTTCTTTGTTCATTCTTCGTAGTAAGATTCTAAAATCATTCATGAATAAATTAGGATTTAATATCTTTAAGGTGGATCAATGACTAAGAGTAAAAGCTTGATAATGGACCAATAAGTAACTGTAGAGATTTTTTTTCTATTAAATAGTAAAATTTGTCATCAATGGACAACTAAATTAGGTGAAAGAGAAGATAATGATGATTCAAGAAATTTGATACCTCAAAAGAGTTGCCAATAAGATGGCTATCACAATTACTAATTGAAGTATCACTTTTTTATATTTGTCAAGAAGTTTGTAACTTAATTATTTAGTTCTCAATAAATTTTGCAAAATTATTAGGCATTGCAAAATATGAGGGAGAAATGTGAATCTTTAAGAAATTTTGTTGTTTAATTTCAGCTAAAAATGTTGAGAAGATTTGAAGTGAATAGTTATAGAAGTTAAGGCTTCAAGAAGCTATATTTTGATGTAAACTCAATTTGTAATAGCTGAAAACATTAAAGAAGTTACTTGTGCTTATCAATATTCATATCAATAGAGAAGAATATAAATTAGTAGTTTATTAACTCCTTCCTTACTAACTTGACTATAATACTTCATAAAAAAAATATTGAGATGACTTTCCAAGGGCCAACAAAAAACAAGAAACAAGCACTTAAAGTAAGTTGGCCAAAAATTCATAATATTAGCAACATCAACTTCATCATCAACAATGCCTCAATATTGTTTTTTTGTCTTGAGAAACATGAGAAAATTATAAGAAATTATAATGCATGAAGGAAAGAAATGTTACCACCACCTTAGCAATAACCTAAAATAATTTCATATATAGTTTATTTGGCAAAAGATATTAACACCATTCGAGATATATTATTCTTAATGAAATGCACCAATAAAACTATATGCTTTGAGATCTTACAAAAGATTATGACTATGAAATAAAATATTGTCAACATGGAGAAGTCACGACACCTTTCAAATCTTACTTAACAATAATTAGGATTGAGAAGTTTAAAAGATTGTACTAGCTTAGCTTGGAAAATAGATTAGTAAAGCATTGAGAGAAGAGTAATGTAATGAACTAGCTTTTACATATATGATTAATTAATTATTAGAGTACTGTTGGCAATTCTTGGAGGAGTGGGAGCTGAAATATTTAAACAAACTATCTTCAAATGACTTCAAACCAAAAATATGAACTCAGTAATAACATTTAGGTATCTTATAGTAGAATTAATTTTGATCACTTTTTTGACATTGAAAGACCGATGAATGGAAATTCACACAACATCAATGTTATCAATACTTTGATCACAAATGTTCAAATTTATATCAAAATCAGTTACAAAAGCTATCTTTAAGAAATAATTTTTTTTTTAATTCATGCTCAATATTATGTCAATTCATGGTTTGTTGGACAATCATAAAAAAATTGAAGATAAGATTATGTTTTCACATTAACGAAGAAGAATGTTAGTACATTACTACTTGACTTCATCACTATTGATGCCATGATGACCTATAATGCCATCTTTAATCATCCTTTACAGTTTCTTCAAAGTGATTGTTTCAATCTATTTTTGGTAAAAGTTTTAGCATGAGGACTCACCATCACTAAAGCAATTTGTTTCAAACAAGTGAATATTATTTAATAGCTATGGGGAATGTCATTGAAGAGGTTTTACAACAAACCATTCTGAGAAGAGTTAGAGTTGACAAATCTAAAGTCAAGTTGAAACTTCTACAGAATATTCATGTTGCATCCTCAATATAAACATCATACTTGATTAAGTGCAAAATAAAGAGGTCATCACTATTCTTCATCTAATTGTTGAAGTGTTATTAGGTCAACTCCATATATGCTAGGAGTAAGTATTAATATTGTTAGTAAGAAACTCATGTAGATAAATAACAAATCTTAAGGAATTGAATATTCCGTAACTTGCTATAACCTTAATTTGAACTAATTGGTGTGAAGTTTAAAAAGTATTAGAAGCTAGTTTCATCCAAATGTCTAGTATTTATACTATGTTTCAAATATTATAGCAAAGCAAAATGAAATGTGAAGGATGAGGATATACTTTATAAATATAAATTTAAATAAAATTAGTAGCTAAAATCTCATTTAAGTTATAGACTAAAAGTGCTATGTATTGGACATTGGGATGTCGAGCCTGAAATATGTAAGTCTAATCAATAACTTAAACTATAAACCATGAGCTATTTTATCATTGAGCTCTCAAAGATCAAGAGGTTTTAAGTTTTCTAATTCTTTGAGTAAAACTATTTTTGATATGGATAATAATAAATTTAGTAATGATGATGAATATAGTGAGAGTGATAAACTCATGAATTCATCTTAGAAGACTTATGATCAAAATTAAAAATGATCAACTAATGATGCCTAACATTATTATATTATAAATCTATATAATTAAGACACTCTTAATATACATCTTTTTCATATTGAGAAATCACAATAATACGAAATTGAAATGCCATTAAGAAGATCCATCAGAGAATGAGAATGATTATTTAAATGATTATATTACGTATCCTCAAGTGATATGACCTCAAAAATTCCAATAAGCGCAATCTTGACGTAGAAAGCAATCTCATCGTGAATCAAGACAACCGAGATCAATCGCTTATTATCAATCGAATTCTTAAACATGGAGTGTTTATAGTCAAATCGAAGGCCTTAACGAAATCTAACAAGCCCAAGATACTATAATTCGGCATCATTTGAGCATTCAAATACACAAAATACATCATATGATCAAGGGGATTATTTTGAGCCGTCCAATGAAGTGGAGTGGGTTTTGCATGTATTTACAGACGCCACTCCTCCACCTATAAATAACCCTCATTCCTCATATGAGGGAGGCCAAGCAAGAGAGAGAGCTCTAAAGATCCTCCAAGCACAATCGTGCCGCCACTGACGGCCGCCATGCCGCCACCGTCTGATCTTCGCTGTACCAATCGTTGGTCATCATCACCACCACTATTGTCGTCATCATCGCCACAATATCATTGCCAACATCGCCGTCATCATCATCATCACATCATCAACATCAACATCCTCTATTACTAAGAATCGTCCCTTTCTTATATATAATTAATCCCGATCGGAAGATCTTGTAAACTCTAAAACATATACATAGTGGAAGCTTTTATTAGGCCCCGTAGTTTTTTCCTCTTTTGAGATTTTTCATGTAAAAAATTGAGTTTTATTGTTCACTTTAAATAGTGTCTGAACAAAGTTAAGTAAAACTTTTACTCTACCGAACCTGGTTTCTAGCACGCATAGCTTTGGCTCTGAGAACCGATTCCCATTATTTCATCTTATCACCAAGTTTTCCAATAAGATCAAAACCATCATCGAGGTGAAGCATTTCTAGCTTTTAAGGAGCGCAGAGAATGAAGATTTATCAAATTTCATTCCTCATTTTAATCGGGGCAACTTAATCTAAGATTGCCCATGTTAAGCATCTAATCAATTACCATCCCAAGAAACAAGTCAAAGTTGGAGAATATTTTAATATTGAGAAGAGATATAGCTTTGCAAATTATGATTTTCCAATCATACTCATGAAAAACAAGACCAAGTTAAGGAGCAACTTTGGCTACAACCACAAATAGATATTTTGATTCAACCTCTTCCATATAGTTAACGCCATCTGCAACACAAACAACCTGATAGGTTAAAAAAATCCTGATTCAATTACCTCTTCCATACATAACGCCAGTAACACTCAAAAAAACAACCTCTGATAGACAAAAATCCTGGATTCAATTCGACCTCTTCCATACAAGTTAACGCCATCGGTGAAAAGACTCGATAAACAACCTAGATAGTCAAAAGGTCTTTGGTGGACTTCCCACCACCTCTTCCACACACACGTAACACCCCGACAAACAACCTAGATAAAAGGTCCTCGGTGGACTTTCCATGGCCTCTTCCACACAAGTTAACGCCATCTGCAACACCGACAAACAACTTCGATAGTCAAAATCCTTAGCGGATTCAATTCGACCTCTTCCATACAGTTAACGTCATCGAAAAAGACTCGACAACCTAGGATAGGTCAAAAGGTCATTGGTGGACTTCCCACGGCCTCTTCCACACAGGTTAACGTCATTGGGTAACACCCTGACAAACAACCTCGGATAGGTCAAAAATCCTCAGCGGATTCAATTTAACCTCTTCCACACAGGTTAACGTCATCGGGTAACACTCTGATAAACAATCTCGGATGAGTCAAAATCTCGCCGGATTGAATTCAACCTCTTCCACAGTTAACGCGTCTGGGTAACACTCTGATAAACAACCTTGGATGGGTCAAAATCCTCAGCGGATTCAATTCAACCTCTTCCATACAAGTTAATGCCATCGAGTCACACTCTCACAAATAATCTTGGATATGTCAAAATCCTCATTTACTGCTGCCGGTCACCACCGCGCCGGTCATCCCCTCGATTACGAACCAGTAGCCGCCGTCGGATTGCCGTTCACTGCCAGCTGACCAGCACCTGGTTGCGATCCTTTGGTCACCACTCACCAGCCGATCGCCCGGCTTCACCATCATCGGCTGGTCATCCATTCTGAAGCGTCGGTCTGCACCATTCTGCCGCTGATTCTTCTTTCGACCACCTCTATCCTTCATCGCCGTCCGCCGTGTCATTCTTTCATCGGTCATCGCGCCGACCATCGCACATCTCCGGTCCACCATCGTCGCGATTATCTCGCCAACCGTCCAGTCGCTTATCGACCATTATGGCCGACCACCATCGTCGTGCATCGCCGTCAATCCCCGTCTCCGATTATCGTCTCCTTGATCTCCTCCAAACCCGGTCGGTCCGACAAGCGCAGTCAACGCCTCTTTCGAGGGAAAATCGGAGCCTCGCCGTATGAACTACGGGTCTTGATTGCCTCCAAACTTCGGATGGTCGACAGGGCAATCAACGCCTCTTTCTAGGAAAATGAGCTCGCCAGTATGAACTACGTCTTGATCACCTCCAAACCCGGCCGGTCCAACAAGGCGGTTGGCGCTTCTTTCGAGGGAAAATGAGCTCGCCAGATGAACTACGGGCCTTGATCTTTGCCCCAGCGTGGTCCGACAAGAGGCGGTTGGCGCCTCTTCGGAAAATCGAGGGCACTATGAACTACGGGTCTTGATCGCTCCGAACCCGGTCGGTCCGACAAGGCGGTTGGCCTCTTCGAGGGAAAATCAGCTCTGTATGAACCACGCCTTGATTGCCTCAACACGGTCGGTCCAAAGGCGGTTGGCCTCCTTCGAGAGAAAACCGGAGCCTCGCCGTATGAACTACGAGCCTTGATCGCCTCCGAACGACCTTCTCTAAAGAAGAAGAGAAGGTGTCTTCTCCCTTAGCCCTAGGGGGGTTTTTATAGACCCTTTTTAGGGGTAAAAGTCTAAAAAAATATCCAAAACCGTTCAAAATTGCTCAAAACGGGCCAAAAAGGGTGAAAACCGAAAGCGGACATTTTAAGCGCGTAGACGCAGCGAATACTGGCGCCCGTGATTATTTCGACCCTTCTGACCCAGCCGTCCGCCCGTTCAGCGATTCGAACCAGCCCATCCGCCATTCGCATGACCCGTAGGCCATGATGTGACATTAAGCTCATGAGCCGAGAACCTTTCTTGACCCGTAGCGCACGATACCTTGATTTCTTGCAGCCTGTTCTGCGTAATCCAACCTAAAACCTGTGCCTGCCTGCGGTAAAATGTCCACATGGGTCAATAACTCGAAATCTGCACCCAGCGTATCCAGGTGACCTTGGTCATAATCTTACGCTCCCGTGAAGATATGTTCTCTCAAAATGTATGGTTAACGGACCCGCAAATTTCATTGAAGAATCTGCTATTTTCAAATATTCGGCATATATATTTTTGCAATCATCCAAAAATAGGGAGGCAACTGATATGACCCTGAAAATTCCACTAGTCGAAGCACGAATCTTGACGTAGAAAGCAATCTCATCGTGAATCAAGAGAATCGCGTTTATTATCAATCGACTCTTAAACATAGAGTGTTTATAGTCAAATCGAGCGTCTTGACGAGCCAAATCTAAGAAGCCCAAGATATCATAATTCCGACATCATTTGAGCATTCAAATACACAAAATACATCATATGATCAAGGGGATCATTTTGAGCCGTTCGATGAAGTGGAGTGGTACGGGTTTTGCATGTATTCTGACGCCACTCTCTCCTATAAATAACCCTCTTCTCTATAGAGGGAGGCGCAAGAGGAGAGAGCTCTAAAGATCCTCCAAGTCGTCCACTCGACGGTCGTCAACCATCACCGCCGGCCGCCATCGATCCACCGCCGTGTCACCCGTTCTTGGTCATCATCGACCACTATCATCGGCCATCATCGTCACATTCCATCGCCATCATCATCGCCAAACATCGCTCGTATTACTAGTGCTTTCTTTATATCTTGTAATCTCTATCGTGAAGATTTTGTACTCAAACAGATACATAGTGGAAGCTTTTTTGAGTGATTTTCCCTCTTTTGAGGTTTTCCACGTAAAATTATTTTTATTTATTTCTTTAAATCACGTGTGTGTTGGATTTCACAACAAGGCAACTTTACTCTTAGTAATTTTCTAGACTCAACATCAAGAATATATATCTAATATGTGACTAAAAGTTGATTTAATAACTTCCATTAAGTTAAATATTATGTTGAATGCTAAAAGCTCTCGAAGGATAAAATGAAATTAGTTAAAGATAAATTAACATAAATTGATTGATTGTAAATGAGCTATCAAAATTAAATGAGTCATTAAAATTTCACTCAAAAGTCTCAAATATAAATAAATTCGTTCTAATGTCTGAAAACATGACATTTCTTTATCAGACGGCCAAATTTATCCTAATTGGTTGGCATTTGGCTCCTCCTTCCTTGTGATTCGACATTCTACAGGTAAAAAATAAAACCTCTTCTCGATCGTTCGCCGAATCCCACCTATGGGTCCCATGGTGCCTCCTTAAGTCGCGAATGCCGGCGTTCTTTTTATCTCCAGTGAAATCGCAGGGTTTCAGCACTGATCTCACAGACCACAGTGTATCTTGTTTCGCCTCTTTGCTGACCACTGACCCGTCTTCTCCTCCACTACGTCGCTGCCCCATCTCTTGTCTTCTTCCTTCGGCTCAGCCCGAGCCGAAATAGGTCGACCTGGTCGAACAAAGACGCCTCCTTCCTTCCCTTCGTTATCTTTCCCTTTAATGGCTTCCCCACTCTCTTTCTCCCTAATCCCTAGTGTGAATGCCAGAGCTCTCTTGGGGCCCACTGGGAACCCAATTCTCCGCTACAGAGCCTTCTTTTTTCCGACAGTAATCACTGAGACGCCCTTCTTTTCTATCACGTCACCTCTCTGTTCAAAAATAGATCCCGCCCTCCCCCCAAGTCTTCGTCGTCCACGTTGGCTTTTTCTCTGTTCCCATTCCATTCCTTCCTCTTCCAAAATTTCCATCTTTGACATCAGGGAATGGTAATTCGGCGATACCAGTAGGAAAAATCAGTTCTTTTCTTCTTTAGTGGCTGTTGCCGAAATGAAAGTAGCCGTTCGGTCTTCGTTTGGGCTGAGCTCTTGTCACGGTGAAGCTTCCGGCTGCATCAACGGAGTTCTCCACTGGATTCTGTGCAGAAATCTGAGAGAGAGGAGGTGCATTGACGAAGATGAAGCTGTTGGGTTGGGAAAGGAAGAGTACGGGAAGTCTGTGGCCGTGACGGCGGCGAGCTCAAGTCCGGGAATCGTGGCGCGGTTGATGGGGCTCGAGTCCTTACCGGCGTTCCCTTGTGCTCAACCGGAGACGATATCCAGAACGCGGTCGGCGAACTCCGCCGAGACATGGAAAGGACCGGGGCTTCTCGGCGAGCAGAGGAGCGGCAATGCTGGTTCAGAGCTCCGGAAGTCACAGTCTTTCCGGGAGGTTCGCTCGTACTTGAGGAAGGAAAGCGAGGAGTTTCTGGTTCTGAGTTTTTTTGGCGATTATGATGATGATGATGAGTCTGAGGCGTTGGAGCTGAACACGAAGAAGATGGATTTAAGTTTCGAGCAGTGCAGTACAAAGGAGAGTAGAGGGGAGAGAAAATTGGTGGAGAAGAAGAGGTCTAGAAATAAGAGTGGCGAATTCTGCAGATATTAAGCAGAGTGATGCGAAGAAGAGCTCCATTTCTCCACCTGAAAACACTTTTCTGGTTCCGAGAAAGGAAAAAATCCGAATGGGACTACAGAAAGAAGCTCTTCTTGTAGAAAAAAGATTGCTTTCAGTCAGGGGGAAATGGAAACGGAATGCAGCTCTCAGAATTCGAGTCCTGTTTCAGTACTTGATCTTCCTCTCCATGCAGACGGCGATTGCCTCACCAGCCCAGATTCCTTTATTTCAGGTAATCACACAATCTAAACCGAAAAAGAATCTTTTTTCTCGCATTTCAATCATCATACATTAATAAACCTCGCATCTTCATTGAAAGTTTGTAAGGTTTCCCGCTGAAATCAGAGGAAGAGGATTCGAGGAAGAAGAAGGGCTCGTCGGAGGTGGACGATGAGAGCAAGAAGGCAGCAAAGTGTGGCACAGAAGCGCAAGATTTGTCAGATATTTGGGTGCATATTTGCAGGTTAGAGACGATGATTTGAACAATTCAGAATGGATCAATGCGAAAAAGGTCAAATCTGAAGAAGCTGATGAGATCGGGCTTGTCGTTGGGCAGCACATCTATGAGCTTCTTCTGAATGAAGCAGTATTCGATTTGTTCTGGTAGTGTGGAACTGTATATCGAAATTAAAAAAATTATAATAAAGAAAGGTACTGTTTTTATTTTGCAAGAACAAAATCTCTATTTTACTGAATTTATATTGACTGCATAATTTTGGAGGAAATTAAAATCTTGATTGGCTATTTTTCCAATTTAAAGATATATATATTTTACAATTCTATTAACTTATAATTAATATTGATTGACTAGACATAAGATGAATTACATTGATGTAATTTTGATTCATTTCCTCTTTTTAATGTGTTTTCTTTTTTTTCTTTTTCAATTCATGAGCAATAATAACAATAACAATAATAATAATAATAATAATAATAATAATAATAATAATAATAATAATAATAATAATAGTTAATGAATTTCATGTTTCACAGAGTTTCACTAACCACATGTGATCATTCTCACTGTGATTGATTGCTCATTACCATTGGCCACTTGTGATCATTCAACATCGCCAACTATCATAAATTACTGATGACATTTGCCGCTCACAACCCACCATCTCTCGCTCTAGTCTTTAGTTGTTGCAGCGCTAACTATCAAACTATCTCTAGCCCTCATTTGCAGCCTAATGCCATCTCTACCAAATTTTACATTAAATTCATTTTACTTGAAATCATATAAAGAAGAATGGCATCCTGCATTTATTCTAAATAAAACAAACTACTCTCAAAATAATTCAAATGCATCTATGATCTTAGAATGTTTTGATACACTTTAAAGATGATTTTGCTCATTCTTATGATCTCTTAAATTATGTACCTTTGCTAGGCATAGAAACTAGGAAACTACTATAGGTCACTTCCATTCATTCTGACCTTTAACTATTAATCTCATTAACATAAACTCTAAGACTTCTACTATACATGAGTTTTAAGACCTTATGATGGCATGGTCGATCTTAGAATGGACTCCTTTATCCTTTTAATTTTATAACTTTTAATGATGATATCCTTAATACATTCAAACATATTAAAAAAATCTTTGTTCGAGCTCGGCTCGAGCTTGTTCTCGAGCTCGGTTCAGATTTAGCTTATTGAGCCTGTTAACAAGCAGCTCGTTTAATGAAATAAATGTGCTTTAATCGAGCTTGTTCACGAGCAGCGTGTTGAGAAATATAAATGATACTATTTATGAACAAGCTTTAATCTAGCCGTTATCGAGCTCCTTAACGAGCTTGTTCGTGAGCTTTAAATGATATTGTTTATGAACATAAATCGAACAACAACTTTGTTCGATTCATTTGTCGGTATTTACAAAGTGTTAGCTCGTTCGCGGTTAAATGAGCGAACATAAATGAGCTCTAATCGAAATCACGGTAGCTTATTGACGCTTCGGTTCATTTGCGCTAGTTGTGATAATTTTAATTGGTTGATTTTGAAGAAATTAGAAGTGCCATATATATCCAATCCAGACTGTTCTATTGTGCCCTTGAATTTCAGTAATACAATCATCATCTATTTGTCAACAATTATATGCTCCCTAGACTGAATTTTTTATTACCTAAATATTTTTTTACTACTTGAAGTAGAGTTCTATGATATATTTTTTTTCAATTCAGAGGAATTTAATCAATTAATGATTCTTGAATGACTAGAAAGGAGTATCAACTATAATCTTCACTTATAAGAAGTACTAATGTATAGTATCTTCAATATTATCATTTGTTTAGATATTTGATCTTCAAGATATATATATATATATATATATATATATATATATATATATATATATATATATATATATATATATATATATATATATATATATATATATATATATATATATATATATATATATATATATATCAATTATCGATGAGTGGGGTTGAGTCCGACGAACCCAACCCGCTTATTAAAGCGCAAAACTAAATCAAAACACTTGACGACCCTTCGAATGATCATTTATATATATATATATATATATATATATATATATATATATATATATATATATATATATATATATATATATATATATATATATATATATATAAAAGTAAAAATTGAGTCAAATTCAGGTTCGTGTGTAAAAATTGGGTCAATTTCGAGCTCAAATTCAAGTTAGTAGGTCAAAATTGAGTTAATTTCGGCTTGGTGGGTCAACCCAAACTCGACCCGAAAAATCAAACGGGTCAATTTCTTCAACCCGAACCCGACCCGAAAATTATTCGAGTCAACCCAAACTTAGATTTTTCAAATCGGGTTCGTGTCGTGTTGTCATGTCTTTTGACACACACACACACACACACACACACACATATATATATAATAATAATAATAATAATAATAATAATAATAATAATAATAATAATAATAATAATAATAATAATAATAATAATAAAATTGATCCCAAACAAGCTCTTAAAATTCTACCCTTTTTTTCCTACCAAGATTTTAAAATAAGAATTATTTAGGCATCAACCCAACAATATTGGGATCAACCATTTTATAATGAAGACAGAATTCTCAAGACAAAGGGAATAAACCATATCTTACCAGCTCTTATTTCTTATCAAAATAGAAAAATAATGATAATATAATATGAAATTAAACATTCAACTATATCTAAAATTTAATAAATTAGAAACTTAAGATCTATTTGAGGTAGTTGTAGCTTTTTGAAAATCTTATTGTAAAGTTACTGTGGAGAAATTAACTTTTTGAAAAAATTGATGTGTGTGTTACAAATATTTTTTTTTTTGAAAAATTTAAAAAATAATTTTTTGATAGTCACCATACTCTAATAGCTCTGATTTTTAAAATAGTTTTTCACCAAAAAATTTTCTAAAAAATAACTAAAAAGCTAGTAGTCAAAAGAATTTGTTTTGTTTTCTGATTGATTTTTTAAAAATAAAGCAATAAAAAAACTGTACTAAATACACCCTTAATTACTTTAGAACTCATTTAAAATAATAATAATAATAATAATAATAATAATAATAATAATTTGGAGGAGAGGTCCTGGCAATAATCAATTAAAGAAACTTACGAGATAAAAAACAGAGAGAAAATTTAAAAAATTAACTCTGGATCTGATATCTAATCTCGTTAAATTCTTAGTAGGAAGATGCAAGGCAACTTCGATAGCAAATCCAGTCCTGAGGTTATAGGTTTCCTTCAACATTTGAATGGATAAATAAATAAATAAATAAATAAATAAAATGATTTTTAAATTATGAGAAATTATTTTAGTCTCAGATTATTTTATATGTTCAGTTAATCCTATTGTTTCCTTAAATTTGATCTAAAGTTCATCCTTTGGCTGTTCCTCCTTTCACGAAGAGAATGGAGTCCTGATTTTTGTAAATTTATTTGAGATTCTGAAATACTCTATTGGATGATTTGTAATGTTTTTCTCATTCATAAATTATTCTTTTAGTATTTATGCATTAAAACGATCTCTGATTTGAGTGATATTGGGTACATTATATTTCTCTATGAAGCTACTAAATTTGATTATAAGTATGTCAAATTCGAAGATCATTCGATTTTATAATTAATATTTCAGTGCTTCTCATTATGCTTTAAGGGGTTGATTTGAGTTTACTTAGATTCAAATCGAATCAATATTAGTCTCGACGGATTTGCATCATCAGGACGTTCAATTTGACTATAAATTTATTAAAATCTGAGTTTTGATAGTCCTGAATTTAATCCTAGAAGATTTCAACACTATGTTATATCAAGATCTTCGTCCGACTAGATTCTTAGATGATATATCAAATCTCAAATTATTTAAAATATCAAATTTATTATACTACCTTCTTAAATCAAATCTAAATATAGTTTTTGCTACTCAAATTTGATATTTGATATGTCACTGAAAATTCTACTAGTCGAAACACGAATCTTGATGTCAAAAACAAGTTAATTCTCAGTTGAAACTATTCGAGATCAAACACTTAAAATATCATGGAAACTTTGGGATATCAGTTAAATTCATAAATAGCTCTTAAACATGAAGTGTTTATAGTCAAATCGAGCATCTTGACGAGCCGAATCTAACAAGCCCAAGATCTCATAATTCCGGCTTCGTTTGAGCATTCAAATACTTAAAATACATCAAATGATCAAAGAAATCATTTTGAGCCGTCCAGATGAACTGGAGTGGTTCGGTTGCATGTATTTAGAGGCGCCACTCTCCATATAAATAGCATTCCTCATATGAAGAGAGGCCAAGCAAGAGAGGAGAGTTCTAAAGCGAAAATCCTCGCATAATCGTTTGGATGGTCGCCACCACGGTTACCAACCACCGCCGGCCACCCGTCGGTACCGTGATCCTTGCCGTTGTCAATCTCGGTTGTCACCGGACCGCCGCCTCGTCGCCGGTCATTCGTTAACCGCCATCGCCGGTCATCGCCACCCGCACCGGTCATCGCCCTACCATCGTCGGTCCTGCCGATCTCGACGACCATCTTGCGGTCACCATCCGACGCCTTCATCGGTCCGACCCTCATTTTGTTCACCATTACATGGGCTGTTGATGTCGATTTTGGGATTCCCATTGTCGCTCTTCTCATATACAATTACGTAATCCGTGTCGGCACGTACTCAAAACAAATATATAGTGGAAGATTTCTTGTCTTGGGCCGTGGTTTTCCCTCTTTTGAGATTTTTCACGTAAAATTATGGAGTTTTCTTGTTCTCTTTAAATACCATTATTGTCTTTGGATTTCCGCAGCTAAAGGCGTAAACTTTCACTCTACCACAACTGGTTTTCTAGCAAGCAATAGTTTGGTGCCGTCTGTGGGAAACTGATTCGCATTATTTTATCTTGTATGATGGCCAAGTTTCCTAACAAGATCAAAACCACCATCCAGGTGGAGCATTTCAAGCTTTTAAGGCGCGCATGCAAAGAATTAAGATTCATCAAATTTCATTCCTTCAGATTTTGTCGAAACTGGGGGGCAACTCTTAATCTCAAAAGATTATCCAAATCGATATTCTGGATATCTAATTGATTATCGGTTCGAGAAGCAATTGAATATCAAAAGGCAAAGGTCAAGGAGCAACTTTGGCTACAAGCTCCAACAAATATTTTGATTTGACCCATTCCACATGTTAATGTCATCGCAAGACTCGATAAACAACCTCGGTTGTCAAAATGCTACTCCACAAGTTAACGTGTCGAGCAAAACTCGACAAATAACCTGGATAGGTCAAAACTCCACCTCCACACGTAGAAGTCAAATACTTTGGCTAATACCTAGGATAGGTCAAAAGGTCCGGTGAACTTCCCATGACCTCTTCCATGCAGGTTAACGCGTCATCGAGTAACACATGACAAACAATCTCGGATAGGTCAAAATTCTCAATGGATTCAATTCGACCTCTTCCATACAGGTTAACGTCATCGAGTCACACGACAATCTCAGATAGGTCAAAATTCTCAGCGATTCAATTCACCTCTTCCATACAGTTAACGTCATCAAGTCACTCGACAAATAGCATCGGATAGGTCAAAATCTATTGATTACCTCTTCCATACAAGTTAACGTCATTAGATAATACTCACAAACAACCTTGGATGGGTAAAAAATTCTCAGCATTCAATTCAACCTCTTCCATACAGGTTAACGTCATCAAGTAATACTTTTACAAACAACCTCAGATGGGTCAAAAATCCTTAGCGGATTTGATTCAACCTCTTCTACGAGTTAACGTCGCCGGCGAAGACTTTGACAAAAAACCCGGATAGGTAAAAATCCTCAGATTACCGACCTCTTCCATTCAGTTAACATCATCAAGTAACACTTTGACAAACAACCCGGATGGGTCAAAATCCTTGGCGGATTCGATTCAACCTCTTCCACACAGGTTAACATCATCGAGCAAAGACTCTGACAAACAACCTCGGATAGGTCAGGATTCAATTCGACCTCTTCCATACAGGTTAACGTCATCGGGTAATACTCTGAAAATAACCTCGGATAGGTCAAAAATCCTCAGCGGATTCAATTCGATCTCTTCCATACAGGTTAACGTCATTGGGTAATACTATGATAAACAATCTCGGATAGGTCAAAATCCTCAAGCAGTTTAATTGACCTCTCTATGCAGTTAATGTCATCAGTAACACTTTAATAAATAACCTCGGATGAGTCAAAATCCTCGTGGATTCGATTATACCCTTGACATGCAAGTTAACGACATCAAGTAACATCATGGAGAATAATACTTTGAAATTATCTATCAGACTTTTTGAGTTGTTCGAATGACGGTTCCTAATTAACGCTTCCCCGCCATCTTGGCAGTTATCAACTGTCGAACCATCCATTGAAGTTTCAAGAAATCTAATTTCCTACAAGAAGAAGTAGGAGCTACGAACCATCGCCGGTCACCGCCGCCGACTACCGTCGCCGGTCACCGCCGTCGACCATCGCCGACAATCTCCGCTGGTCACCACCATCGTCATCCCGTCATTCGACGTTACCACGCGTCATTCACCGTCGCCGATTGCCGTGCAGACCACCCTCGTCGACCACTAAAGTTGGCGGTCCGCCTCCTTCGGTCCGCCACACCATCATCGAAAATCTCCCTGGTCACCTATTGTCACGGTCATCGGACTGCGGCGTCGGTCTGCTCAGCTAAGTATTGCGGCCCATTCTGCGTCGGCCGCCAACCGTCGTTGGTCACCGGCTACAGTTGATCCGCAGCGGTACTACCATCGCCCGGTCACCGCTACCACTGCGTCAGGTTACCATGCGACATTATCGGTCCTGCTGCCATTACCGTCGCGCGGTCCGCCGTGGTACCGTCGCGATCCGCCGTACGGCTACTCGCTGCGGTCACGCCAGCGGCTACCACCGCATCGTACCCTTGGTCACCGCCCGTGACCATTGCGGCAATCTCATTGGTCACCACCATCGTGACGGTCATCCCGTCATTACCGGCCGCTCGCCATAATTTGCAGTTCTTGTTGCGCTGCCGATCACCCGTTGGCCTTAACCGCATCGACTATCGTTGCGGTCCGCCATTGACCATCGGCAATCTCCAGGTCACCATCGCCGTCCGGTCATCCCCACTATTCTGGACCCGTCTGCCGGTATTCTTATCGCCGTTGCTGCCGACCACCCCGTCGGGCCAACCACATCACGGTCACCGCGACCATCGTCGGCGACCATGCCGCCATATCCGGGTTGCCACCATCGTCCTTGGTTATCCGACCGTGGGTCCGCCGCCGACCACCAACACCGGCCACCATCGTCGGGCATCGCCGTCAACCCGCATCCCCGGTTATCGTCATCGATGATCGCCACCGAACCCGGTCGGTATGACGAGGTCAGTTGACACTTCTTTCGAGGGAAAACTGGAGCCCCGCCGTTTGAACTACGGGCCTTGATCGCCTCCGAACCCGGTTGGTCCGATGAGGTCAGTTGACACCTCTTTCGAGGGAAAACTAGAGCCTTGCCGTATGAACTACGGGCTTTGATTGCCTCCGAATCGGGTCGATCCGACAAGGGCAGTTGACACCTCTTTCGAGGGAAATGAGACTTGCCGTATGAACTACGGGTCTTGATTGCCTCCGAACCCGGTCGGTCCGACGAGGTCAGTTGACACCTCTTTCGAGGGAAACCTGTAGCCTTGCCGTATGAACTACAGGACTTGATCATCTCCGAATGACCTTCACTCAGGAAGAAGAGAAGCACTAGAGCACATGAGAAGTGTGCCTTCTCCCTTAGCCTTAAAGGGGTTTTTATAGACCCCATATAGGGGCAAAAAGGTAAAAAAATCACTAAAAACCGTCAAAAACCGCCGAAAATCGCCAAAAATGGGCGTTTCTGCGAGCGTCGCATCGTGCTACATACTACCCCACACGTCGACTGTCGCGCGCAAACCCAGCGCCGCGCAGTAAGTGTCCGGATGGGTATATAACTCAAATCTTGCACCCGGTGTGTACCGCGCATCCACCACGCACTTGTGATCATAATCTTGTGCTCTCATGGAGATTTGTTCTCTCAAAATGTATGGTTAATGGATCCGTAAATTTCATTGAAGAATTTACTATTTTCAAGTATATGATATAAATATTTTTTGATGATTGAGATAATGTCATCCAAAAATAGAGTAACGATATGACCGAAAATTCTACTAGTTGAAGCACGAATCTTGATGTCAAAAGCAAGTTGATCCTCGGTTGAACTATTCGAGATCAAGCACTTAAAATATCATTGGAAACTTTGAGATATCAGTTAAATCCATAAATAGCTCTTAAGCATGGAGTGTTTATAATCAAATCGAGCGTCTTGACGAGCTAAATCTAACAAGCCCAAGATCTCATAATTTTGACTTCGTTTGAGCATTCCAATACTTAAAATACATCAAATGATCAAAGGAATCATTCTAAGCCGTCCGATGAAGTGGAGTGGTTCGGATTTTGCATGTATTTACAAAGACGCCACTCCTCTAATCTATAAATAGCCCCTCATTCCTCATATGAAGAGAGGCCAAGCAAGAGAGAGGAGAGAGCTCTAAAGCTTGAAAATCCTAAATGCATAATCGTGCCACCACTCGATGATCGTCGACCACCCCCGTTGGTTACCAACCGGCGGCCGTACGCCGTCCGGTGATCCGCCCGCCATTCATCTCATCCGCCATTGTCGCGCCGACCACGCCGCCCTCATCGCCGGTCATCGTCATCAACCATCATCGCCGGTCATCATCGCCGACCACCGACGCCGGTCATCGCCGCCGACTACCATCGTCGGTCACCGCCGCCAATCCTCGACGACCATCTTCGCCGGTCACCATCCCGACGACCTTCATCGTTAGTCGCTGACCCCCGCTTTTCACCATTACTATATAGCTGTTGTTGCTTGATTTTGGGATTCTCATTGTCAGCCCTTCTCATACACAATTCTGTAATCTCGTATCGGGAAAACTTGTACTCCAAAACAAATACATAGTAAAAGATTTCTTTTGGGCTAGGCCTCGTGGTTTTTCCCACTTTTTGAGGTTTTTCACGTAAAATTCTGGAGTTTTCTTATTCACTCTTTAAATACTTGTGTGTGTACTGGATTTCATAACAAGGCTAAGGCGTAAACTTATACTCTACCACAATTGGTTTTCTAGCACGCAACAATACTTAAATAATCTAATTGAGAAAATATTTTCATTCGTATTTGGAAAATAAAGGGACCTTAGGGTCTACTTGAGACAGTTACATTTATATGAAAAAATAATTGTGGAGCTATTGCAGAAGAAGTTTATATCTTAAAAATTACTGTGGATAAATTTTTTTAATGTTTATTTTCTAAAAGTCAAACTTCAACTTTCTAGCCAGCACTTGGCTCGGTTGTAATACACAACTTTTTCGCTAGAGGTGTAAACGAGTCGAGCTTGAGCAAGCCGAACCCTTGTTTGTGTTCGGTTCATCTGAAAATTATTTTGTTCGTGTTCGAAATGACTCAAAATTTCAGTATTCATCTTTAGCTCGAATTATTCGAAATGGCTCGTGTCAGCTCGAAATGGCTCAAAATGCAATAATCCGAAAAATCTGTAAGAGAGGATTCAAATTTGAGACAATATTTTGTATAACAAAAGCTTTAACTACTAAGCCATGCTTGCAACTATAACTCGAGTTGAACACGATCGAAAGAAAGATTGTTCATGTTCGGCTCGCTTAGTTAACGAATATGCCAAGCACAAGCTATTCAGGAACAACGAGCTTTTTTGACAGCCCTATTTCCTTTCGCAGATTCTTCAAAACACATCACAATCGCAGTTTGTCAAATGCCTGGAGTGATGAGGCTCAAAATCACATTATAGGCAGAATGTCCCCCCAATGAGGCCTAAATTGAACAAAATATGTAACTGAGACTAAAATGTCCTCATAAAATAATATATAATTTATTTAAACCTATTTTTCTAAGCAAAATAAATAATAAATAAATAAATCACAATCGTAAGCCTCATCATATATTCCCATGTAATTATGCGTGTAGAATGGAAGCTTAAGAATCCTGAACATGGCGACACCATTGATTCTTCGTACACAAAAAAACAAACTTTAGGGAATAGATATAAATAAAACTTTCATATGAAGCAATTTATATCAACTAAAGTTTGTTTATTAAATATAGATGTGTGACATATATTCCACAGGATAACTATATAAATAGAAGAATACAAATAGCTATATTACCTAAACCTTAGAAAAATTATTATGTGCTTAGTCAGGATCATGAGAATTATTATATATTAGTAAATAGAGGAGTTTACTAATAACTTAAGGGAGAGCTTCTTCTCTCTGGTACTGTATATATCATACCTTCAGACTAAGCAAACTCCTACTACTGATGTCTATTTGGATAATTCAGATAATTTGAATGAAGAATTTATGAAATGAATTATTTTTGGATGTTGAAAAATGTTAAATTAAATTGACTAAATAGAATGTAGAATTGAATCAAATTGACTATTTTAAATACACTTAGCATTTAAGCATTTAGTAGGAACGTTAAATAACATTTTATTATCTTGAGCCTTAGCTAAACTCTAACTTAAGGTTACATTGGTTGAACCTATACTCTAATACTCTTACATCTAACTTAAGCCCTCTATGGCTATTCCCACTTAATTTTCCTCCATTTTTAATCTTACTAAATTGACTTAAAGTTGGACAATTGAGCATACTAGAGCATGCTATATCCTCCAATGACTTAAGTGAACTTTGGATTCTTGATTATTTTAGGTTATTAGCATGTTGAACTTGGCCTAAATCAAACATAGTCAACACTAGTTAAGCTTAATCCTTTTGAGTGGCCCTACTATTATACCTTCTCTATCTTAACTTTGTAAATCCTAGGCGCCCTTATTGAGTCTTAAGTTAGTTGACTTAAACTTTAGCTTAAAGTAGACAAGACTTAGTCTAACCTAAAGATTACTAGCCCACTTGACCCAATTTGCATGGATAACTAATAAATATGTCTAATAGGACTTATAATCAACCGTAATGCTCACAATTAACTTACGAACTTACTTAGATTAACCTTAGGCTTAACCAAAAAATGACCCTAATAAACTAACCAAAAGTTGACTAAACATTGATGCAAGCATGATGTATTAGACAACCTCAAGTTCATTTTGGATTTGTCCTGAATTAAATAGTTCTATCTTGAACCTAGGTAGAGCTTAACATAGCCTAGTTGGTTAACCATTAAGACCGATTTTCTTGCTCCAAGAAATTTAAGTTGACCTTCTCTTCCCCAAAAATTTATGCATATGAACTCAATTGAATCTTAACCTTAGTAGATTTATTAGAAGTTGGCTTAAACTCAGGTTAAATCTATAACTAGCTTAATGGCTCCCTTAGTGGAAAAATTGACTTAATTTGCTTAATTTAAAAGCTATCACAACCCTTGGACTTATACTGTCATTAGATCCCAATTAACCTTAGACATCTATTGAAGTTAGTGGACAACTAAGGTCTAATTTATTTGATAGCTAGCCCAAGTTTAGACCCAAGATAACAATTTGGCCAAATTACCAAGATTAGATCTAATCCATGACCAATTAGTTAAGCTGATTCACTACACTAAGAGAGACCTACAAGAATATTCTTAACCAGTAACTCTATTACTAAGCCTAATCAAAGTTGAAGAAGAAGAGCATTTACCCTAAGAACATCATCCATATTCTTATTTTATGAGCTTCTTGTTGACCTCACTTTTGGAGTGAGTTTTCAACCTCCTCATCATAGATCTAGGACTGTTATAGGCATTAAGAGTTCCTTAAGACGCTTCTAATGATTAGGTGAGCAGTTAACCTAAACCTAGAAACTTGAAAGGGTTAGCCATGGGGTAGGTTATGCCTTAGAGATTTAGAGATTTCCCATTCTCGGGCCTAAACCCAACCTATGTTTACCTTCTTAAACCAAACCTCAAATTCTATTCAAATACCAAATCCAAATCCAAATTTCAATCAAATTTAATCAAATCCAAAATCAAAATTTTGCCCAAGCCCTATGATCTTATCTTATGGACTTAGCCTTAGCCAAATTAAAATCAATCCAAATTCAAGTGATTTTCTCCAAGATCAAATCAATCTCTCAATCATTTGTCAAATTCAAGTCCAAACTCAATTTCAAATGATTGTAACCTAAAATCAAGTTTAAACTCCCAAATCCTTCTTAAGCCTTATGATTGAATTCTATGGATTTAGCCAAATATCCACCCAATTGAATCCAAACTTGATTGATCTCATCACGAATCAATCATATCTTCATTTATATCTACAAATATAAATGAAATATAAATTCGAACAACCAAATGCAATCAAATCCCAAGCTAACCCATATGGACCTACCTCCGTGAGCTTAGCCAAATCTCATTCAAATCAAGTCAAACTGAATTGATTTCTTTATAAATCATCATTTGTTCATTTATATTCACAAATATAAATGAAACCCACATTCCATGATCAAAACTAAATTAAACTAAATCGCTTCCTTTAAGCCATTTTTGACCTACCTCCATGAGCTTAGTCAAATTTGCTTTCAAATCACTCAAAGCTCAAGTGATTTTCTCATAAGTCTTTTATATCTTCATTTATATTCACAAATATAGATGAAATATAAACTCAAATAGCCAAAACCAATTCCAAAATCAAACCAAAACCCAATTTAAGCCCTTTAAGCCAATTCCTTGAACTTGGTCAAAACCTACCTAAATCAAGCCAAAATTAATTGATTTTCTCTTGAATCAATCATTCTTTCAATCATCTATCCAAATATAAATGAAACCTATAATGATCTAGCTAAATTGAAATCAACTCAAGTCAAGCCCAACTTAGCCCTTTTGACTTGAAAATTCCAAATGAACAAAAATCCATCATAGCCCAAATTGATTGCAGTTGGATTTATATTTCAATCTAAACTCATATATAAATCTAACTAAACCTTAATCAAACTAAAACCAAATCAATTGACCCATTTAGGTCCACTTGACCCAAAGTGGCCTAAAGAACCCATATGAATCAAGTTCTAATCCAACCCAAATTGGACTGAACCAAGTCCATCTAGATCTCATACTATGATCATTGATCACCCTAGGGTGATCAATTGCCTTAAATTGGGTCAAACCAAGTCAACTTGGTCAGTTGACCAAGTCAACCCTTAGCCCATATGAAACCCAAATTAGCAAAAACTCATCCTACACCAAATCAATTTAAACCATTGATTCACACCAACTCATAATCAATGATTGAACATGACTTGACCATCAATTGAGCCAAACCAAACTCAATTGGCTATTTGACCCAAGTTGACCCAAATTGGCCTAAAAGGTCAAAATGGGTCAATTCATGATCTAATCCAAATTGATTGCAACCAATGGCTCAAGTTCATCCCAAATTTATTATTGAACTTGACCAAAGCCATAATTGAGCCCAAGTTGACCAATTGGTCAACCTAACCTAACTTATTCCAAATTGACTTAAAGGGTCTAAGTGGTCAAAATCTAAATTAAATCCAAATTGATTCAAACCAAAGCCTACAATCATTTTTAATTAACCAATTGAACTTGAAATAACACCCAACCCAAGCCAATTTTACCAATTTGATCAAATTGGTCAATTTGACCCATTTGACCTATATGAATCCAAATGAGCCAAAATCAAACCTAGGCCAAATTGATTGAAATCACTTGAACTAAAACACTTGAACTAAAACACTTCAAATTGGAGCCAAACGTAAGGCAAATCTCCCTTGGATATGCCTTTCCATGTGGGATTTTGCTAAAATTGGCAAAGGCCACTTTCCTTTTCTTTTGGCAGCCATCAAGCACCCATTTTGGGGTATCACCTAGCCACCTAGCCCACCCTAAGTGGGCTAGGCTTGCCATGGACCAAAAAGAGATGAGTTAACTCACCTTTCTCACAAGTCGAGAAACCAAAGGATCAAGGAAGAGCCATCAACCCACATCAAGCCTTGAGCAACCTCCCATGCCTTCCTCCATTCACTATGTGCCACGTGGACTTGATTGCGAGCCCTATGACACTCTGACAATGGCTAGCTGATCGAAATTGAGGAAGTAATCCCGTCCATCAAACACACACGATTAAGGGATATACTCCCTCAATTCTCATGGTAAAGACACGCATTCATTTCGCGAGAGCTCCTAAGGCATTTTGAAACTCCTTAGCACTCCCAGAGCTTCCCCAATGCCTCCTCTCTCAGATTTCTCCCTCCTCGAACGAAGCTGAAATAGGAAACGCCTTTCCCGATTCAAACTCCCTCATTTCTTAACCCAAACCAAATTCCTCCTACCTACACCTTCCACACACCTCGTTGAAGCCACCCAAGTCATTTCCCCGA